>CM032455.1:72196796-72389296 GCA_019049505.1 Pachyrhynchus sulphureomaculatus
TTAACAAAAAAACTCGCATACACCACCTTTAACTACGCTACGTAGCAAAATGCTGTTGCATATAAATATATGCAACTGCTAAAATTAAAAAATTGTTAATTCTTATTAAAATTGAACAAAACTATTATTTCATTGCATTTATTTACTTAAAAAAACATTTTACCAACCACATAGCACCCTTCTAAGTTTTTAAAGCGAGTTTTTGTTGAAATTGAACATCTCACTTTAGTTTTTTGACGTCAAGTCAGAATTAGGAACTTCAAAAAACGTTGAAAATAATAGTTTTGTTCAATATTAACAAAAATTAAAAACAATTTTTTAAATTTTGGCATTAGTTTTTATGCTAAATGTAGATTCAGAACATTTAAAGATGTCCGAAATAATAAAGTTATTTCATACTTTTAATGATTATACAGTTTTACATTATTTATTAAAATTTATTTTTTTCCACTTAATAGTTTTCTCACGGTAGATGACTTTTTTTATGATTTTTTTGGATTCAGCGTAAAAAAAAAATACTTAAGAAAACACTTAAAGAAAGATTTTTTTTTTGTATACCTGTATAATTAAACATTGTCAATTTTAAAACATCCAATCAAATATACTTTAAGGTTTTATTTTAATAGCTTGAAAACAGCAGCGCTTTTCGTGTTCATATTTAGTATTCTTCGCGCAAGGGGCAGCGTAGAAGGTATCTTATTTATTCTCTGTTAGAAACGAATGTAGGTAAGCACTAAAGAGGCACAAGAAAATTAATTGTTGCTGTTTTCTTTGAGATTGCCACTGTCTAGTATTCAAAGGCACTGTTAGTAGTTAAATAATCTCGAGAACGAAGCTCTTGATGGAATAAAACAAGTATGAAGCGTATCCACAAATACGTGTATATTTGGAAGAAAAAGTTATTCATGATATATGTACTTTTTATGAAATCTAAACACATCAAATCATTATAAATATTACTTGTAAGTTTTACATAAATACATATGATATTTTACAGAAACTATATAAGCTCCTTTTAATCTACCGAAACTATTGAACTTTTGAACGGTGTAAGTAGTATAAAAAATAGAGCATCGTTGGTATTTTCCATTTCAAAAAGATAAGTTAATTTTTAAAAATAATAAAAATTGGCAGGCAGTCTTAATGTAATTCTGAGTAATCTTCGGGTTCAATTCTATTTTATGGGGATGAACAATACCATTTATGATATGTCACGCCCAGTCCCGGTCAGGTAGCAACCCTAATAGGCGTTCAGTAGAAAGTTACTGATGTTACTATAGCGCTATTCTCTGATGAATGCTGTCATTTTATTATAAATAAATTAACAGAAGAATTTTTTTTTAATTCATATTTTAATTATATATATTTTTTTTAGGATACGTTATAAGTGCTCCAGCAAACAAAAAGATTGATATTTTTTATAGTTTAGTGGGATGTGCCCTATTTGTTGCAGCTGGCGCACTTAATATCAAACACTATGAAAACCAATGGAAATCCGAATGGAGAGATTATGGTCTTGCTAAAGGATCAATGGCCATAATTAACGGTGTATTCTTTCTATTGGACTCCTTAATCACATGGCGTGGTGATTTTTAAATTTTTTGCATTCCATTTGTACACATAAAATGAACTCTTATTTATGTATACGCTTTTTGTCTAATGTGCTAACAGAGGATCTATTTATATAATAAGAAGGAAATTGGCTTTTTTTTTAAAAGTCATTTGCGATTACCTCATAGTTTTCAATTGTTAGAAAAAAATCATCGTCGCCAGCTTGATTATCCCATACATAAATAAGGTCTTGTCTTGCTGTCAGATGAACTTAAGTTATGTCGTAATTGTATATGATTCTTAGAATAAGCTTGTAAGAAAATCAACGATATTTTTATTAACTGGAGATTAGTAATTTACTCCATACATCAAAACTAAGCCGAAATAAGATAAACGTTTCATGGATTCGATTAAATGAAGCAGAATAATTTTTGCTTAAATCAAGTGGTAGGTTGCATCATTAAAATTTTGCAACAATTACTTTTTCAACATTAAAGTTAAAATACTTATGTAAGGATTAATTGAAAAAAAGAGTTTGTTAGTTTTTCAGTTTCACTATATAGTATATGTGCCTGGAATCCTTTCATATGTAAAATAAGTGTACTATCTACGAACCCTTTCGTTGTTTAGCTGAGTATCTATATGTTACCAATTACATCTGGGAAAATAAAATTTTTTAATTAAGAAATAAATTTAAATAATTTGACGCATTTTCATTTTTCCTTAAATTCTATGGGGCTCTATTTCTATATAGTTTTGTAATTATTATTTTCCATAACTATGATTTTTTAAATTTGAATAGATCATGGGACAGCACTAAGTGTAGCCCTGAGCATAAGTTATTGATTAAGTACACAAACAAAGTTCGAAAACTTACTCTTTGATGAATTCTAATAGAAATAGGACATGGAAACGGATCCTACATGGCTTCTCTATTTAAAATACTGAGCGATCAAAATTAACCAAAAAAAGATTTTTCCTACAAAACGCGTTTGCAAGTAAATTTGTTAAAAATTAACCTCCTTTTTTTTCATAAAATATATTTCGTGAAAAGTACTACATTGTAAGATATGTCAAAAGGTTATTTATTGTTAACATTTTAACTATCTGGTTTACCTAAAATTTCACAATAAAAATGGAACTTTTATTTAATTTTGACACCACTGAATGTTTTTATTAAAATTTATTAAAGAACATACTTTTGAGGTTTATTACGTTACTTAATCAAAAATTCGTGTGTGCTCAATTAATACTAGGTATTAGATTTATTTTTTACTTAAAATATTTTGATTTACTCGCATATAAGTGGTGAACCATCGAATTTCTGTAAGTCAACATCGCTTTTTTAGAATCTTAGAGGGTCATGTAGATAATAAAATTGTTAGTAGGTATTACGTTGATCATCTAAGATACATTTCTTAACAATCCATTTCAGAGATTTTTTTTTTGGTTTATTTGCTCGTTAACATTGAGCAGCCACATGACAAAAATATAAGTTTAACCTATTATTAAAAGATGTTTTATCTATAACAGAACTAGAGAAAACTATTATCTATACCTCAAAGTATACCTTTTAACTTTCACACAAACAATGTTTTCATACATTACATTATATTTTATACAAATCTATATTTGTTTGATATATACATGTACATATTTTATAGCTTATTTATTGTTAGAGGTTTTAGTTTTGATAATATACTTTACAATATTATTAATATCTGTGACGCTTAACTATTGTAATGTTGGTATAAAATAAAATAAAGTGTATTTTAAAATAAAAAAAATGTTTAATTTACCTTTAAAACACAACTTGTTAACGTCTCAGCTCATACATTTAAATCTGCTCCAATATCATAATGTGTGTAACAATTTTATATGGAGTGGTACCTTAGAATAGGCCCAAGTAATACTGTAGGTAAAATATATCTGAGGTGGCCTAATTTTTTTTCAGGTTTGGTAACTAGTAAAATGTATGTTTGATATAAGTGTATTTGAAAATTCAAATGAAATAATAACAAACTCGGCATTTTCTGCCAGACATATAGGAGGATTAAACTCTGCCGTTAAAATAACAGAATTTCTAAAAATTAAAAAGCTGTATGACATAATACATTAATATTCGTGCAAAGAATGAAGTAGGACGACTTAGCGTATGAAATTTTAGACATCACTAACCCAGATTCGTTTTGTTAAAAAGTTGATGCTTGTAATTATAATATGCAATATTTTTGTCGCTATAAAAATATGAATTTAACATAACAGGAGGTAGTAAATCAGTATAACCTGTTTTTTGCCTTTTTATATAACTTGTCCAATTACCGTCTTAACTGTCAACATTAGTAATGGCAATTTTCTGTTTTTTTAATTTTTTCAGGTAATTTATTCCTCATAAGTACATCTCCACAATTGGAAATTCGTAAAAACTTCACATATTTTATTAAGTCATAATTCGTTTTCTATATACGCTTTAGGAGTTTTTTGATAAGAGTTTTAAATAGAAATTATATCCTGTTTTGTATGTTTAGATAAAGACTAGTTCCCTTTTTTCCAATTACTATGGATTTCATCATTTCAATATAGCTAATTTTGACTTTAGCTTCAGTTAATATTGTTTTACTGGTTTTACATCATTTACAGCTTGTACAATGCCTACCGCTCTCCCTCTAAAAGTGTCCAAAGCAGACAAGCTGGCAAATAAAGATATATAAATATGTAAATTGGTTTATTTTAAACAGATAATCAAAAAAATATAATTTCACCACAAGAAATAAAGGCAAACTCTATAATAATTTTTGATGGTATAGTGTGTTATAATTAGAACATAGTAAAGGATTACTTTTGTTTAAAACACACAAGAATGCAGATTGTTTTTATTTATGTCAAACATACTCGTCCTGATACAACTTCCTGATAATGTAAATTTAATTGTTATGTATGTTGAAAATACAAATTTGAAACATATTTATGATGATCATGGTACCGTTGATACACTATTTAATCAATTTAAAAACATGTTTGATAGGAAATTTCCACAGGTTATCAAGCTTATGGGTATAATTCTTTTAGATTTCTCCTGGGTTGCTTGACAACCTGATGCTGACATTTTGCCGATAGATGAGAAGTAAAGACCAGTGTCTTGATTAAGGACGTTGAGATATTTAGATATTTCACTTGACTCTCTAGGATAGAAAAAGCAAATTGTTACAAGGATCTTTGACTGGTCAAAAAGAATCGGATATCCTTTTTCTAGCTGATATTCTGCCAGTGCTGAAGTTACGAAGATGTACTGCCCTTTGAGGTTCTTTAATTGGAGTATATTTTTTCTGCTCGTTTAGCCGATATAGGTTTTTATCACAGCTACATGGGATACTGTGGACTCCTGGATGTTCGAGGGGAATCTTATCTTTAACAGTTCTAAGATGTTTTGAAACTTTAGGGTACGTAGAAAATCCTGTTATTATGTTCTGTTTCGAAATGCGATCTGTGACATTCTTAATGCATGGAAGAACTACAATCCCAAGGGTCTGATCTGCTTGACTTCTAGTCTTTGGAGACACCTGGGAAGATGTACGTTTTTGAATTGAGCGTTTTATATCTCGATACTGGAAGTTGGTTGAAAAACGGAAGTAAGATGCTGGAAGTCTATTTGAAGAGCCACAGCTGATTTAGAAACATACATTGATAGTATGAACAAAAAACTTGGGGATGTAGAAAATGTTATAAAAACTATAAAATTATTTGATGATCAAATTATTCCTGCAAAATCATCAGAATGTAGAAAATATTGCAAAAATGATAAAATTGTTCGAAGATAAAATTATTCTTAAACACAATGACAAAATATTAAGCTAAAACATGAGATAAAAAACGTGATATGACGAAACATAAATACTAGAAATTAAATAACGCAGAAAAACATATAAAAAATGAAATATCAGACATCAAAATGATAATTAAAGATATATCAATAATTAGTAAAAGATCAAAGGATCTAGTAGTGAAGTGCAAAAGTTGTTGAGTAAGATATAAAAAATAGAAAGCTTGAAGAAAAAGCTAATAGAAAAAGAATTTTCAAAAGAAACGTCGTTTTTAAAGGAATAAATGCAACGCAGATTCAAAAATAAGTTGTTAATACCACAAAAATAGTGTTTTTCCACTATTTATTTTTATCAGCGGTTTTAACTCGATTGCATAAAATAGAACTAAAATACCAAACCAATGTGGATGATGAGTATACAAAGCAAAATTTAGGTACTAAGGTTATAAGAAATACTGAAAAAAATCGATGAGATTTTCACACAGTTTTCTAGTATAGATGACAAATTACTTAAAGAAAAAGATGTTCTAGTAGAAACACTTAAACTCTGGATTGACGTCTTTAAAATAAAGGAGGAAAAAGATAACATTGACTATATAAATAGTTTTTAAAATTCTTTATGAATAATTAGAATCAAAAATTATAAAATATATATTAGAAATGAAAAACCGGTCAAGTGCAAGTTGGACTTGCACAATTAGTGTTCCTTTAAAATAAAAATTAGCTACCTAATAGCCAATAAATGAATCTATCTTAATCTAGAATCTAATAGTAAAAGTTTAAAACAAATATTTACTACCCAAATATTTGTTTAATTATAAATAAAAAAAAAATTATTTTGTCTTCGGTACCTATCCGTTGGTCACCAGTCATCATGATATTAGTGATTGCATTGCATACGTATTGATATTTCGTAGCTCTTAGTCCCAGTCAAATTTCCAACTTTTCAAACCTCCACCATTCGGTCATGCCACATAGTTTTTTTATACCAGAAAAATTATCAAACGTAAATGCAGACGTGATAATTTTTCTTTAATCTACACTTTATTAAGACAATCCAGAATTTTTTCAAAATTTTTTGATCAGTACTTTTTGAGATAAGGTGGGGAACAGTGATTTTTTTTTGCCATTTTGAGTGTTCCGTACGGAATACTCAAAATGTAAATGTCCATCTGTCTGTCACACCCGATTTTCTCCGAAACTATTTGACATAGAAAGTTGAAATTTGATACTAATATAGGAATTGATGGCCTCATCAGAGCCGTGTAGTTTTGAAAGTTAATTTTTTACTTAAATGGCTGGGGGGTGAAATTGAAAGTGAAAAAAGAAAATTTTTTTACTAGGTCATCGAGTGGGGTGTCAAGTGAAAGCTTGTAAACACGAGTTCAAAAATATATATAATGTAATACTTGCGCACACTTTTCTTTGTATTATTTTTAAAAAATCGCTGTCCCTCCCCTTATCTCAAAAACAACTGATCAAAAAATTTTTAAAAAATTCTGGAATATTCTCCACAGGGTGTAGATTGAACGAAAATTATCACGAGAGCATCAGTTTTCAGTAAAGATTGGAAACAAACTTTGTTGAAAACCCATTTGGGGTGTGTTTTGTGAAGTCACTAATCATTTTATACATCCGTAAGAAAAATTTTTATTTTAAAAGCAATCAACGTACGGAACACTAATTGCGCAAGTTCAACTTGGACTTGACCGGTTATTTTTTAAAAATAATACAAGAACAAGTGTGCGCAAGTATTACATCATATACATTTTAAACTTGTGGTTTTATAAGCTTTCATTTGACACCCCACTCGATGATCTGGTAATTTTTTTTTTCACAAACTAACCCTTTAGGTCAAAATTGAATTTTAAAACTACACGGCTCTGATTGGATCATCAATTACTGTATTTGTGCCAAATTTCCATTTTCTATGTCAAAAGTCTGTATTTCATAGATTACACTAAAGCTTTCGATAACGTTAAGCACGATCAACTACTAGAAATACTCCATCAGATCGGAATTGATTCCAGAGATATCCAGACTATAGCGAATCTCTACTGAGTCAGCTAGAGTGAAAATAGGGTCTGCGTTAACTAAGAATATTGATATCAAGAAAGGTGTGCGCATTTTGTCGCTCCTTTTCTTTAACATCTACTCCGAAGAAATATTCAAGATAGCGCTAGAAAAAAGTACTGAAGGCATAAAGATAAATGGAGAAACACTTAATAACATAAGATATGCTGACGATACAGTAGTAGGCTAGCAGCATAGATGAGCTAAATAGCCTGATGGAAAGGTTACAAAGAACAAGTGAAGAGTATGGGCTAAGCCTAAACCTCGCGAAAACCAAATGGATGTTTATAAGTAAAAACCAATAACCAGCAAGACAATTAATACTAAGCAACCAGAGAATTGAACACGTAGAATCTTACACCTATTTGGGAACAATAATTAACTCGGGATGGGACCAAGCAACAGAAATACGTATGAGAATGGAAAGAGCGAGAGCATCGTTTAATAATATGAAGAGCATATTTATCTCCAACAGTATAACCCTACCTCTTAAAATTAGACTGCTCCAATATTTTCGGCACTGTTATACGGAGTAGAAGCGTGGACAATGACCGAAACGCTCATGAAAAATGTTGAGGCCTTTGAAATGTGGGCCTACAGAAGTATCCTGCGAATATCTTGGACGGACCACATCACTAACGAGAAGGTACTGCGTCGGATCGGTAAAGAAAGAGAAGAAAGCTGGATTACCTCGGATATCTTATGAGGCACGGTAAATATCGGATACTTCAGTAATAATCCAAGGAAAGATAGACAGCAGGAGGGGACCCGGGAGAAGAAGACACTCTTGCCTCCAGAACTTGCGCCATTGGTTCGGGCTGTCATCTACCCAACTGTTTAGATCTGCTGCAAACAAAATAAGAACAGCCATGTTAATAGCCAACGTTCGCAACGGACAGGGCACATGAAGAAGAAGATATCAAAAAGTTTCGTGGAAAATCGGGTGTGACAGACAGACAGACGGACCCCATAAGTGTTCCGTACGGAACACTAAAAATGTTAAACTTAAGGAAATAAAATCTCTAAATCAGATGATTCATGAGCAGCTGAAGGGTATAGAACAGAATTTAATGATACAGTGAAATTAGCACGAGAAGAATCAAATTCTTCGGTAAAGGAAATCAAAGTAGAAAATAGTTTATGAAAGACTAAATAAAATTAACTTACATGTCGGCAAAAATTATAAATAAAGTCGAAGGAATTTGAGACAACAGCAATAAGTTAAGTGTAACTCTTAAGAATAATATTAAAAATATTAAAAATAAACTGTAACATTCATTTTTTCCTGGATTTTAAGACCATGCAATGTTACTGATTTTTCACTTCGAATTGTATTTATTTTTATTTTAAAACATCGACCGGTATATTAAACAAAAGTTTCAGGACATTCAGTATATACTGTGTGGTGCGGGTTGCTGATCGAACCTACCGCCAGGCCGCGATTGGCGAAATGTTTGACCCGGAGTTTTGATTGGAGCGTCCGGATATTACCGGCAAAAATCGCACGATTATTTAAGGGCCTGAGAAACTACCAGCAGGGCTTTTTTTCGATCGAGCCGCAGACCAGGCAGTACCGTCTAGCCGAGAGGCTATTTTCCATCTAGCCGAAGTAGGCTAATTTTCTTCAGAAGCCGCTAAGTAAAAGTACCAGTTTCGACAATAAAAGCTGTAGTGAGCTTTCTAAGTGTTAAGAAAAAGTGTGAAATCGGGCGAAGTCCATCACAGCAGGACTGAAAAACAGTAAGTCAACAAAACTCCCTCCAATAGACTTATTTGAGAGTAGTGCATTAACAGCAACGTATAACAGACAAAAAAGTGAAGTGTAAAACACGATGTCTCGCCTTCGGGGGTTGTAAAAGTTTAAAGTTTAAATGTAACAACTACTATTTAGGCTAGAATTTTTTGGTATAACTGTAAAGGTTAGAACTTTTTATTTTCATTTTAAAAACATGAATAAATTCTTTTTTTGTTGATTAAAGCTAGTGTCTCACTGAATATTTATTTTTCTTTTCAGGATCAGTTGTGCTAGACTAATTTCTTTTTAGTAATATCCATAAAACACTTCAGTTTTTTCTCATTTTTCTTAGCTGAAGTTAAACCGTTTCTATTTTAAAATGAGTGGTGCCCAAAAAAAAAGTCGTACAACTGAGGTTTCTTTAAAAATAGAATTAAATTCCAAAAAGACGTACAAAAATTATCTCTTACCCATATCTCTCTACCAAGGAAAACTGAGCTAGTATTTCTTTAATTTCTTTAGTTCTTTTAAAATCAGGTCTCACTCAATTCATTATCAGAAATTAAAGCGGGGCTGCAAGAAAATTGTGCTCAAGCTTGGGGCGTCCAGTATTTAAAAATGTTACAAAATGACGCAGTCTACATGGGGCGAAAAATAAAGCAAAATTAGCACACCTTACAAAATTGCGCTCAAGCGTGGGACAAACAACTTCTCACAGGGTACGGAAAAAGATGCCTCAAACTGAGGACAGTTTAGCATGTCATAAAAAGACGTCACACATAAAAATAGCGCTGTCAACGCGGGGCTTTTGGAATTTTATTTTTTAAAAAAAGGGTTCAGTGTACTAGCTTTCGAACAAAATAAAAGCTCTAACTTTGCAGATATTTTATTTCATAATATTTATTAAACGAAACTACACTATAGCAGTAAGACAAAAGCAGGAAATTTGTAGAATTTTTTTATTTCAATTTATCTGATATAGATATTTGAATTTTGTTGTTGACTCTAAGATAAGAGATTCCTACTTTTTTCTTAAAAGCTGGCTTTATAGTTCAGATTGGCAGATGTGTTGGTCGACTTTAATTTTGCATTGTTGATTTATTTTGCGGATAACCGAACAAAAAACTGTTCTTTTTTCTCACCTATATTTTGCATGAATATTAAAAATACTTTGCTGATATACGAAACGATATCTAGAGATTTTTTTATAGGAAATTCTTAAGATATCTTAATAAAAGGATTTTAATACGAGGCAATACTTAGAAATTTTTTTGAAATTGTTGAAGATTTTTTTTAAAGTTTGGTAAAGAAGTTTACATATTTTAAGTGCCTTTACAGATTTTGTTATTTTTTTTGACTATTGGGAGCACAGGAGAAATATTTTCACGGCTTTTTAAACAATTCTTTTAAATTTTATAGTATTCATTTATCATGGAAGCCTTCAATTTTAAAGTCAATCACCTATTGGAATATGAATTAGACTATGAACTAAAAATCCGTCGTACTTTCTCAGAACGTCCGGTCGCAGATAAAAGAAAGATTCTAACGAGGATCTTAAGTAAAGAAATTAATGAGCCGGGAAAAAACGATAAAAATAGGGGATGACACCCTGTCTTTTAAAGAAGAAACGGCTGGTATCGAAAAGAGTTTAAATTCAATCCAAAACTTAATCGATAGTTATGACGGTGATCCAAATGATTCACTTGTACACCGGGTTAAATCACGTTTATCGCATGTAGCGGGTCGCGTACAAAGAATTCCCATGCCGGATGACGAAGAGGAAGCGTCGAAGTTTTCCAAATATGTTCAAGAAACAATAGCTACGTGTGTACTCATGGAAGCAAATCTTGCCGAAAAGATAGCTCCTGGCCATGAGTTACCACAGCTGCCTATTACAACCCCAGTCATAAACGTACCAGCTCCAATCGTGAATTGCGCAGCCAGAAATATTCCTGTCAGCGAATGGCAATTGAAATTTAATGGAGACTCAAAGAGACTCTATCCTTTTTTGGAGAGGCTGACTGAAATAGCTCAAGCTAGGAAAGTATCGGAAGATGAACTTTTCAGCTCTGCTGTTGAATTTTTCACTGGCGATGCCTTCATTTGGTATAGAAGCATAAAATCAAGTGTCAACGACTGGCATTCCTTGGTAGATAGGCTAAAGAAGGACTTCTTGCACTGTGATGATGATGAAGAATTGTGGTCAGAAATAAAGAGGAGGCGACAAAAGAAGGATGAGTCCACTGTGATTTATATTGCCCACATGGAATCTTTATTTTGTAGGTTGTCCATCAAGCCTTTGGAATGTACCAAAGTTAAATTTATACGTAGGAATATTCTGCCTAGTTTCGTCAATCGGTTAGCTCTACTAGATATAAATTCGGTAGCCGAACTCGCCGGGTTATGTAGAAAACTTGAAGAGTCCGATTATTTGTTAGAAAAGAGCAGACCAAAAAGCGAAACTAATATACACCAGGTAAGGTATAATCCAAATGGCCGAAGTGGAGTCTCGACAAATAAAGTTGGGAATGTAAATCGGAACCCTAGGAGTAACCAGAAAACGGGTAAAGGAAAAGATAATGACTCTAAAATTAGCGACACTGCAGCTAAAGTGAACGACAAGCCGGTTTCACCTAAGGCAATTTTCACGTGTTGGAATTGCACAGGCCCGAATCACACTTACCAAAATTGTACAGCACCAAAGAGGGTATTTTGTTTCAAATGTGGAACAACAGGTGTGAGACTAACATCATGCCCCAAATGTACAAAAAACGAGTAAGGACGGTATATTACCGAGGCGGATATCCTAAGTCCAACAAAAAAGCCTCTAATCTTTCGGCTAAGTCACAAGCTCATGTTCGCAGTAAAGCCCCTAATCCAAAACGTTCTAGAAACACGGACGAACAAAAATATTCCAGTAGATCGGATTGGACTAAATGGTTACAAAAAGTTTCTGATTTTTTTAAGTCTAATAAAAATTATCCTTCTCAAGTTAAAACTCCTGCTTCTCCAAATGGTCTCATGTCTCCTTTATTCGTGCATAAATATTTAGACAACAGACCGCATATCAAGATAAATCTATTAGGTGCCCATTTCTCGGCTTTATTTGACTCTGGTGCAAATGCCTCCGTTGTAGGTCAGAATGGTATTAAGATTTTAAGTCGTTTAAGTATAAAAATATGCCACGTCAAAAATAGAAGTGTTACCACTGCAGATGGCAGCCGTCTAAAAGTTTTAGGTACGGTTGAGTTGCCGCTAGTCTGCAATGGTCATTGTTTAGTAATCTCTGCTCTAGTAGTACCTTCTCTATCACATACTTTGGTTCTAGGATGTGATTTTGCACAAAAATTCGGAATTTTAGTAAATTTTAAAAATAATTCGTGGTATCCACAGTCCCTAGAAGTCAATTCTCAAACAAGTTTTAAAGATTGTTATTCAGAAAGTTCTTTTGAAAACCTTTTCTCGCGTCTATGTACCCTAGATGATCTCTCGCGGACGGAACGCTTAAAAGCAGAAAAAGTAATAAGCTCTTTCAATGAAATAAGTAGTAAAGATAGGTTAGGCCGAACGAATAAAATCAAGATGTCTATAGATACGGCTGATGCCAGTCCTGTAAAGACAAGGCCCTTCGCCATGTCTCCTTATATGTCAAAAGTATTAAATAAAGAGTTAGACGAAATGTTGAAACTCGGAGTGATTGAAGAATCAAACAGTCCTTGGTGTTCTCCAATCTTATTGGTGAAAAAGGCCGATGGACAGTATCGTCTGTGCTTTGACGGAAGAAAGCTCAACGAGGTCAGCAAATTTGATAACTACCCATTACCGAACATCGACAGAATTTTGACATCACTCAGGAATGCTAAGTATGTATCTTCGATAGACCTTAGAAAGGCTTTCTGGCAAATTCCTTTAGACAAATCCTCTAAAGAAAAGACCGCTTTTGCAGTAGTAGGCCGAGGTCTATTTCAGTTCGTCACTATGCCGTTTGGTCTTAAGAACGCTGCTCAAACTCAGCAACGTTTAGTGGACGCCATATTTGGTCCGAAATATGAGCCACATATTTTTACCTATCTTGATGATATTTTAGTAACATCGGAAGACTTCGAATCGCATATTCGCTTACTTAAGGAAGTAAAAGATAAATTGAAAGAGGCCGGACTGACGATAAATTTGAGCAAATGTGATTTTTTCAAAACTTCTCTAAAGTTTTTAGGCTATATTGTAGGCTCAAATTCCTTGCGTACCGATCCGGATAAAGTAGCAAGCATGGTTAATTATGCGAGACCTACTAATACTACGGAAGTTAAGCGCTTCGTAGGAATGTGTTCATGGTATAGACGTTTTATCGAGAATTTTTCTACCCTGTTGTCGCCTATTAATGATCTTTTGAAAGGACGAAAAAAAGGACAATCGATAGATTGGACAAAGGCAGCCGAAGAATCTTTTATAAAGATTAAAGAACTATTGGTTTCAGCTCCCATTTTATCCCAACCAGACTTTTCCCAACAGTTTTATATTTCTAGTGATGCTTCTAATACTGGTTTAGGGGGCGTCCTAACACAGAAAATCAATGGTGAGGAAAGGGTGATAGCGTATGCCAGTAGAACTTTATCAAAGGCTGAACGTAACTATTCGGTTGTTGAAAAAGAATGTTTAGCAGTACTCTTTAACATCGAAAAGTTTCGACCTTACATAGAAGGTGTTCCTTTCACGGTCATAACAGATCATTATAGCTTATTGTGGCTTAATTCTATTAAAAACCCTAGTGGCAAACTAGCGCGTTGGGCGATTAGGCTGAGACAACACACGTTTACTTTAATTCATAGAAAAGGAGTCCACAATGTTATTCCTGACGCTTTGTCAAGAATCCCAGATCATACAGCGGACGAAAACAGTCTTAATGCACAGTTTGGCGTAAGAATTGATACAGTAGATGTAGATCGCATTGACCCATGGTACGACAATTTACGGCAGCAAATTAAAGAATCTCCTCAAAATTTTCCACAGTGGAAGGTGGAAAATGATTTCGTGTACAAATTTATCCCAAACCAGTTGCCTTTAAAAATTAATGTACCCGAGTGGAAAATACTAGTTCCTAAACCACAGAGAGAGGAAGTTATAGACATGTGTCACACTCCTCCTACTTCTGGTCATTTTGGCTTTTATAAAACTCTTCACAGGGTTCAGGAACAGTATTATTGGCCAAAAATGCGTTTTGATATCGTAAAGTTTGTGAGGACTTGTGAAGTATGTGGAGCGCAGAAATCTCCAAATACACTACCTATGGGACTGATGGGAAAAGAGAAAACGGTTAATTACCCTTTTCAAGTCATAGCAGCTGATCTAGTAGGCCCATTCCCACGTTCAAAAAAGGGAAATAAATGGCTTCTCGTGGTTTCTTGCTGGTTTACAAAGTATACCATGCTATTTCCTTTGAAAAGCTCTAAAGCTGGATATATAGAGAGAATTTTGGAAAATAATGTCTTTCTAATCCACGGTGTTCCATCGCTCTTAATATGCGATAACGGTACTCAGTTTACCTCTAAAAGTTTTAAGAGCTTAAGTGAAACTTATGGTTTTAACATCCGTTTTAATCCCGTGTACTCTCCCCAATGTAATTTTGTGGAACGTAATAACCGAACAGTCGGGACCGCTTTAAGAAGTTACGTGGATTCACATGACACTTGGGATAGCAATATTTCCAAAATCCAACAAGCGATAAATACCGCGAGACACGAAGTAACAGGGTTCACACCGTCTTTCTTAGTTTACGGCAGACATATACCTCTATCTGGATCATATTATAAAAACTTAGACTTGGATGTCAATGCTGACAGCGAAATAATTCCGGGTAACAGGGGCGCGTACGCCGAAAATTTAAAGGGTTTAAAAGATATTTTCACCGACGTACGTAGTAGGATACATAAGGCTTATGAGCGGAACAGTAAGTCTTACAACCTTAGAAAAAGGGATTTTTCCTTTAAGATAGGTGATCACGTTTGGCGAAAAAATAAAATTCTTTCCAGTGCAGCAGATAAATTCACATCTAAGTTGGTACCTAAGTATGTGCATTGCGTGATTAGAGAAAAGATTTCGGATTTAGTTTATGGTTTAGTTAATTTAGATGGGACTAAAGTAGGACGATGGCATATTAAAGACTTAAAACCATTCAATGAACCTAACCCTAATGAAAGTTTGTCAGAAGAAGAATAATTTATATTTACATTATCTTAATTGCTTAAATTTTTTTTGATGTTGCTCTGTAGAGGTGACGACCTCGTTTTTTTTGCCTGTTATAAAAGTTGAGCTGAGGATAGCTTACTTTTATAGTTTTGTGCTAAGGTTTTGGGTATTGGCCATATCCCAAACTTAGGTTGATTGTGGTTGATGTTTAGCATCGACTCAGCTGTTGCGAGCTTGCGAAGGAGTCACACTCAGGATATATCATAAGACTGGTATGTCGGTGGTCGCGGGATTTGATTTGCTTATGACCCCAAATAATATCCAGTTCTTGACACTTGGAAGCGAAATTTTGATTAGAGGCAATCCAAGGTGATCTTGAGTTAGGACAAGCGCAAGATGTAGCTCGTGTAGGGTGATGTAGAGTCAAAATTTTTATGAGCAATTTCAGAGTTTGTTACCCGAGTGGGTGTATTTTTATTACCTTAATGGTATATTTTGGGTGCAATTAAGAGTAAATTGATTTTGGTTTATCCAGTAAGTCTAAGACTTGGATTATTTTGGTTTAGATCTTCTTCTGCATTGACAAACTGAGGGTATTTTCGATTTTTTTTCCAGAGCCGTTTAAACGTTACCTTTGAGTCACTAATTTTTTAAAATTTTTTTTTTGCATGGACTCATAGGCGTATGTTGAGTTTTTTCGGTTTACTATCAGATGGATAGAAAATTGAAGTTCTGCAGGAGAACTAAAGGCTGATCATTTACAGGAGATGAGAGCAGAGTAAGACAGTCGTTTCACAAAGAAATGATCAAAATCTGATACCGAGATGAGAACCTTGTCAAGAGAGGCTAAGCGCAGTGAAGGAAGATTCCTAACCGAATTTTTAGATTTCCAAGAGGTAACCTAGAAGTTTGGGCTGACAGAAAACGGTTATGCCTGATACCTGTAGCAGTTTCTTCTAGAGGCTATTGTCTAGGGAGACGATTAACACCATGATCGAATATTTTAGCTGTCAACGATGTTTTTTCTTCTTGTTTCTGATTAAGCTGGAAAAGCTCTTGTCGTCTTCAAAAGTTTTGTTGCGTTGCCACCAAAAAAAATTGAGCAATTTTTGTTTCATGTAGCCTTTTTAAGCTCATTTTCGTTTTTTTTAAAATTTCGTTAGAAGCTTGGTTAAGTCAACCTTGTAAACCTTTTAGGTTGTATCCCATGAGTTATCTGTTTTTACAGGCTGTGATGCACCGGGTGCTAACAGATGCCGTTACGACGTTTGGCAGGGAGTTAGTCTTCCTGAGGAACAGACTGATTGGAAGGGTAGTCTATGGGGGGTGAACGTTTGACCTTTGGGACCTTCAGGGGTTTAGTTACCCAATGGTTATTTCTATTTGAACCAAAGGAGAGCCTAACTACTGTAGTCGACCTCAGCTCCAATTAGCCTATTAGTGGTGACAGGCTGTTGGCAGTAGTGTATTTCGGAACACCCTATTGATTAATTTTTTTTTTTGACTTATGGTGGTGTGGTAGACACCGTTTTAGTTTAGTGGATGCTATAATCTACTCCCTTTTGTTGGTGGACTCCAGGGTCACCAATTCTGTATTTTTTTTGTCTCCACCATTCAGTATATCGTGGTGAAGTGTTTGTCTCCTGTTATGTGGGATGGATTGAATGTTTTTCGTTGTTGTTCTAGGGCGAGACCAGTACACGAGGGTTCTTCATGCAACTTGAAGAGGCGCAATGCTGGTTAAGTTTTATTTCTCTGTGTAGCCACCCTGAAGAATGACGGAGAGCGTTTTTTTTTTTTCTGGCTCATGTTTCTAGGCAGATTTGTCACTTTGGTGCGATGTGCCGAAGATTGGATTAGCTTTGCTAAGAGCTTTCACCAAGCTCAGTATGGAGTTATCATAACCAAGAGTTAGGGATTTGAACTCCTGTATATATTTCTGTATATATTACTGTACATATTTCTGTATATATTTCGGTGTATGTTGGTTGCCTGAGGGCATGTGCTCAAAATGCGAGATTTTGAGTCGTTTTGCTTATGGACTCCTATATAGGATTATGACTTTAGGGAGGTCCTATTTCGAGACTTGCTGTCTCATATAGTTATGTTGGGAATGTTTCCAAGAATGTTAGTTGCGCGCGGACTAATCATTCTGTTCTTAGTGAACATTGCTTTTTGAAGCAGGATCATTCAGTTTAGTGAATTTTAGCTTTTATAGCTATTCACGGTGTTTAGAGTGAATTTTAGCTTTTATAGCTATTCACTGTGTTAAGAGTGAATTTTAGCTTTTGTAGCTATTCACTGCGCTTATAGTGATTTAGTTAGCTTTTATAGCTGCTCACTATGTTCATGGCGAGTTTGTTCTTTTAGAACGCAGACTTTGTGTAGTCGAGGACTATTTACAGAGTGTTTTCTTGGCGAGGAGCCGAGTTTTTTCTGGCGATACCAGAGTGTTTTGTTGGCGATGAGCTGACGTGTTTTCTGGCGATCAACCAGAGCGTTTTCCCTAGCGACTTTAGCATGTCTAGATGTCTTAGGACGTCGACATTGCGATATAGAGTGCGATTATTTTCTGAGTGCGACTAGTAGTGATACTAGATTTAGAATGTCCTCTTAGCGATGAGCTAGAGCATGGATAGCGATTTTTCCCGAGCGTTTGTCTGGATATTTATCCAGATATATTTTTTTTTGGCCTAGTGCTAATTGGTCTGACAAGACTTTTTCTTTTTAGTGTAAGTGTTTGCACTAGAATCATTTTTTTATTTTTTTTCTTTATTTAAGAATTTTTATAAATTTCTTTTGCTGAAATAAAAAATTTTCAGACAATCCTTAAAAGATTTTAAGGGGGGTGTTCATATTTTATTTCAGTTCACTTTTTTTTTTGATTTAGACAAGAGTCTAGACAGTTATTTTTTTGTTTTGGTAACAATAACAGAGCTGATTCTTTTATATAAGAAGACCGCGATTGTTACTTTGAACAGGTATTTCTTATGTTCATGCAAGGATTTTTATTTGCTTTTTGAAGTACTTAACCTTAGTGCTTAATTAAGTTAAGTCTAGTTATAAGATTCTTGTGTACATGCAAAAATTTTCATTTGGTTTTCATTGTACTTAATATTAGTGCTTAATAGAATTAAGTCTAGTAGTAAGGACCGAAGTTTGTAATTTTGTTTTAAGTTCTGACCTTAGTATTAAGTGATAGTGTACCACTTTGTACCTTTCATCAGTAGCCTTAGTTTAATAGACTAGTGTAGTCTATTTCTTTTTGGAAGGGGGTAAATGTAACATTCATTTTTTCCTGGATTTTAAGACCATGCAATGTTACTGATTTTTCACTTCGAATTGTATTTATTTTTATTTTAAAACATCGACCGGTATATTAAACAAAAGTTTCAGGACATTCAGTATATACTGTGTGGTGCGGGTTGCTGATCGAACCTACCGCCAGGCCGCGATTGGCGAAATGTTTGACCCGGAGTTTTGATTGGAGCGTCCGGATATTACCGGCAAAAATCGCACGATTATTTAAGGGCCTGAGAAAACTACCAGCAGGGCTTTTTTTTTCGATCGAGCCGCAGACCAGGCAGTACCGTCTAGCCGAGAGGCTATTTTCCATCTAGCCGAAGTAGGCTAATTTTCTTCAGAAGCCGCTAAGTAAAAGTACCAGTTTCGACAATAAAAGCTGTAGTGAGCTTTCTAAGTGTTAAGAAAAAGTGTGAAATCGGGCGAAGTCCATCACAGCAGGACTGAAAAACAGTAAGTCAACAAAACTCCCTCCAATAGACTTATTTGAGAGTAGTGCATTAACAGCAACGTATAACAGACAAAAAAGTGAAGTGTAAAACACGATGTCTCGCCTTCGGGGGTTGTAAAAGTTTAAAGTTTAAATGTAACAACTACTATTTAGGCTAGAATTTTTTGGTATAACTGTAAAGGTTAGAACTTTTTATTTTCATTTTAAAAACATGAATAAATTCTTTTTTTGTTGATTAAAGCTAGTGTCTCACTGAATATTTATTTTTCTTTTCAGGATCAGTTGTGCTAGACTAATTTCTTTTTAGTAATATCCATAAAACACTTCAGTTTTTTCTCATTTTTCTTAGCTGAAGTTAAACCGTTTCTATTTTAAAATGAGTGGTGCCCAAAAAAAAAAAGTCGTACAACTGAGGTTTCTTTAAAAATAGAATTAAATTCCAAAAAGACGTACAAAAATTATCTCTTACCCATATCTCTCTACCAAGGAAAACTGAGCTAGTATTTCTTTAATTTCGTTAGTTCTTTTAAAATCAGGTCTCACTCAATTCATTATCAGAAATTAAAGCGGGGCTGCAAGAAAATTGTGCTCAAGCTTGGGGCGTCCAGTATTTAAAAATGTTACAAAATGACGCAGTCTACATGGGGCGAAAAATAAAGCAAAATTAGCACACCTTACAAAATTGCGCTCAAGCGTGGGACAAACAACTTCTCACAGGGTACGGAAAAAGATGCCTCAAACTGAGGACAGTTTAGCATGTCATAAAAAGACGTCACAAAACTTTCTCACTTAGGCAAATGAATTAATAAACCTTTCTAATGAAAATAGTTATCACAATATTACATAAACCTGTTAGAAAAAAACGATCAGATAAGAACAATTTTTGACAAAATGATTTAGTTGAAATGCAACAATATGTCAAATTTAGTAAATCAGATAGATATATTTTAGTAGTAATAAATATGCAATGGCGTGAAAATCGTAACGTCATAAATCGAAACATCTTTGTTCGGACCCGAAGCAGCTGTAAAGAAATTATCGACTAACCACGGAGTCACACAATCTACGAGTAAGAATTAAAAACAAACTTCTTGAGGGCCCCAACAATTCCAGATCCTTTTGGTCAGTCATTAAGGCCATTAGTCAAAACTTTACTAAGAACCACCACTCACACGGCCAGATAATACTATTACAAGACCAGTTAAGAAGGCCAACTTGTTAGCTGAACTTTTGCTTCACATTTTACTGTCGATTTGCAAGGAAAAACACCACCAACTATTCCCATAGTGCAGTCAGGGACGCCCGATATTGTCTTCAGACAACGTATCATAAAACGTATTGTAATGAAGCTAAATATCTAAAAAGTTTCTGGTGCTGACGAAATACCTGGTATAGCTCTCAACAAATGCTCGAGAGAACTAACACCAGGACTTTTCAAGCTATCCTACAGAAAGGGAATATTTCCTTTCTGCTGGTAACGCATTACAGTTCAGCCGACATCCTAAAAAGACAAGAAGTCCTTACCAAACAACTACCGACCAGTTGCACTGCTATCAATAATATTGAAATTCATAAAAAATACTATCAAAATATCTTGAAAGATTGCAAAGACAGCAAAGATCAACAGAAGATCTTCTAATTTATGTAACACATGTTTGGAATATATACGACGCATTCGACCATGATTTTCAGGATCGATTGTTGGCTAGGCTACGCTCTTATGGTATGTCTGAAAAGTTCTGTTTATGGCTCTCATGTTTCCTCTTTACTAGTGGCTGTCGACGGATTTCTTTCCAACACCTTTACTATCAACGCCGATATGCCTCAAGGCTCCACACTGTCTTCTAGTCTCTTTCTCATTTACATTAACAATTTGCTGGAAAATCCCATCTACAGCGTTACAGATGGCAGCAAGCATCAGCTACTCATGCAAGTATCCGTAGACAGCAGGAACTCGTTTAACTTAATAAAAACCTGGAAGAAATTCTATTTTGGGGTGATAGTAACCAAGTAGAATTTAACATTACAAAAACCCAGGTGACAATTTTTTTTCTAAAAAAGTTAACGTTGCTGAACCCGGTATAGTTATGTCAGGGCACTCCATTTCTTTACCATCTCACTTTGTTGGGCGTTAATTTAGTAGTAAATATGTCTTGGCATGAACATGTTGTAAGCAAAGCAAACAAAGCTTCTCAAAAGCTGGGAATATTTTTCCGAACTAGAAGCTTTGTTTGAGACTCTGCTCGCAAACATACTCTGCATTTGTTGGATTCTATTCAGAAGAGAAATGTTCGCCTGATTAGAGACCCAGAACTAACCAACAACCTTGATTCCTTGGAACATCGATGAGTGGTTGGCGACTTGAGTCTCTTCTACAAGTAATTATAATAAAGCTGGAAAATTTACAAACAAATCGTGGAAAAGAATTTTCTAATAGAGATTTCCAACAAGTCGACAAATAAAAAATTAATCATTATAGTAGTTTTTCTAATCTAAAAGCTACTCTAGTGGAGTATGTTAACCTTACTTTAAAATTATTATGTGGGAAAGTGGTATAATATTTTCCATTATAGAAAATATAATAACCGGTCAAGTGCAAGTTGGACTTGCGCAATTAGTGTTCCGTACGTTGATTGCTTTTAACATAAAAATTCTTGTTACAGAAATATAAAATGATAAGTGACTTCACAAAACACATCCCAAATGAGTTTTCAACAAAATTTTTTACTGAAAACTGATGATCTTGAAATTTCTGTTTTTTTTTTATATACCAGATAAATTATTAGAGGTAATGCAAAAAATAATACAAAGAGAAATGTGCGCAAGTACTACATTTTTGAACTCTGCTTTTAAACAAGCTTTCATTTGATATCCCACTCGATGACTAGGTAAAAAAAAAATTCGCTTCCTATTTCACCCCCCAAAACTAACCCCTTAAGTTAAAATTTAACTTTCAAAACTACACGGCTCTGATGAGGCCATCGATTCCTATATTAGGGCCAAATTTCAACTTTCTATGACAAATAGTTTCGGAGAAAATCGGGTGTGACAGACAGACGGACACCGAAGTAATCTTATAAGTATTCTGTACGGAACATTAATAATAATTCAGTTCATAAACATACAGGATATAAACTTATTCAGATTAACAGCAGGAATAAAGAAAATATATTATAAAATTAATTTAGCTTTAAGAGTTGATTGATGAACATATACCAAGTTTAAGGTAAAAAAATATTAGAAATTCAAAGCGTGGTGAAATATTTGATAAATTGATCACTGAAATTTTTCAAATAAAGAAAATACGACTTACAAACTCAACTACTTACCCCCTTAAAGGATGTTAGAAATAACAATACTGAACGTAGTTTTTATGATGAAGAATTACAAAAAGTAAAACATCCTACTCTGTATCTAGTAGAAAACACTTTAGGAAGAAAAGGAAATAGAGTTTTTGTTCAATTTTGTCAAATTTTTTAATCCCAAAAAGAGATGTATTGTGATATATTTCATGTATTGGGTGTGCGAATTAATTTTGAGGGATATTTCCGTAAAAAAATGCTCTATTGTAAAAAGAGGGTTACAAATTGATTATTCAAAGTATTGTCCATCGCTAGCCACTACTTTCTCCCATCTTTGTGGCAGCATATGAATACCACATTAACAGAACAACTCATCTTTTGAGGCTATCCACAATTCGACCCATTTTTTGGCATCCTCATAAAAATGGAAGCGCTGTTCAGACAGGCCGTGTGTCATCGATCGGAACAAGTGATAATCAGAAGGAGCAATGTCTGGTGAATACCGTGGGTGAGGTAGGCATTTCATCCAAGCGCATCTAGCGTTTTCTTGACGGGTTTTGTAACATGTGGCCGAGCGTGGTCATGTTGAAAAATCACTTTGGCCTGTCTTTTGGCATATTGCGGTCGTTTTTCCTTGAACACTCGGCTCAATTGAATCAATTGTTGCCGGAAACGTTCCCCAGTAATAGTTTCGTTGGGGAACAGCTCATAATACACTACACCCAGCTGATCACACCAGATACACAGCATAAGCTTGGAGCCATGTATATTCGGCTTTGGCAAGGATGTTGATGGTTCACCGGGCTTCACCCATGATTTTTTGCGCTCTGAATTATCGTAACGTATCCATTTTTCGTCACCAGTTCTCATACGATCCAAAAAACTTTTCCGATTGTGCCTTTGAAGCAATTATTCACAGGTGAAAAATCGCCTTTCAACGTATCTAGGTTTCAATTCGTACGGCACTCAATTCCCTTGCTTTTGAATCTGTTTGGGTGCATGTAAGCGTTTGGAAATGGTTGTGCGATTAACTCCTAATGATTCTTCAAATTCTTTTTCCATTTGGCACGGGTCTTCATCGAGTAATGCCTCCAATTCTTCATCTTTAAACTTTTTCGGCCTGCCTGTAAGTTCTTTGTCTTCTGTGTCAAAATCCCTACCTTTTACAGTACCGAAACCAGTACTCACATGTTTTTATCAATGGAATATAGGTTTCTGACAGCCATCGATGACTCTCAACAGCGTTTTTCTTCGAATTAAACCAAAAAAGTAACGCTTCCTGCAAATGATGTTTTGTTGGCACGTAATTCGACATATTCAATGTTCAAAAAAATATGTTGTTTACACTTCAGCAAAATAACATATACTAAAAATTAAAGTCTAATGACGGCGCTTCACCATGAATATAGCAACAGTATGCCCCGATGTGATATAAGTTACGCCCTCTCTTAGAGATCCTTCAAAATTTATTCACACTCCTTATATTTTAAAAGAAATAAAACGCAGTTAAAGTTTAAACATAAGTATGTATGTATTTTTAATAATTTTTCACATTAAACCATTCTAGGTTTTGTCATTAAAAATTCTAGAAAAGTTAATTTCAGTCTTTGATTCTTTTTCTAAACTGAAGCCTATTTAGATACTTTTTCTCATTCATTTTTCCGTGTAATACGGTAAGCAAAGTCCCACGAAATTAGTAAATGTACTTTATTTTGCTCCTCGTTGAAATTCATTAATTTATTCATAAAATTTCCGTTTTGTTTCATTTTTTATTAATTTATTTTCTAATTCACTAGGCTATTTGAATATAAAGCCTTGTAAATATCTGAGCACAAATTTCTGGAATAATTATTATTTGATTACAGTATTGTGCAAACTCTTTTAAATATTTGAATTCTATAATCTTTTAACGTTCATAATTTGTTCACAGAATTAGAAGCAAGACACAAAATAACCATCATTTTTTTGGATTTTTATAACACGGCACTAATTTTATTTTTTTAAATTTATTAGGTTATCAAATTTCACATAAAAATAACAATCAATGACACCTTAATATCCCAGCAAAATCGCCTACTCTTTTTTACTTAAAAATAGTCTAAATCCGTTGTGCCACAAAAACAATTTTTGTTAAAAAGTTGTCCAAACCTATTTCAGTGGTTACAAACTTTATTAGCGACTTAGTATTACCGTTAATTTTTCCAAATTTCATATTGTGACGTTTCTTGTCCCATGTAAATCCATGTCCAGTCCATGTCCAAAACACACCATATCACACCACGCTATTTGTTACCTTGCAAAGGTTATATACGTATGAAGTACCACTAATAATTTGGTACAGAAGAATAGCATGAGCAATGGAAGTCATTTAGAGAAATTTAATATCTTAATATCTTTGGTACCAATCACAAGAAAAGACAATAATAGTTAAAATGTTGCCGCTGTGGTATTTACAAAAAACTCATATATATATATATATATATATATATATAAAGTGGAATTCTCCTTGAATGGACAGTTTCTCATGGTCCCGACCGACTCTCATATAATTGGCAATGTGTTAATTCCCTCTTGGACGGACATTCTCTTGAACGGACGCGGACACGAAAAAATACTCTATTAACCGGACAAAAAACAATAAAAAATAAACCCCTTCTGGCATTTTTCTGTGGCGAGTATCGTTGTTGCGTTTCCCAATCGCGCCGCGCGCCAGCCTCACTACCTGCCTTCACTGAGGGACTTCCCCCAGTAAACCGGGGATTTACCGATCTCAATTTTTCGGTATACACAGGGTTTAATATTAGTCTGACACCTATGCAAAAAAGAGACATAGTGGGCGACACATTCATTGTAGAAAGGGCTTCAAATAGAAAAATCTCTCAACCGGTTCAGATATGAAAAACTTTTGTAAAGGTAGCGTAAGGGTGGGGTGAGCATACATGTCCACCAAATAAGTATATTTTATACCTTGATGCCACAAATTTATACAGTTATGCAATATCTTAATATCTTTCTCATAAGATATTGTCTGGCTCTCACAAGAAAAGATTGGTATTTTCAATGTAATAAATATTTTGCATACATTCAAAAAAGGTTATGTTTTAGAAGTAAACTTAAAATATCCAACAAATTAACATAATTGTCACAGTGAATTTCCTCTTTGTCCTGAAAACTATATGCCATCTAAAGAAAGAAATATCATACTTCTCGAAAATAATGTTTTGAGAATGAGCTAAAAATAAATAAAATTCATAGAATCTTACGGGTCACTCGCTCATCCTGGTTAAATAAATATTATAGACTTCATACTAAATTGAGAAATAATTTTGTATGAATGTATACTTATAAACTAAGTAACAAGAATATATACGGGAAAAGTTAGTCAAAGGTCAGATATTTGATTAGTTACTCAATGGGACAATTCAAGAAAAGATGGCATGGAAACTCTAATTACAAAACCATATTTTAAAGAATTAGTCGTTTTTAATGAACATTTAGTAGCTATTCAAATGCAGAAAATACTAGATTTATATGACAAACCAGTTTATGTTTGATTTTCTGTTTTAGACATACCTAAAATTGTAATGTACGATTTCCATTATGATTTCTTAAAACCATTACATCAAGAAAAAGTAAAGTTACCATACACAGATACTCATTTATTTTGAAAATAGAAATTGATAATGTCTGTAAAGACATGAAATATTTGAATAAATTCGATATTTGAAATTATCTAACCAAAAAACATCCACAATAACTGAATCCGAGGTAGATAAATTTAAAGATGTAAAAATGTTTCTATGAAACTGAAGCGAAAGCTTACTCTTTAAAGACAAAAAATAAATTACTTAAGAAGTAACATAGTACAAGAAATAATAGGATTATTCACTATTAGGATATTGTATTTCGATCAAGATTATATACCATGTACACTGACTTGGTTAATAGGTTTGCTTTATCCTCATCTGTTGATAAAAGATTTTAAATTCAAAACAGTTTCGATAATCTTGCTTGGGGCCACGAGGATATCCCACTTTACCAATGGGTGGAGGAAAATCTTTAAAAATCTTTCCCTTTTAACAACTATTTTCTATATTATGAGCTTATCTAGGTAAAATATTTCGGGGTTGAATTTTATTTTAAATAGCCAATTATTTAAAATTGCTAAATATGTGTTTAGAAACTTTTGATAAGATTATTCATAACAATTTATATAGAACCTATGAATAGAGTGGCTTTTTAAAAAAAAGTGGAAAGGAAAATTGAGTCTTGAAATAGACGATGTGTATAAATTTTATCACTGTGGTATTAAAATATTTTAATGGATATACGAAGATGAACGATGAACATTCTAAACTTCGTCTGTCACACCCAATTTTCTCTAAAACTATTTGATATAGAAAGTTCAAATTTTACACTAATATAGGAATTGCTGTCCCCATTAGAGCCGTGTAGTTTTGAATGTCAAATTTTGACTTAAAGGGTTAGTTTTGGAGGCTGAAATCGGAAGTGAAAAAATGTATGATTTTTAAAAAATTGCCAAAAATTGCTGCCCCCTTATCTCAAAAACTGCTGTTCAAAAAATTTTGAAGATGTAGATTGAATGAAAATTATCACGAGTGCATTACCTTTAATAATTTATCTGGTACACAAAAAAAAAATGAATCATCAGTTTTCAAGATTGGAAACAAACTTTGTTGGTGTTGTTTGGGGTGTGTTTTGTGAAGTCATTGATCATGTTATACCTTCATAACAAAAATGTTTATTTCAAAAGCAATCAACGTAAGGAAAACTAACTGCGCAAGTCTGACTTGCGCTCGGCCGGTTATTTTGTTATTGTGATTTTGTGTTGTTTTAGAGTTGTGTTTTTTTACTAAACATATTTTCTTAAGTGATATAATTTCATATATGAACAGTAGTGCTAATGGATTTTGGCTATTTTTTTGTAAGTACCACCGCGGCAAAATTTTAACTATTATTGTCTTTTCTTGTTATTAATACCAAAAATAGAATATTAAATTTGTCTAAATGAGTTCCATTGTTCATGGTATTCTTTTGTACAAAATTATTAGTGGTACTTTATACGTACACAATCCTTACAAGGTAACAAATGTAGTGTGGTATGGTGTGTTTTGGGCATTATACTAATTTTACGTGGGACTTTATATTCAAATTAAAACACAAATAGTAAAAATATGGGTAGCATATTGGAGTTATTGAAATGCCTAGTGAATTAGGAAATAAATTAACAAAAAATGGAACAAAACCGAAATTTTATAAATAAATTAGAGAATTTCAACAGGGAGCAAAATAAACTTTATTTACTGATTTCATGGGACTTCGCTTACCGTACTACACGGAAAAATGAATAGGAAAAAAATATCTAAAGAGGCTGCAGCTTAGAAAAAGAATGAAAGACTGAAATTAACCTTTCTAGAATTTTTAATGACAAAACTTAGAATTTTAATGTTTGATGAATGATGTAATGTGAAAAATTATTAATAATAAATACATACTTATGCTTAAACTTTAATTGCGTTTTATTTCTTTTAAAATATAAGGAGTGAATTAATTTTGAGGGATTTCTAAGAGAGGTCGTAACTTGTATTATATCGCATCGAGGCATACTGTTACTATATTCATGGAGATGCGCAATTATTAGACTTTAATTTTTAGTTTAATTTTTTTGCCAAAGTGTAAACAACATATTTTTTTGAGCATTGAATATGTCGAATTACTTGTCAACAAAACACCATTTGCGGGAAGCGTTACTTTTCTTGTTTAATTCGAAGAAAAGCGCTGCTGAAAGTCATCGATTTCTGTTGGAAACCTATGGTGATTATATTCCCTAGATAAAAACATGTAAATACTGGCCTCGGCGCTTTAAAAGTAGTTATTCTGACATAGAAGACAAAGAACGTCCAGGCCAGCCGAAAAAGTTGAAGATGAAGAATTGGAGGCATTACTCGATGAAGACCCATGCCAAATGGAAAGAGAACTTGCAGAATCATTAGAAGTTGATCGCACAATCATTTCCAAGCGCTTACATGTACCGAAAAAGATTCAAAAGCAAGGAAAATGGGTGCCGTATGAATTGAAACCGAGAAAGGCAATTTTTCTCCTGTGAACAACTGCTTTAACGACATAATCGGAAAAGTTTTTTGCATTGTATCGTAACTTGTGATAAAAAATGGATAAGCTACGATAATTCAGAGCGCAAAAAATCATGGGTGAAGCCGGGTGAACCATCAACATCCTTGTCAAAGCCGAATATTCATGGCTCCAAGCTTATGCTGTATATATATAATATATATATATATATATATATATATATATATATATATATATATATATATATATATATATATATATATATATATATATATATATATATATATATATATATATATATATATATATATATATATATATATATATATATATTGCAGTCACTTCCGGTCAAACCGGAAGTAGGTAAAAATATTTCTTAGGTGATAAAAAAGCCTAATAATGTACCTTTCCGGTATTTGAAAATGCAAACACTCTCAAAATAAAAATATTACATTATATATACAAAAATTTTTATTATAAGAGTTTTTAAAAATTTAACTTCGAAATATGTTTCGGATTACACCCAAACTAGGTTATGACGTCACATGCCTTGCCTGTCAAATTTGACATTTAAATTTAAAAATGTGAAAAAATCGTATTTTTACTGGAAATATAGAAAAACGTTATAAAGAAAAAATGATTGTATTGCAGTAGTAGATATTTAAAGGGGATTCTACTGCTAATAGAGAGTTGCAGCATATTTTGAATTAACGGAACGTTAAACGCCATGTAAAAGGATAGGGTAAAAAATAACGTTAGCGTTAACGTTGTAAATGTTTGAGATGTCTAATGGAGCTGTAGGCGTGTCCTCCCGGGGCGTAGGTAAATTGGACTAGGAGGTTAAAATTGTGGGCGGGTGTGCGTTGAACCATAGATGGATGGATTTCGCAGAATTTAGGTTTGTATTGTGTCTGTCTGTCTGTTGGCTGTTAGGAACAGTTGTCTGTCTGTCTGACAGACAGACAGACAGACAGGCAGACCAGACAGACAGACAGACAGACAGACTTAAGGGTCAATTTAGGTCCTTTTGGCATCGTCGTTACGGTGCAAGTCAGCGTGGCAGGTCAGGTCTGGTAGGGAAAATATTGAAAATTATCCTGACCATGTTAAGAAAGAATTGCAAGAAAATGTTGAAAATTATCCTGAATGGCTTCGTGAAATTATAGAGACGCTCTGTCTGTCTGTCAGCTGTTAGCAACAGTTGTCTGTCTGTCTGTTTGTATTCTGTCTGTTTGTATTCTGTCTGTCTGTTTGTTTGTATTCTGTCTGTCTGTCAGTCAGCTGTCAGCTGTCAAACCAACACTCCCATTGGTCTACGTATCGACATCACCCTGTATAGATAGGCTGTCACTCCCATTGTCCATCGTATCGATATCACTCTGTATATAGATAGACATCCTGCTGATCACGTGACGTCACCGTGATGACCACACCCACGCATGCGCACTCCACATGGCCTTGAAATGGCACCAATTTTGCAGGAATTTAGAGTCATATAGTAACAGATTGCTTCTCAGTGTGTGTGTGTGTGTGTGTTAACAACAATATTATCATGAATTCGCTAATAGTACGACTACGTAACCTTTGTGCTAGCGATGTGAAATGGGCTCCAATGGGATATATGTATGTAGTCTCTAAACAGAGGGAAAATATTGAAAATTATCCTGACCATGTTAAGAAAGAATTGCAAGAAAATGTTGAAAATTATCCTGAATGGCTTCGTGAAATCATAGAGACGCTTGGAAAAGTGGTACAAGATTGTGAAAATTATCTAGAAACTAAAGACGATTCATTTCTCATATCTGTGTTGGGTTTATTAAAAGAACTACGAAAGTTAAGTTATCTTGAATTTGAAACTGCCATTGAAGATTACTTAGATAAAAAGAAAATATAATAATAATAATAATAATAATAATAATGTCTTTATTGTAATTTACAGAGTAAAATCACAAAAGGCGAAATTGAAGCCAGGCTTCCTGATTTAACCTTACATATATATAATAATAACTAAATTTACATATATCAACTAAAAACTAATACATAAATAAACTGTGACACAAATGTTGTTTGAGACATGGTAAAAACACAATAATACATTTCGACGCAACGGTGACATAAGAGACCGGATCAAAACAGAAAGCAAATCATGCACGGGACGGCAATGTTATCAACATGTTGCGTGCCCTATGTTTAAACGCGGTGGGTTTTAATTGTCTTAAGTCTGCAGGCAACTTATTGTAAGATATTGATATCTGATAGCTAAATGATCGTTCAAATAAAGTTGTTCTATGATAAGGAGGAGTGATGGTAAATTTATGCCTCAAATCTAAAGCATGAGCATCATATCTAAATTTAATTTTCTGATACAAATAATTGGGATTTTTTTTGAAAATTATCTTATTAAATAGAACCAAACTATGTAAATGCCTTCTTTCGCTCATAATTAGCCACCCAATCTCTTTCATTCCAGCACTTAGTCCCCTCTCATACTTTCTTATGCCACCAATTAGACGCACACAACAGTTCTGCATACGCTGTATACGTCTGACATCTCGCTCTACAAGACAGGGTCCATACACAGTGTCGCAGAATGCAAAGTGCGACAGCACCAATGATTCGCACAAGGATTTTTTCAGAGCGGCATTCAAAAGGTGTCGTTGGTTAAAAATAAGTTTTAAATTTGCAAATGCTTTCCTGAAACAGCGGCTAATATGTTCTGAGAATCTCAATTTAACGTCCAGCAATAATCCCAAGTTCCTGGCAACACTGGAAACCTGTACTGTGTCATTATTTATACTGACATGTATCAGATCCCGATATTGATCCCTACATTGCTCTCGTCCAAATAAAAGTAACTGACTTTTTTTAGGATTCAATTCAAGACAATGGTTTTGCGAAACCTTCCGAAGATGCTCAAGCTCATTCGAAAGTTTATCATTCGCCTCCAGAATTTGTTCGGGTCGAAATGACATATAAATCTGCGTGTCATCTGCATATAGGTGCGTTGAGACGTTCTTCAGGTTGACAGTAAGTTGAGAAGTGTACAATGTGAAAAGTAGAGGCCCAAGGATTGACCCCTGAGGCACACCACACTTAGCGACTACTTGACTGGATTGTTTACGATTAAGTTTTACACGCTGTGTTCTGTTCTCGAGATAGCTCTTAATAAGCCCACAAGCATCTCCCCCAAAGTCAAGAAAACCGAGAATGGCCAAAAGCAAAGTATGATTTATTCGATCAAAAGCTTTCGAGTAGTCCAAGAGCACCAAGGCAGTGAGCTCACCACGGTCCGCTGCCGATAGAATATCATCTGTAACTTTGAGAAGTGCAGTAGCACAACTGTGATCCTTGCGAAAACCAGATTGGAAATCTGGTAGGAGCCCGTACCGCTCAATATGCTCCCGCATTTGCCGCTCCATCACTCTCTCAATGACCTTCGACAGCGTTGGCAATATGCTTATGGGCCTAAGATCCTTCAGATCCTTGGGGGAGGTCACCTTCGGAAACGGAATTATAAAGGAACTTTTCCAAATGTCGGGGAAACAGTTAGTTTCTATACATGAGTTAACCAAATGCACAATAAAAGGAGTTATGCGTGGACAACAGTTCAACAACATAGTTATACCAATTCCATCAGTACCCACCGCCCTAGAGCCAATAGAAAAAAGTGCCTGCTCAATCTCACCAGTTGTTGCCACTCTAAAATGAAATGTACTTGTGGCCTGTTTTTTATTTTGTAAATAAAAGTTTAAGGTTTCTGGATCTGGAGCCGAAGAGCCAGCAGCAGTAACAAAAAATGTGTTAATATCTTCTACATTCCCCAAATGTTCAGGAACAGAACTAGATACTTTAGAAGAAATATCCAAATCCCTCAACAATTTCCAATTATTTTTTGGATTACTAGACCGAAAATTACTTTCTAAATACAACTTCTTTTCATTTTCCGTTGCTAGTGTAACATAATTCCTAAGTCGTCTATAACTTTCCCAATTCTCCAGTGATTTATTTTTCTTATATTTTGTTAAGGCTTTGTTACGAAGACGCATGGCATGCCTTAAGCCCTGATGTAGCCACGGGGCTTTCTTCTTAGTGATACGTGCACTTCTCAAAGGAGCATGAACATTGAATAAGTTAAGTATATATGCATTAAATGTGCATAGTTTTTCGTTTATATTTTGTATGTAGAGTATATTATCAAAAGGTATCTCCAAAAGATCGCTGTAGAATTTTCCCTCATCGAAATTTTTAAAGTCTCTATATGCTACCAAAAATGGTTCAGACTTTGTCACCCGCAGTCTCAGCTCGCACCTAACAAGGAAATGATCAGACACGTCAAAGCATGTGTCAACATTACTGTTCAACACAACATCACTATTAGAACATATTATAAGGTCAATAAGTGATGCGTTAGTAAGTCCACGCCTGGTAGGTTCATCGATAACCTGCTTCAAACCGTATGCATGCAGTAATGCAAGAAACTGCCGAGTGTACACACAGTCAAGATTAAGCAAATTGATATTGAAATCGCCAAGGCAAATCAAATTCTCGCACTGCAACAACAATTTAGACATATTATGTTCGAATTCATCAAAGAAATCGTTAATTCCCTTAAAGCCAGGAGGTCTATACACAACGCCTAAAACACTTTTTATAGCATTAATTTTAAATTCTATCCAGACTTGCTCAGAGGTATCAGATTTTAAGTTACTCAAAATATTAAATTCAATAGAATTACGTACATATAAAAGAACTCCTCCCCCACGTCCCCGCACACGATCCATTCTTACCAATTCATAGCCATCAACAGACACCACTACGTCATCAATATCACGTGTTAACCAAGTCTCAGACACAGCTAAAATATCAAATCTGTTGGACAATATACAATCCCTAATCCTATTTATTTTGGCAACAATAGACCTAATATTTATATGTCCTATTTTTAAATTGTTATTTTTGTTTACATGAAAGGCCATTGAGCTACAATGTTTGTAAATATTAAATCTTAAAAGTATATGTATATGAATAGAACTATTTACAGATCTCTTTTTATACTCTCGACTTGTGCGGAAGTAATAATTCTGAGCACAGGCTCGCCATCGTTTCTTCTGACCAAAACTTTTTCGTCCTTGCACCAAACGTATTTGAAACCACAAGATTTCAGTTCCTTTGCCTTAAGAAAGAGAGAGCGAGTGAACTTAGGCAGGTCAGGATTTATATATATGTTTCGTTTTGAAGCAGCAGTAATACGGCACAGCTCAGTATCAAGGGCAGTTATTTTACGCTGTTGTAAAATTCTGTTTCTTATATTTTCGTCATTGAAATGAACCAAGACAGGTTTCAAGGATTTTTTACTAGGCAAAACTTTTACGCTGAATTCGCCTTCCGGGATGTTTATATTTAAAGCGTCTAAGGTTTTCATAACTTCGTCCTTACTATGTTCATCGCCGTTAATCCCAACAATGACCACATTTTTGTTCTTCTCGCTATTTATCACGTTACTCGAACCCTTGACATGAACTATTTCATTTTCAAGCTCCGTCACCCTATTCTTAAGTAGTTCATGCTCCTTTCTCAAAGTTTTATTTTCGTTAGAAAGCGTTTGCATGGTTTCTTGCATTTGTTCTATCAAGGAACCATTAAAAGTAACTGATTGCTTCAATTCATTAAACATTTTTTCTATTGCTTTCATTATATCTAGATTAGTTGGATTGGAGGTATGAAAAAGACTCTCCAACAGACGTGAACTGTCCTCCACCATCGCTACAGGGGAGTTCCTTACGCCAATACTGCTTCCCCTGCCAATACTCGCAATGTTTCTGGGCTCCCTTCTCACTTCATCATGCATCAGGCACTCTGAACAGGCCCATTTTTGCAACGTTTTACAGAGTTCATATGCAGAAAATTCCTCATTGCTCAACCCTGAACAATCTTTGTGAAACCACTCGCCACAGTTACCAGCACATTGAATCCTATGATGTAGTTTAGTAATATTATGCCTACATACAGGACAGACCAATAGTTTCCTTCGTCTATTCACCATACTTAAGTCCCAGTCCGATCCTGTAGACTAGGTCAAACAACAAAATACACTGCGATCACACAGCAGAAAAAAAAAAACTTAAAGGCCGGTATATACACTACAGATTATCAATTAACCAAAAGTTAAAGTCAAGCGGATCAATCAAGACGTGCCGACATAAGACGATCACGGCGAAGAACTAGGATCATTCCACTCTACAATTACGCACTAGCACCAGTTTTACTTCACTAATATGTTTTTGACAATTGTTTCAGCAAAATACTGGATAAAAAAGCAATAAACACAGAGCTCACAACCGCACGTGTATCTATCTCGATCGATTTTCCAAAACACATATGTTAGACACCACTCCAGAATACCACCACCTCTACCATGTAGATCGCTCACGTAAAACTGTTGAACCACAAACATCTTAATTAGTTGCAAGCAACATGTTCCCCGAATCGCTTGTCTATATAGTGCTATTCATATTAGTTACATCTGCTGAAAATACTGAAGTTACCTCTGGAGATCATACTAGTAACGACGATGTCAGTATATTTGAAGATTATTCTGCTCTTTATAACACTAGTTTTAGTCTATATCTAGCTTGTTCTAAGAGAGTTGATGAATATTCAGAATTATATGACCAGGAACATATAATATCAGACATGTTCATGCATAGGCTGGAGGATTGTGAAACAGGTGCAAAAAATTTAACAAATTCCATAAACTACACAAGTTTAGCAATGTTGAAAAGAGAAAATATCGAGCTAGAAACAGACTTGTTGACTGTGCGGAAGCAGAAAGAAGCATGTGAAGAAAAACATAATATAGGATTGAATATAATTTCCGAATATAAGAATAAAGTAACTCTTTTAAATAGTAATCTAACAGCTCAAATTAATGTGATTTATATAGTGGACAGAGAACTGAGTCAGTGTCAAAAAACTCTTTATGATTTGGAAAAGCTTAAAGATGTGGTGTTCGAGAACCTTAATTCATGTTTAGAACGCGAAGAATTGCTTCGTGATAAAAAGAACAAATATGTGTTACGTTTAAGTAAATGTCGAAAAAACAGAGAAAAGTTAAGACCACCACAACCCTCTACAAGAACGTAAATCCTATTGTTGTTGTTACATTGATCTATTTTTTATATTTAATAAATAAATAAATAACTAAATAAATGAATGAATATTATTTTTCCTCTCTAGTCCAACTCGCACTTTCTAGTTGAATTCACCTACGTCTTAAACCAACACATATATTATTATTAAATTCAATTTAATACAAGGAGCGACATCTAGTATATTTATTGATAACTTCAGACTCACACCACCAAATTTCCCTATATCTTTGTTTTCAGAACTTTATGAAAAACCTAGCAGATGGTGTCACTTGTTTGATGTATTGTGAGTTGCATGTATTCCTAGGAATTGGGTGTTACGACGCTGATCGGCGCGCTGACGGAAATCCACTTCGAATGCTTTCCTTGTTTTATTCCTGTGTAAATAGGGTATTGCTATCTTTGTCAGCGTAAAATTAATTTTTAATATGAGACGTTGCGGATAGTAAGGGCGAACTCAACAAAATGAAGTTTCGAAAAATAGAATTTATAGAAAAATCTAAATGGCAAACTCAACAAAATATTGACAAAATTAGCTTCTTATTATTTACTTAAGTAGAATAGTGTATTCCGTGAATTTTTAAATGTTTTTTAAATATAAACGTATTAACTTCAAAATTAACTTGAACTAACACGCAGAAAGCGTAAAATTTCAAGTAAGCCTCATTTAGTGACGCAATACCGGTGGTTGTTCCACGCGAAATTGTTGAGTTCGCCCTTACTACCCGCCCGGCTATCGCCTGTTCGAAATATTTCATTTATTTGATACTGAAATTTGAAGGCGAAGCAAGGGCGAACTCATCAATTAGACTGGTATGTGATTACGCCGACAAAGAACGCGCAGTGCGCCATTGACCGTTTTGTATGTGATCTCAAGCACATGCAGCGTCAACGGTGCACCGCCGGAAACCTGATCCGAATACTTTCCTTGTCTTATTCACATGTAAATAGGGTATTGCGTTCCTTGTCAGCGTAAATTATTATTTGGTATATGGGAAGAATGTAGGTAAAATAATATTCAAACACAGGTATTATAATATTATTATTCATATTTATTTAGGCAAGTTGGATTATTTAAAAAGTAATTGAACAATATAACAAAATCATCATAATTCTAATTCTAATATAACAAAATCATCATAATAAAATATATATACTTATTAAAGTTGTTGTCGAGAACTGTATATCCTAATATAACAAAATCATCAAAATAAAATATATATTTATTAAAGTTGATGCTGTCGAGAACTGTAAGAACTGTAATATAATTTGCATGCTGGATTATTAAAAAGGCAATCGAATAATATATTCTAGGCTTATAACAATAGAAAAAAGAATTAGCTCAGACTATAGTGACCAAAAGGAAGAGTATCAAAATTACCCTGTTGAATATAGCGTTTATCATCATGAGGACTTAGCGCAATTTTTGTTTGCTCTATACTAAACACATTATGATTGTATGAACGGATTGAACGTTGTGTGATGTCAATTATTTGGCAATTTTTTAAACATTGTATATAGTCTTCAAAACTTAATTTATTTCTTACTATTCCATACTTTACCCCCTTAGCCTTTTTACAAATATTCCCACCTTGAACTTTATAACTATACATTTTCGATCTTAACCCAACAAAATGCGTAATGATCCTTCCATTCTCCTCGTCTTTTAATTTCCCTAATATTTTACAGTTCTTTCGTGCTATATTGTCAGGGTTGGTTAATGGATAATCAGATGTGTCAAATTTATCTAAATTAGAATTAATAATTTCACTATATACATCATCACATTTCAAATCATATATAAAGCTATCTGTGTCTGTATACATAAGTTTACAACGGTCAGTTCCCCCCATTTTAGGGAGCATAAAGTCATAATGGAAATTATACATAAATAATTTGGATATATCTAAAACTGTCATTCCAATGTAAAGCGGTTTGTTAAATATTAATTCTGCTTTTTTCAGCTCAATAATAGATAATTCTTCGTCAAGTACAACCCTACTGTGAAATCTAGGGCTTGCAACTAGGTTTTTAGCTCCGTAACGACCACCCCAAGATCGTGCAAACTTCACAACCTTATATTTTCTTATGTTCTCGATAGTTTTCCCGAATACAGCATTATTAAATAGTTTGAATAAATTTTTCAAAAATGTTGATGTAGCTCTTGTTCTCAAATGATTATTTAATTCTATATAGGGTTTAAGCCATGCCGATTGGTTATATTTTAAAATTTTATGAATTTTCTTCAGTATTAGACCATTATCTAGAGCTTGTTTGAGGTTTCGATAATGTAAAATATACCTTTTCTTATGATGTAGAGTACCCATTAATTTTTTGAACTTTGAGTGTGGTGGCACGCGATGTTCCGGACAAAATGGAAAATCTTTATGATAGTCATGCAAGCTTTCAGGATAATCTAAATCAACCTCTAAAATATAGCCAATGGGTGAGCTATCTGTTACTGACATTACGTCAAAATTGTTAATGTCATCAACCCATTCAAATCCTCCATATGGTAATGGTTCTACCATAGCTCTTCCATAGAGATTGTTCATATCCAGGTATAACACGTAATTAGAGGGTTTAGAAGAATCAAAATTAGGCATGTATTTGTTATTAGCCTCAGAATATCTATTAACACAGACAGAAAGCCCTCCACGTATACCTTGTTCTATGAACATGATTTGGTCGATATCATGCAGCAATTCCAGCTTACAATTACACAGCTTCAGCATGCAATCCCACGCGTAACCCGGCATGCTATGATACCATGCAGGATCAAGCCCATGAGATGTAATACAATTGTCTCGAAAATTCTCAAACACATCTGCTAGTCCTAAAATATCGGTTTTTAAATATAAGTCTGAATACTGCCCTAAATCTTGAACCTCAAAGGAACTCCACACAGTTTGTGCGTGTAAATAATTTTGTTCGCTAATATTCGAGTCCTCCAACTTATTATAAAAGGCTTTAATTGGTGGTAGCGCGGTTTCTTTCAACTTTTCCAAATTATCAATGTAATCATAGCAAAACACTCCTTTTCGAGTGAATAACTCATATTGTTTATCATCTAAGGTTGGAAATTCATCCCTCAAAATACTAAAATCTTTTTTTCCATTGAAGACATCAAAGTATCAAGCGAGGTGCCAAGAAATCTAAAGGAATCTATGAATCTAAATCGAATGCAATTTTCCCATTGTTTATAATATGTAAATGAAATATATTTTTCTTTATTGGATGGTAAAACGTTTACATACCCCTTCTTGGCAAGCCCCTTAATTATAAAATGGGAATCATAGCTAGATAAATTATGAAACACCACTGGAACTATAAACGATTTGCGGAAATTTAAGTTACAAATAGAATGTGCAAACCCCCTAAACAACCCCGTAAAATGACCATGATCACGCACGATTTTATCACTTGATTTAAATAATTCACTGCATATATGGCAATGGGTTGCGCTACTTAAATCGGGTAAATTCATAATCGGGGTGATGTTTTTAAATTTAGAATAAATATCATCTGATAAAAGAGTAAGTTCATTAATAAACCAATCCATACAATCTACCCCTCGATAACTTTTGAAATAACTTAACGTATTATCATATGAGCATTTTAGATAATAACCAGCACTGTAGGCAATATGTTTTTGATATTTTTTTGTTGCCACCCCAACATTATAATCAACAGGTGCTAACAGACATTCAAAATCAGCGTAAATAACAAAAGGATTTTTTTGTTTATATGTATGGTTTTTTAAATTGAATATATTGATTTTTAGGGAATGACATTTTGTATTCATTTAATTTGCTACATAGCTCTTCATGCATATTTAATTTTTCGAGTGAGTAAAAATAATTTAAACATCTATCGCAAATGAACATTTTTGATTTATGCTTATTAAGTTGGTTGCCAACTAAACGCGAAAGATTTTTTTATCAAACAGTAATGGTAATTAATATTAGTCGAATCCTCTTCCTCAGTCACTTCAATTGGTAGAGCATCAAAATCATTTAATTTAGGGAAATATTTATCTTGAATTAAGAGTAAATTTACATGCTTTTCTAGTTTAGTGCTAGTTAATCGCGCAGGGATAACACTAAAAAAAAAATGAATTTCTATCACTCTTAATAAATTCTAAGGCATATACGTTAACGGAAATTTGGTTAGAATTTTCAAATTTAGAAATCTGGTTTAATGCCATTGGAGCTTGTAAATTATCTGTAATTAACACAGATTTATAATGTTGATAGGAAGATGTAAGTTCAGGATGATTGTTGCTTGGAAACAAAGCACCCATAATCGACCAGTAAAAACAAGCATGATCATTGTTTTTAATATTAAGGCACGCTCGCTTTGTTAGTATTTCATGAGGTAGTTTAATATAGGATGAACCTCTTGTACCCATTTCATATTTATTAATATTTACTTCCAAATAAATTATTTTTTGTAAAGCAAACCCCGATTTACCCTCTTCGAATTCAGATAATTTATTAAAAATTTTATCACAAACGTTTTCAAAAAACCATGTATGTAAATCTGTGCTTAAATCAATTATTACATTTTTGGTATTAAAATATTTTAATTCAACACATTCTAGCTTAACAAACTCTCCACAAAAAGTTGTATTGACTTTAATTAAGGCAAATCTTTTTAAAATTAAATTTATTTTTCTTTTAAATAATATAAAGGAATCTTGAAAAAATTTTCTGCACATCCTTGTGCGCCAAGTTAATTATAGCACCTGTTATTATTCGCCTTTGAAAACATGAATTCACATTTCTCCATGCAACTCTGTGTTTAATACTAGGGGGTAGATTTAACCCTGATCCGTGATGCTGCAAGTGAATATTTTGAATAAATATTTTTAATGTTTTTAATTGTAGAATGGTTGTTTGCAAGTTGCGTTGAATAGGAATAGAGATCTTACCTATACGAACTAAATTATTACAAGAATTAATATGGAAATTTATGCGCCTTAACCAAATAGTCTTATCTCTTTTTGAAAAATTAGGAAAAATATGTTTTTTAAGTAATCTAAATGATGCAATTAAATTTTTAGCCTTCTTAATAACATCCATCATAAATACAAATTATAACACACACACTTACGTTCTCAAGCTGTTTCTAATATCTCAAATGTGATCATAGGATTGAGACCACAACCTAAATCCTTCAGTCCACGGAAAACCACTGAATACCTTCCACTAACGAATTGATCAAGGTGAGGCTTGAATGTGGTTGTAACCCTCTTAGGTAGAAATACAGATGTGTTTCTCCAATTCCAATCGAACTGTTTCACCAAATTGGGTTGTTTGGATGCTTGCTTTGTGGATTGGGTGTGGTACATTCACAGGTAGATCTTTTAGGCTTCTAGTTGTCGTGAGACTGAGTCCTGTAAGGCAGGTAGCATTAAGACTCTTTAAATCCATCTGGAAATATAACAAATACTTATTGAAAATGAAAATGAAAATATTAATTTACGCTAACAAAGAAAGCAATACTCTATTTACCCATGAATAAGACAAGGAAAGCATTCGAATCGAACTTCCGTCAGTGCGTTGTTAATGTGTTTACCGTCATGCAGCAAAAGACGGTCAATGGCGCGCTGCAGGAAGCTCGACTCGAATGCTTTCCTTGTCTTATTCGCTTGTAAAATAGAGTATTGCTTTCTTTGTCAGCGTAAAATTGAAATAAAATAGGTAAAAATAAAAAGAAAAGTATTAAGACTTTTTAGATCCATCTGGAAATATAAAAAATACTTATTGAAATAATAAAACAGTTAAAAACAAAAAAGAAAATGCAACGATAAAAAAATTTTGTACTTACGATTTTTGAATGTTAATTGGAGTAACGGAAATTGTGTGAGGCACTAATAAATTAGCACTAAACACTGCAACTTGTTGAAATGTTGTAAGCGTACTGAATGCATTGCCAGTTCAGCAAGCTATTTTATAAAAGTGCCAACGCCCTACATTTTAACATGCAGCTGCAATCTGTAACCGCAAACAAATATTCCACGACATGAATATTATAAACGTCGGTTTCCGTTTTCATAAATGCAAATTGAAAAAATACACAAATTCATAATATTTGAACTATTTATTTAATTGAAAAAGAGCACATTGTTTTTTGATAATTATTTTATAAATATATCTAGCAGTTAACAAAAATGCAAAAGTTATAATAGAAACTATAATACAGAGGTTTGCAAAATGAGCGTATATTATATAGTCTTTTAAAAATTCGTCAACATCAGTGGTTACGTTTACACCATGAATATATATATTAGTAGCGTTTATGGTAATATTATTTCCATTATTCACTTCCCCTAAGTGCATCGATGTGGTTAGGTTAATTGCAGGCACTGTTGCAGACTCGGTTGTAGTCATCGACTCCAAACCATCAGCAGCTGATTTATTCACTATTTCATTTGAATCTGTTATAATTGTAGTCCATTTTGCAGTTTCTATGATTGTGTTATTTATGAGTTCTAACCTAATTTTAAAGCGATAAATCTTATTCTTTGAACTTGGTAGCATAGCTTGAAATGAGGGAACCATTACTCCTCCAACACTAGGTGAAGTATAATATGTCTGTCTCCATATGCCTACTTCTTTATAGCTATCGGTTTCAACTTGATAGGATGCTCTAACGTACATTTGGTGGTGCATATATGTAGATAACATTGTTAGCAATTGCAGCCATAAGCGAAAAAGTAAAGATAAAATACATCTTGACTAGTTTAAGGCATTCAAACTACTGCTTCATATTATATGTTGCACAACCTTTTTGACAATATCGACATTTTTCTTGCGAATTTGGGGGGCCATCGAAGTGTACAGTCATCCAAGGACGGTTATAATGTATAAAACATGGCAACTTTATTTGTAATGCAAAATTTTGCGTATATTCATACGGCAATATAGACCAAATATATAAAAGATCCATGCACTCAACCTTTAGGTAATATTCAAGAGGTAGGCTTTTTTAAGAGTTCACTGGAAAGGTCTCTAATACTTTTACCTCCAATAAAATGCTCCACCAAATCTGTAGCACAATTCATGGTGACCTTTTTCACTGACCGCCGCACTATAAATGAGTTTATTACACTATTTACTTATGTCTTTTAACACATTGGCTTCATAAAAGTATAGGTATTCCTTAAAGGCACTAACAACATGCATATTTGCGGGAAAACATAGATCTAGACATAGTTGTAATATTTTTAATATGTTCATCTCAGTACATTCGTTATTTTTAGTGGAACAATGCGTTTTAATAATGTCAATTACGTTATAATAATAAGCACAAAAGTTCAGATCTTCTAATGCAGCTATGCGGTGATCAATAAGTTTTAAATTAATGTCAATGATTCTAAGTATATTTGTCTCCGAAAAGTAGAATACTGTGTTGTATTTCAGAAGTTCCAGAACCTTAACGTCATCGTCATCTCGTATCATTTGTGTTAGCTTGCCAAAGTCTCCACATGGATATGTTATCGGTGTTGCTGCTACAGCCGGATCGTTGAAAAAATCTTCAATTCTTAATTTTATTAGATTTATAAATGTGTTCCACTCATAAGCACTGAACGATATTTTATGTTGCTGATATGTTAAAATAACTGCAGGACTAAAGGACCGAGCTGGACTCAATCCGAATCCTATTACATATGATCCAATCGCATAAGTGGAATGCAAGAGATAAACATCTTCATTTTTGGCTGCAGCCTCAAACTTTTCTAAGATTTCATCTAATTCGCGGTTATAAGTCTCTATATCCGTATCCATATCCATATCTCCTTCTTCACTAAATGTATGCGAATAATCACCACCTTCATCTGACGAACACATCTTCTAGCACACGTCGCAACTAGTACTGACAAACAACTAACATAACAACCTATTTAAAACCAGTCAGATCTTGTCTACACAACCGCAAAACCTGTATAACATGTTAAAACCGGATGCGGATGTTGTTAGGTTATATCCTTTGTTTGATCAATCCAGCTATTGTGCGACTTATCGAAACCCAGCCATTTAACATACAATTTATCACCTTTTTTACGTAGTACCTGTTCAATTAAATAAACATCTGTTTGTTTTGTTTTCTGCAATTCTTGTTCATAAAACCCTCCGCTAATAGGATGTCCATTCATATCCTCTAATAAATAGGTTCTTGGATATGTAATATTAATCTTAATTATTTTAAAGAGCTCTGTGCTCCAATTTGGTATATACCCCTTTTGAAACACATGCTTGTATTTACTTATACGTACGATGTCCCCAATTTTATATTTGGGGGTTTCAGCAACTTTTAAATGACTATAGACAGTATTTAACAATTTTCCCTCATGTTTTATATTAACATCTATAGGCTTCATACGCGTTGTTGAATGTTTTGTATTATTATACGTATCTGTAATAACCGGAAGCAGATCTAACCATTTATGGTTCCCATGTAGAGTAAAATACTTGAATAATTTCCCCTTAATGGTTCGAATTACTCGTTCAGCAATAGAAGCTTTTAACGGACTAAAAGTGCTATAGTGATTTATGTTGTATTTCTTCATTAAATTTTGAAATTGCGAACCGTAATATTCTTTCCCATGATCTGATAAAAGATTCTTAGGTATTCTTCCAGATTTTTTGAATATAACTTCCATAGCATTTGAGACATCTGCTGCAGATTTAGATTTTAACGGTGCAGTCCAAAGAAATTTAGAAAAACAGTCGATGACCACCAATATATATTTATTACCTTTATTTTCTCGACTGTATTGATCCAACTGCGCTAAGTCGGTTGCAAATGTATCATCTAAGCCGCGCTGGATGAATCTCCTTCTTTTGAATTTAATTCGAGCTGGTTTGTGTAGCTCTCTAACAACCTGTTGCCTAGCTTCAGTAATTTTGGATTGTTTTTTAACTTTCATTATTGCTATAGGTGTTATTTATCAGGTTTTTTTTTAGATTGTGAACGTTTATTTCTTAAGACTGGTTATTTATTATTTTTTGCTACCTAAGGATAACTTTTCTTCAATTAACTTAAGCCTAGCCACTATGACTCTAATTTCTCCCCAAATATTGGCTATTTTATTATCAACATATTCTTCAAAATGTATGGCCTTTTCTTCAGCAGCATCAAAGCTACCAGATAAAGATTTCTGTTCTTTAATAATATTAGCGATAGAGGCACTAAATTCACTTCTAATGTTACCTAATTTCGTTTCAAAATTTGCTAGAGTTTGAACTTGCTGGAATGTATTTATTGTTGGAATTTTTTTTTTTATTATATTATCTCTAATTGAATCTATGTATGTCTTTGTTGCAGCATCATGCTCATCCAGTGGATTCTTCAAATTACTTAGGCGATGATTTTCAATATCATATGCACCTTGAGGTGTTAGCGGTAGGCCTGATTGTATAATTTGCAATGGTTTACGTGTGATGTTCTTAGAATGTGCGGAACGACCGAACTTGTCCATGATTGCTATACTTATGACATAAAATTAGTTCTAATCATGCTTATATAAATTCAATTACGTCAAGCTCTCTCAATTCTTCTAATATACTCATAATTTCATTGATATTATTTCCGTTTCCAGCATCTTGAGAGGCATTCAGTTTAGCTAGTCTATCCACTAACTCGTTTACGTCATCATAATACACATACTCTTTAGGTTGTTTTGTGTACTTTAATAAACCAGAACCGGACTTGCCTGGAGCTGAATATATTCGTTTTTTATTTAACTTAGCAGCTGCAGATTTTGCAGAGAATAATGGTTGAATATACTGCTTGTATTTTACTGAGTTACTTCCTTTAATTTGACTTGATGGTTTATTATCTCTTCTATGTACATTAGTTTGGTTTAAAATCTCTCGATATTCAGCTTCATCGGTTCTCGTTGGGTACATGGGTTCTTTCATAAATATTAATTCATATAGTCCCCGAGTTCCCCTATATGTACGATTACCTATATTTATATCGCCGTTTGTATTAAATGACAAGAGTTCTGACCCCATTTTCCACTTATCTACTGTTTTGTCATGACTCAGACCGTATGTGAGATCAATTTTTTCAGAATTGCGTAAATACTTATCTATATACTCTTGAGCAATAGGAGGATACTGATTTAGATATTCCAAATATCCAGCCGATCGTTCGCTAATAGATTTTTGAAGCTCATTGTCGACTTCTTCACGGTGTTCTTCAAATACATTATCATCAGAGTCATTATCCGCTCCCAATTCTCCTATAAACTTTGTTGTTAAAAATTTCGGTTCCTTTAAGGAAACATCCTCCTCTTTTGTCTCCTCATCCTTCAGTTCCTTCTTTAAGGCATCTTTCTTTTCTGCTTTAACTTTAGTTAATTCAGTGTTTGCTACAATTTTAGTAAGCGGTTCCTTTGTGGGGTTTAATATTTTATTAAGAGCGTCATCTTCTCCGCTTCGTTCCAACTTTAAGGATAAATATTTTTGTTTAATGGTTTTTGCAGCATTAAGAATTTTCTGTTTAATTGCTTTGTCTCGTTTACTTAAAACTTTAGGCATGACTGCTACCGCTGCTTTGTTGAGCAGTGTATTATATACTGATAATAGCTTGAAGAGTTAGGGATTTATATAGGTATCAAATTTACTTCTATATCTCCCCTTATTTATTTCATCATCTTTAACAATAACTAAAAATCCGTATTTTTCTTTCCAGCATTCCGAACAAATTCTTTTAAACGTTTCTAGCGTCATATCTGTGTTTACATGATCGGTATACACATGCTTCAAATTTAAGTCATCCTGTTTAAATAATATAATCATGTTAGCATTATCTCGAATTAACTGTTTAGGTATTTTTGAATAGGTTTGGCAAAGGTAAAATGAATCAATTTTATTATGCCTGCCCATAGAAAAATAATTCCTTATTTTTTCCTGTTTTCTCGCAGGCTATATCATCGAATATAAATATCGAGTTTGGTTTGGTATTTTCAGGATGTATAACCGCATCGTTATCGCTGAATGCGTAATAATTCACGTCGGATACTAGACTTATGGTTTTTTCTAAAAATTTATATTTTTCTTGACTAAGTGATTTGCAATAAATATACACATTTTGAAATCTTAATCCGTTTTTATCGATTAACAAACTTAACATTACGTTGCTTTTCCCTGCATTACTAGGACCACAAATAACAGCTCTAATTGAATTTGGTAGCAATTCGCTATGACGTTTATGTGCTGCAGAATTTTCACATATATCGAAATTGGTAATATTTAGGTTGAGAACTTGTTTTTTCTTTTTTCATCTTATAAAGGGTGTTTAGTTAAGTATAACCTTAGTACTAATGAACACCTCAAGAGGTGCAGGTGTATTAAATACCTTAATCAATAAGCTACCGTTCGAACTTCATTTACCGGGTTATTCTTATTGTGGACCAGGTACCCGTCTTAAAGAACGACTGACTCGCGGTGACCAACCAAAAAATAAATTGGACAGTTATTGTAAGGAGCACGATATCGAATATTCAAAAACATCCGACCTAACAAAACGACATCAAGCTGATAAAGTATTACAGGAGCGAGCCTGGAAACGAGTTACAGCTGTAGATTCGAATTTAGGAGAAAGGAGTGCAGCTTGGATTATAACGTCTGCAATGAAGGCTAAGCGAGCACTTGGAGCGGGTAATAAGAAGTTAAAAGCAAGAAAACTAAGAAAGATAAGAAAAAAGAGACTGAGAAGAGCAAAGAGAAAGATAAGAAGAAAGAGACTGAGAAGAGCAAAAGCAACTAAAGGAAAAACATCATTTAACTTGGGTGTTGTTAACAGCATAAAAAAACATATAAATAAATATAAGGAGGGTGGTTCCTTGAAGGATAGCATTAAAGGTGCCATTAAAGCAGCTCGATTATCTGTAAAAAATATTGGAGGAAAGAGAAAAATTAAGACACCTAGAGTTATCCGGGTGCCGAAACTTGGTGGAATCCTCCCCCTTATTCCTATTTTTTGCAGGGTTAAGCGCCCTGGGCGGACTGACAGGTGGAGTTGCAGGGTTGACCAAAACGATAATTAGCGCTCGAGATGCAAAAAATAAACTTGAAGAAGCAAAGAGACATAATGAAACAATGGAAGCTATTGCTCTCGGAAAGAGTAAAGGACAGGGACTATATCTTAAACGATATAAGACTGGTTATGGATTGTATTTAAAGAAAATGCCAAAAAACTTCCATTAAGGTTACCCAATCAACCATTATCTAATATTAACATCGAAAAACAAGCAAAACATTTGAAAATACCCAACTTTAGGGGGGTGTTTATGAGAGACAATTTACCTGGAACTCCATGGAAGACTGAATGTGGTATAATTAATTTAGATAAATCTGAAGGAGCTGGAACTCATTGGGTGGCCTATAAAAAATCTGGCAACAACTCTGTTTACTTTGATAGTTTTGGAAATTTAAATCCTCCAATGGAAGTAATTAAATATTTAAAAAATTGTACTATATATTATAACTTTGATCAATATCAGAAGTTTAATACCTACAATTGTGGGCATCTTGCACTAGCTTTTCTTTACAATAAATCCTTATAAGTACATAACGTGTTTAATTTTTGTTAGTAATGTCTCAAACGTTTACATTGAAGGGTCGTTCTAGTTGTCTAAGTATTGACATTAGCCCGCCAATTGTACTGGATTCGAGGTATAATTATTCCTTAGCCCTCATTGCACTGAGCACCTGGAACTCTATTCCAAATATAGAACCTGGAAGTGATAAATTTTATTATACCAATTCGAAGGGTGTGGAGAAATTTATAAATATTCCAACAGGAGCTTATGAGATTAGCGATATTGAATCATTTCTTATTAAACAGTTGGATATCAACGAGGGTGGAACTGCTATAAAATTTCGCTTGAAACCAAACAACAATACTCTCAAGTCTGAACTAAGGTGTCTTTATGGTGTCGATTTCAAACCTAAAGATTCCATAGGGAAATTATTAGGTTTTTCTGAAAAGTACCTGCAACCAAATACAATATACGAATCAGATCTTCCTGTGAATATTATTAAGGTTACTTCTATACGACTTGAGTGCAATATCGTCTCTGGATCTTATTATACGAATCATCCCTCTCATACAGTATATGAGTTTACACCGGATGTTGATCCTGGATATAGTATAATTATAGAACCGAGAAATTTAATTTATTTACCTGTAAATAAATCCAGTATTGATAATATAACTGTAGATTTACTTGATCAGAATTCAAACCCGATAAATTTTCGAGGTGAAGAAATAATTATACGGTTGGAGCTAAAGAAACATGGGCTTAGTGATTAATAATCGCAATTTAGAAAATTATTTAATTAGCGGCAGCAACCAACCAATTTCAGTCTATAATCAGACGCTAAAGCAATCGCTCACGTCCAGGAGTCTATTCCAGTTACAATCTATAGCACAAAAGTATGGCTATCGTATCAGAAAAACTTCAAATATTTCGCCAGGTCAACGCAGATGAATCAATCAGTCGAGAAGAATGGCATAGTTACCATCCATTTACATCTTCATTTAACAATAACGATGAAATCGAAATAGTAATTAACCAGATGGATACATTTATGGATATTAGCGAAGCTGTCCTTCATATAGAAGCGTCCTTTACTGAGGAAGTTACTGCATATAAAACGGGAAAATGTAAGTTAACAAATAATCCTGGCGCATTCTTATTTGAAACGATTACATACGAACTGAATGGGATTGAAATTGAGAAGGTTCGAGATCCAGGACTTATCAGCTCCATAAAAGCAATGTTATGTCTTAATGAGCAGGAAAGCAAATCTCTTCATGCAGCTGGATGGAAATGGCCTACAGGTGCGCTGGCAACCTTTGTTGGTACTGCAGCTGATGAAAATGGAAATTTCAACTTATTAATACCTCTACGGTTTCTTTTCGGTATATTTTCAGACTACAAGGGTGTTATAATGGGGAGACAAAAAATTAAACTGGTTAGGGCGAGAGTTGATGAAAATTGCTATGCAAATACCACTGGGGATAAGAAGGCTACTATAAGTATTTCATCAATTGTGTTAAAAGTTAAACATGTCTACCCTAGCGATGCTATTAAACTTAAATTATATGAAGAAATAGCCAGTAATCGAACCATTCTTATGCCGTTTAGAAGCTGGGAAATTCACGAATTGCCTACACTTAGATCGGCTACGAAAGATATTTGGATGGTGAAATCAGCTTCCGAAAGAGCTCGATATGTTATCGTATTTTTCCAAACGAACCGAAAAGATAACGCCGCATCGAATTGTACATATTTTGACAATATAAATATTACCGATGTAAGACTTTATTTAAATTCAGAAGTTTACCCATATGAATCACTTAATTTAAATTTTAATGATAAAAAATATAGCGAAGCTTACAGAATGTATACAGAGTTCCAAAATACATATTTACAAAAACCGTTTTGCGAACCATTATTAAGCTTTTCAGACTTTTTTTCACGTGCTCTATTCGTGATTGATTGTTCAAAACAAAATGAAAATATCAAATCTGGTATCGTCGATGTAAAAATAGAATTTCAAAGTTCTGAACAATTTCCAAAAGATACTCGAGCGTATTGTATAATTATCCATGATCGGGTAATAGAACACTCCCCTCTTACTGGAACTATAAGATCCATAGTTTAACAAATTAATTTTCAATACCATGAAGACTGTAGTGGTCGACGTACAGGGCTACGTAACACCGAATTTTGAAGTAAAGGAACTAGTAATTTATGATGGGAAGAAAATAAAATCATGGATTTTTAAACCGAAGACCTTATATAGAAATTTATCTGAAAATTTAAAGAAAACAGCTAAATATACCTTTTATTATATTCACGGCATTCCATACAATTCTGGCTGCATGGAATATAACGACCTTAATCGAATACTTAGAGACGAATTATCAGATGTTGGAGTTATCTACGTTAAAGGACATATAAAGAAAGAATTTCTGTTGGATTATTACTACCAGAATGGTTGCACGGCTCATCCTGATATAATAAATCTTGAATATTCAAGCATACGAGTACCAAAATTAGATAAGGATTATATAGGTCAATGCAATTACCATAAGCTTGCGATGTGTTTTTGTAGCGTTAACAATGCTATAACTTTATACAATTATATTACAAATAAATAGATTTTCAAAAATGTGTGTTTTTTATTTTTCAATACATATTAAAAAATTAATTTACGCTGACAAAGAAAGCAATTTTTTACATATTAAAAATCAATTTTACGCTGACAAAGAACGCAATACCCTATTTACACATAAATAAGACAAGGAAAGTATTCGAATCGAACTTCCGCCAGTGCGTTGTTATCCATATATGTGTTTGCCGTCGACATGCAGCAAAAGACGGTCAATGGCGCGCTGCAGGAAGCTCAACTCGAATGCTTTCCTTGTCTTATTCATGCGTAAATAGGGTATTGCTTTCTTTATCAGCGTAAAAATTGATTTTTAATATGTAAAAATATTAATTTACGCTCACAAAGAACGCAATACCCTATTTATACATGAATAAGACAAGGAAAGTATTCGAATCGAATTTCCGCCTATAGGTATAGGCGCCGCGCGGTCAATGGCGCGCTGCTGGAAGCTCGACTCGAATGCTTTCCTTGTCTTATTCATGCGTAAATAGGGTATTGCTTTCTTTGTCAGCATAAAATTGATTTTTAATATGTAAAAAATTAATTTTTCTCTGACCAAGAAAGCAATACCCTATTTACGCATGAATAAGACAAGGAAAGTATTCGAGAATATACAATGACAGTACGGGATCAATTTCCCATGTTATTTCTTATGGAGTCTCATTCTGCATTTTTGGTGCCATTTCAAGGTCATCCAACGCAATACCCTATTTACACATGAATAGCCTAGTTTGGTTTCGTTGTTTTTTCTATAATATGAGAGGAGAATAAAACACAAGTATGAGTATATGGAGAAATATATTAATAAATTCTAAAATAATACAAAATGTTACTACACATAAATTTTTATTGCTTAAATTAATTCATTCAAGTCATCTGTTTCCTTGTCTTTCGTTGGCTTCTCTCACATTTCCTTGTTGTTCTTTACTGGTAATATACCTTGATGGAATGTGTTTTGCACCATCCCTTAATTTGAAAACCTTTTTAGCATCACATGCCAAACATCTTTCATTATACAGATCTGTTTCTCCTTTACATTTGGGGCATTTTATTCGTACAACAACTGGCATTTTTTATTGGTAGTTTTATCTCAGACACCTGTTATTGAACTACGTTTAGTTAGATAAATCTCAATCTTATATAGAAAAATATATTCCTACTACTAAAAATTGATTTTTAATATGAGGTGTTTCGGATAGTAAGGGCGAACTCAACAAAATGAAGTTTCGAAAAATTGAATTTATAGAAAAATCTAAATGGTGAACTCAACAAAATATTGACAAAATTAGGTTTTTATTATTTATTTATAATTTATTAGCTTTTTATTATTTACTTAAGTAGTATAGTGTATTCCGTGAATTTTTAAATGTTTTTTAAATATAAACGTATTAACTTCAAAATTAACTTGAACTACCGGTGGTTGCTCCGCGCGAAATTGTTGAGTTCGCCCTTACTACCCGCCCGACTATCGCCTGTTCGAAATTTTTCATTTATTTGATGCTGAAATTTGAAGGCGAAGCAAGGGCGAACTCAACAATTAGACTGGTATGTGATGTAGGAATAAAATAGAATTATATAAAAAAAATTTTTTGATTCAATGTTGAGTTCACCCTTACTATCCGCAACGCCTCATATGTAAAAAATTAATTTACGCTAACAAAGAACACAATACCCTATTTACATATGAATAAGACAAGGAAAGTATTCGACTCGGGTTTCCGGCGGAGCGCCGTTGACGCTGCATGCTTGAGATCACATACATATTAAAAATTAATTTACGTCGACAAAGAACACAATACCCTATTTATATATGAATAAAACAAGGAAAGTGAGATCATCAGCACGTGGTTTTTAATTTTATAGCATAATAATATGTGATGGTGAAAGGCTGAGGTGAGTTCGACTATAGTGGAAAAATAATATTCATTTATTTAATTATAGCGATTTTGTTAATAATAAAATATATATATATATATATATATATATATATATATATATATATATATATATATATATATATATATATAACATCTGTGTTTGAATATTATTTTAAATTACTTGATTTGGTTTGGATGGCATTAAATTTACCTCTTACCGTTAGATGCCCGCAATAAATAATTATTTAATAACTAGTTTGATAAATACCAAAAGCATTACTGCTATTCACATTTCGATGCATCTGACTAATGTGAATAACAGTCTTGCTTTATGATTTTGGTGAGCAGCTGACAGACAGACAGACAGAATACAAACAAACAGACAGACAGAATACAAACAGACAGAATACAAACAGACAGACAACTGTTGCTCACAGCTGACAGACAGACAGAGCGTCTCTATAATTTCCGAAGCCATTCAGGATAATTTTCAACATTTTCTTGCAAATAACGCAATGAGAGCACGGAACCAATTTCCCATGTTATTTCTTATGGAGCCTCATTCTGCGCATTTTTGGTGCCATTTCAAGGTCATGTGGAGTGCGCATGCGTGGGTGTGGTCATCACGGTGACGTCACGTGATCAGCAGGATGTCTATCTATATACAGAGTGATATCGATACGATGGACAATGGGAGTGACAGCCTATCTATACAGGGTGATGTCGATACGTAGACCAATGGGGAGTGTTGGTTTGACAGCTGACAGCTGACAGCTGACTGACAGACAGACAGAATACAAACAAACAGACAGACAGAATACAAACAGACAGAATACAAACAGACAGACAGACAACTGTTGCTAACAGCTGACAGACAGACAGAGCGTCTCTATAATTTCACGAAGCCATTCAGGATAATTTTCAACATTTTCTTGCAATTCTTTCTTAACATGGTCAGGATAATTTTCAATATTTTCCCTACCAGACCTGACCTGCCACGCTGACTTGCACCGTAACGACGATGCCAAAAGGACCTAAATTGACCCTTAAGTCTGTCTGTCTGTCTGTCTGGTCTGTCTGGTCTGTCTGTCTGCCTGTCTGCCTGCCTGTCTGTCTGTCTGTCTGTCTGTCTGTCTGTCTGTCTGTCTGTCTGTCAGACAGACAGACAACTGTTCCTAACAGCCAACAGACAGACAGACACAATACAAATCTAAATTCTGCGAAATCCATCCATCTATGGTTCAACGCACACCCGCCCACAATTTTAACCTCCTAGTCCAATTTACCTACGCCCCGGGAAGACATGCCTACAGCTCCATTAGACATCTCAAACATTTACAACGTTAACGCTAACGTTATTTTTTACCCTATCCTTTTACATGGCATTTAACGTTCCGTTAATTCAAAATATGCTGCAACTCTCTATTTGCAGTAGAATCCCCTTTAAATATCTACTTGCAGTTTTACCTTCATGCACCAATGTTCAAAAAGATTTGATGAAATTGACTTTTTTCAATTATTTTCCCCTACAATGACAATGAACTGTTTTTCCACATAAATTATCTTAGTTGGGTTTCACTAAATTTTAAGAAAAAAAAAATAATTAGGCCTTAAAATTAAGCTAAAAAAACGACATATGTCAAAAAGTCGTAGTTTAACAATGTAATCTTGGTGCGAAGCTGCATAATTTTTATGACAGCTCAACTTCTAAGGGCTAATCTAATAAATATTAATGTTATGTAATAAATTTGAGGAAATTTGTAGTTTTTTAAGTTTCTTAATTCCTTCTTCAGTGCACAAAATATTCTTTTATAAATTATATGGCGAATATTCGCGAGAAGCTCTTTCTTAATTTCATATACAAGTTTTGGGGATAGTTTATTCTGAATGTTTTTAACATATTTTCAAAAGATCAAAAACAAGATTTTTAAAAATCGTTACAACATTTTGCAACGCAATATTGGTGGAAAGAATATACATTCATATTTTGCTATTAAGTCAAACAAAATTATAATATGATAGGCTTTCACGTGTCTTTGTCGCTGTTGCCATGGATCTCGTGTTTTGTTCCTTTGCCACATAAAACATCAAACTGTTCACTATTATTAATGCAATAATAACAGTTTTCTAAATTTTCTCCTTCAATAAAAATGAGACTTAAATTGACTAAGCAAGATAAAATAGAAATAATTTTGATCGTGGGTAATAACTACAAAACTCAAAGAGAAGCTGCTGTCATTTTTAGTGAACGACATCCGGAAAAAGTTATAACGCATTCCACAGTAGGAAGAATTTTTATCAACTTTAAAAATACTGGATGTGTGGAGAATAATTTTAAACGTCAACATCAACATTTGGTTACTAATGAGGATGCTGAGTTTGCAGTTATGTAGAGTGTGATTGATACGCCTAGAACTTCAAATGCCAAAATATCGCATAATGTAGGGGTTTATCTTATAATTCAGTTCAAAGAGTGCTTAAGAAATAATTGTTGGGTGGGTGCCTCCTATCGAGATATCTTGCGATGTACAATTCGGTGGCTTGTCGGCTATTCTTTCTGCACTCTCCATAAATTAATAACATGTTTACTTTTACATCCGTTGAACACATTTTTGTTAACGAAAAATTATTTTTGACGTAAAATAAACAATAATAATGGTAACACGAAGCAACCGTGATTTTCGGTTCGTCTGTTTTATCACAGCTTACTAGGTCCGTAATGGAACTTGTTGATATCACATTATTGCATAATAAAACGGTTAATTTTCTGAAAATAATATTAAATTCAATCGGCGTTAGACAGTTAGATGTATGTTGGTAAAAAACCTGTAATGTGTAACTAGGTTAAATAAAAAATATGTGTTCCTATCTTAATTTAGGTGATATCAATCATTATTTAAAAAGAAAATTCTGTAACTGAATGCAAAGCATAAAATTTTGTAGGAGCCACTTAGACTCGCGAAATTGGCACGATAAATGGATAGTCTTAAATTCTTTCCAAAGTGAGATAAAACGAATAAAAACAATTGCTAGTATATCCCCTATGACCGCCTAAGTTTAAGAGTGTAAATCAGTTTTTGCCGGTCACCTCTCGAATAAATGTCAACTTCTAATACATCATTGGAAAGAGAATTCCAAAGCAAATTGAAATTGCCAAAAAAAAAAATATACAGGGTTCCTTTAAAAATAAGAAAGTTTCAGTAACTTCCGATCAAACTGGAAGTAGTTAAAAATATTTCTTAGGTGATAAAAAAGCCTAATAATGTCTCATTCTGGTATCTAAAAATGCAAATATGTAACTTTCAAAATAAAAAATTACAGGATGTTACATGTTGGCTGTGTCACCCGGTATATCTACCAGGTGTACAAGTATGAAATGCGGATTTCAGACAACAGATGGTGCACCAATGCAGTTTGTGCTATAGAGATTTGACACTGCGCCATTTTGTTGTGTCATCAACAAGTGTCAAACACGCACGAGTGATAAATTGGAAAAGGGTATGCATAGTGTTGTGTTGTTGTGTTCAATATGTCGAAATTTATACCGAACAAAGAGCATTAGCGGACAGCATTAATTTTTTGTTTTCATTTAAAGAAAACTGCTGTTGAATCATACCGATTACTTCGAGAAACTTATGGTGAACATGCTCCATCGCAAGATACGTGTGAACGATTGTTTCGGCGTTTCAAAAGTGGTGACTTCGATGTTGCAGACAAGGAACGCGAAAAACCGCCAAAAAAATACAAAGATGTGGAATTGCATTCCATTGTTGGATGAAGATGATTCGCAAACACAAAAACAACTCGCCGAGCAATTGGGCGTTAGTCAACAAGCTGTTTCCAATGGGCTACGAGAGATGGGAAAGATTGAGAATACCGGTAGATGGGTACCACATGAGTTGAACGACAGGCAAATGGAAAAGCGCAAAAACACGTGTGACATTTTGCTCGCTCGGTACAAAAGGAAGTCGTTTTTGCATCGTATAGTTACAGGGGACGAAAAGTTGATTTATTTTGAGAATCTCAAGCGCAAAAAATCATGGGTAGATCCAGGCGCACCATCCACATCGACCGCAAGACCGAATCGCTTTGGCAGAAAGACGATGCTCTGTGTTTGGTGGGACCAGAGGGGCGTGGTCTATTATGAGCTGTTAAAACCTGGGGAAATGGTTAATACTAAACGTTACCAACAACAATTGACCGATTTGAACCGTTCGCTGTTTGAAAAAAGGCCAGAATACCGAAAGAGTCAACACAAAGTCATCTTTCTTCATGACAATGCTCCCTCACATACGGCAAAACCAGTTCGTAACACATTGGAAGCACTCAGCTGGGAAGTTCTACCCCATGCGGCTTACTCACCAGACTTGGCTCCTTCCGATTACCACTTGTTTGCATCTATGGGTCACGTACTTGCTGAGCAGAGCTTTGGTTCGTACGAAAATGTGAAAAAATGGCTCGATGAATGGTTCGCAGCAAAAGGGGAAGATTTTTACTGGCGTGGTATTCACAAATAGTCCAAAAGATGGGAAAAATGTATAACAAGCGATGGAGCATACTTTGAATAAAGAACTTTTTATCATTCTTCCGAATTTAACATGTTTTTTTAGAAAAAAAATCCGCATTTCATACTTGTACACCTGGCATAATATATATAAAATGCAACATCTCTCTGTCTGTCTATTTGTCTGTCTGTATGTCCGTCCGTCCGTTAGTGCGCTTATCACTGGAGAACTACTTATCCAATTTACGTGCTTTTTTTTTAAACATACGTATGTTCTCTGGCCAGGTTATCAATAAATCTATAAACTTCTATAAATATATATATATATATATATATATATATATATATATATATATATATATATATATATATATATATATATATATATATATATATATATATATATATATATATATATATATATATATATATATAGATATATATATATAGATATATATATATAGATATATATATATATATATATATATATATATATATATATATATATATATATATACATATAGTCGTGGATCTAGTTTATCGGTACTCAGACATAATTTTTTAAAATTTTGGAAAGAATTTACTAATTTACATCTCATTTCAAATAAATATTTTAATATTCGTACATTGATTTATTATTAAGCACATTCCAAACATTTTTAACACTTTTATATTCATCTTTGTTTATATATTCATCCGATAACTCTTTATAAAAATGTTCTTTTTCTGGTACATATCTTCATTTAATTTTGTATAGCTATCAATGTACCTACGAGTCCTATCCTTTTGAAAAATCAAATTCAATTTCTCTTTTTAATCAAAAAGTTTTGTTATTTCTAGATATTGTTAAAGGTTCGGATAATTTTGATAGAGAATACGACAAGAATTGAAAGGAGTTTACGAACCTAATACACAACTGTTTCTTTTTTCAACATTAGTTTTTATACTTGTATGCTTCTGAATTTCTTTACCAATTATACAATTCATTTTTCGCACCATTTATTCAAATAAGGTTGAAATATTTATGTGACAACCATCGGGTTTAATTTTATATGAAATTATTCATTTTTGAAAAGAAAATTTTTCCATTCAATTTTCTTTTAAATAAGTTCTTTTGGGTAGTTTTTTTACAACCGTCACAATATTTTATTGCCTCTGGAACTAACGAAAAACAAAAATTAGGTAAACAGTTAAACTGATTCACCTGAATGAGTCACATTTTTTTTGTTATTATGTAATATGTTCCTACCTCTAAGTTTTACCTCGTTCTGTAGTGGATGATGCTTCTTTCAATTTTTGAAAAGTTATTAACTGTTTTCTCTCTCTCTCTCTATGTTCCTACTTCTAAGTTTTACCTCGTTCTGTAGTGGATGATGCTCCTTTCAATTTATGAAAAGTTATTAACTGTTTTCTCTCTCTCTCTATGCTTTTTACGACCACAGCTGCCAGGGCTATTCGGTCGGGTGGCGGTTTATATTCCAAAACCTTCTCCTTTTATCTTAAATGATATTCGACGAGGTCCACCTTGCAGTGTGTCTGGAATGTCTCCATAACCTTCTCGGATTAGTTAATTATTATGAATGAACCTGGGTGAGTTTGAGTACCGTCAACCAAGGTGGATGGAGATGAGGGTGCCTATAATTTGATTTTGCGGTAATTTAGGAAAGATATAATTATTTTAACCAGATATTCATGGGATTGAAAAGCGTCTGATAAGGTTATAGGGGACATGGTGTGGAAGTTGGAAATTGAATGATAAAGATTATTAGATTCAGCAGTAAAATTGGAGCATTCAAAAAGAAGGTGGTGTCTTGAAATGTTGTTGATTTGAATAGTGTACAGAGAATTTGATACAAGACTCAAATTTTTTATGTCGAAAAAGTTTTTGGTTTATTTTATTTTTTTCTTTAGCAACCAAAGAATGTTATTTCATGTTTGGGGTAAAATTAAATTTTGAAAATGCTCCGAAAATTAAAAATAAATTCTGAGATGGTAAAATATAAAGTACGATTGCTATTATCCTCCTAGAGGATTTCAAAATAGAAACTTAATAAAGGAGATGAATTCTAGTAACTCGCCATCTGACTTCTCTTCTCTATTAACTCCCTGTCAAAATTATTTCCAATTATCTCAAAATTTTGATTTGATTTTATTTGATTATATTCCATTCATTAATTTCTAGAATATTTTCAGCTGGACGTTATATTCTCCCTTGAACTGCTTCCCCCGGAATTATTATTTCCATTTGGAGTCATTTATCTTATTAAAATTAAAATTTTTTTTAAATTGTTAATGTCATCATTACTTTGTTTCCAAATCACCATTGAAACTGATATTTGATGCAATATGAAATAGTTCTGGCGAGATACTAACTTAATGTTGGAAATATAACAAGTCAAAACGATTGTCGTTGTCACATACTGAATTTAATATTTCTATGTGAAACTAAAGAGTCTAATGAAATTTCGTCTTATCCTTGTGAGTTTGCGAAAAGTCGTTTGAATTATGATAAAATGGTCCTCGAGTGCAAATGCAATCTCTTACCCTATCACTTAAAAGTCTATCAATATCATCCTCATTAATATTACTAGAACTGGAAGTACTTTTAAGGCAATATCTAGTCCCTTTCATTAATAATAGTGGGTTTGGCACTATAGCCTGGGGAGCATTTTTTAAACTAAGGAGAGTGTAGCGCGGGTGGGCGAAGGTTTTCGAGGCTGTTAACCCGTATATAGGTAAAATGCATGATTTGGGCCCTACAAAAACGTCTTCTTAATCAGTATACAATAAGCTCTTGTACTCATAGCCCCCCTAATTAAAGAGCTATCAAAAATTTGCTTAAATACATATCTTAGTATTTGGTCACTTAGGTATTTGCTCACTTAGTAATAATGACCGGTAGTGAGCATAATAAAAACGGAATTGATCTTGACTTTATTCATTACGCCTCTTAAGTTTCTCTGTAGTGACAGAACAGAACACAACTCGTCTCGGAACTTCCCCCGGAAGGAATATGAGGATTGTTTTTGTACTACTACCAACAGGTAAGAACAAGATAATTAGAATGATAATGTTGAAGAGGATAACAGTGACCAAGAAGTGTTGGATCGAGCTAAAAAACGTATTTCAGATGGTACTCCCTAATCCATATAAAAAAATAACCGGTCAAGTGCAAGTTGGACTTGCACAATTAGTGTTCTGTACGTTAATAGCTTATAAATAAAAAAATTTTATTACGGAAGTATAAAATGATCAATGACTTCACAAAAAACATCCCAAATGAGTTTTCGACAAAAGTTTTTTTCCGATTTTTAGTGAAAACTGACCACCTTGAAATTTTTGTGTTTTTATATACCAGAGAAATTATTAAAGTTAATGCACTCGTGATAATTTTCGTTCAGTCTACACCAGAGGTTCCCAAACTTTTTTTTCTCGTAGACCACTCTCTCTCTCTATGGTTTCGGTGGACTCCCTGCTGCTACATTTCTACCATATTCCCAAAACTCGCCAAAAAAATGTGAAGATTAAATCTAACGATAGAAATTTGCGTCGTGGCTGAGTTCCAACCCTAAATTCGGAGTGGTAAAAATAAAAAGAAAAATAATATATTTTCTTGTGTTCTATTTATTAAAATAATATGATTACAGACTTAATAGAATTAAAATTAAACAATAATAACGTACCGTAACTTCAACAATGCAAATCAACAATTAAAAAAAAATAGTCATAATGTTAATGGGAGGGATGTACTTGATGGATTATCAGCAAATTATCAATATTTGGCTTCAGTTTTGTAAGGAATAACCGCAAATCTCCCCGTTCTGTGATGTTCAATCTGCTCCTTTTTTTTGTTAATAGGTTTGTAACGACACTAAAACTTTTTTTCGACAAGGTATGACGAGGGAAACGCTATCAAAAGTTTTCTCGCAATTTCCCACAGCCCAGGATATTTTTCGGGTATTTCTGCCTGCAGCCAAAATGTTTGATAGCCTTTTTTAAATTTCACCTTCAGCTCCTCATTGGTGCTAAGCTCGAGTAGCTCCTCTTGTAATACCACATTCGCCACTTCCGTTTCATCAAATGGATTTATGATCCATGGTGGTATTTCCATGGTCAGAATATCTTCAAATCTATTTTTGAAGTCATCGTGCAGGGCATTTAAATGTTGAACGTATGTCTGAATATCCTCATCAAGACATTCTGCCTGTGACAAGTTTGGAAACTGGGAGAATTCGCGCCGATTAATATTTTGCTTCATAAATTTCAATTTTCCAAGAAAAGCCGAAATTACACCCTTTGTTTTTATTAAATTTAGGCTGTCCCCTTGTAACTGCAAGTTAATGTCATTAAATTTTTTGAACAAATCTGTCAAATACGCGATGTCTGCTTTCAATTTGATCAGGTTTTCTTTTTAAATCTGGATCTATACTTTCCAGAAACTCTAAAACTGATTCAAAAAGTGAGTAAAATCTGGTGTTGTCGGTGGATGACTCTCAGTGAATTGCAGTTACTCCTGGTATAATTCTTTTAAGATGGCTTATAAACCCACGATATCGCCCGAAGATGGCTGGAGCTCCATCTGCTGCCACCGAAATAATGTTTGTACATGGAATCGATTTTTCCTTAAAAAAATCACTCAGGACATTAAATATTGATTCGCCTTTAGTGTCCGTCTCCAAAGTTTTCGCGAATAGCAGCTCTTCATGGATTTCTTCGTCCATAACAAATCGAACATATGCCAATAATAATGCTTCATTACCAGGTAAAGTTGAATCGTCCAGTTGACTAGAAAAATGAGTTGTTTGCAGATAATTACACAAGAAGCTTTCAATATCAGAGCTCATTTCATCAATATGTCTTTGTACAGTGTTGTTACTCAAAGGTCCTTTTGAGTACGTCAAATGGAAGTTTGTGCAGAACAGTTTTTTAAAACCTCTTCAACAGCGGGTAAAATTAACTGTTCTCCGATGGTGTGCGGTTTTCCAGATTTCGCTATAAGCAATGAGATATTGTAAGATGCCCGCAAGCCATCATCGTTACTTTGAGACGTTGAAGCGAACATACTGTGCACGGTGGGTCTCTTTTTATATTTTTCCTTCAATGTTTGAAAATATTTTAAATCTTTACCTATTTTATCAGGATGACACCTTCTTAGATGATCTTCGAACTTCGATGGTTTCACAGAGCCATTGCTCAAAACTTTGTTGCATAAAAGGCATATGGGCAATCGTTTTGTCTGCCTTTGATGGAAGAAAACCAAATTTCAAATAATCAACACTATACTGTCGACATTTCTTCTTAGATTCAGCCATGTTTCGTATCAGTTACCTACCTGTAAAGAAAAAAATGTTTGTTTTAGTAATCATAAGGCGATTTTTAACAGGATATGGCTATTTTAACAGAATAAAATAGGATTAATTAATTATTGCAATGAAAAAAACCAAAATGCCGTCGGCAAAACTGATTTTAATTATTAAAAGCAATAAACTGCTAAGACCCATATAGAGGTTTTCACAAAACGGCTGAACCTATTTTAATGTAATATAAAATACTTTTTGATTAATTATATTTTGATACATTTCTGTAAATTCGAGAGAAAATACTTTTAAAGAATATTTTGACATCAAAACTCCGCGATTTAATGATTTTATTTATTACTTTGATGTACGTTACGAGTGGTACATAAAGACAAGTACAATTTATGAAAATATTTTTAGTCATTTAGCATTAGCAACTACGAGGGCACTGAAATATGTACAAACATGCAGGTCAATCATATATCTCTTCTTTAGTGAATCACCACAGTTGGGGAAAATAAATAATTTTATAATAAAAAGTACTAAAAGTTCAATCTTTCTCGGCTTTCTGTTCTTTTATAGAAGTATCGAATACTGGCCCTGTTCAGTATTTAATTTTTATTACGTACCTACTACACGCAAACATAACAAATATAATATTATTACAATATAAAATAAAAGTATGAATAACAAATAGGCAGGTACTTACTTTTTCCGGCACTGGCAAACACTGACATCGATTCACTCACACTTTTCTTTTCAAAATTCCGGAAACAAATGAGTAACGTTTGTCCTTGGCATTCGTATTTATATTGGTGAAGAATCAAACAAGTTCATGCAAGATTGCAAGCACAGCACAAGTCGTATTTCGTCCCTTTGCACGTCTGAACGGGTTGCGTTGCGGACGGGCGGGCGGTGCTTTGCAAGTCTCGACGCGCGTTGTTCTGAATATCGAATATGCTAGTTTTTACAAGTAACAGTCGCTTAAAATACACTACTCAAAAAAATTAAGGGAGGTTTTAAAACAATGGAAATTAATGCTAAATAAACAGGCTATCTGATCCATATGCCGGCCTAACTGAAAAAAAAATTTTCAAGCCCGTGCCGTGGACCAAAAAAAAAAAGCAAAATATTTGCAATATTATTTTTTCGCGCTATCTGTTAGGATTGCATGAGAACCGTAGCTCCTAAAAAATTTTAGCCAGAAAATCTGAAAATTAGAATCTCAAAAGCTTCAAAATACTTTTTTTTTAAAGTCTCAATACGTCCATTTTTCACCGAAATACAGCCTGTCAAAAATCACCGAAAAATTTGAAATTTTTTTTTGCTCCCTTAATTTTTTTGAGTAGTGTATTATCTACCTACATTTTTGTTCTTTACTATCGAAACCAGATAAATTTCCGTGAACCCCACTTACAACTTGTGAACCCCAACTTGTGATCCCCAATTTTTTTTTTTCACGCCAACGTAGACCCCCGTGGAGTCTCCCGTGGGCCCCTGGGGGTCCACCTGAACCACTTTGGGAATTACTGGTCTACACCCTGTAGAGAATATTCCAGAATTATTTTTTGGTCAGTACTTTTCGAGATAAGGGGAACAGCGATTTTTTGCACTTTTTTTAAAAATAATGCAGAGAATTGTGCGCAAGTATTACATTATATATATTTTTAAACTCGTCTTTTTACAAGCTTTCATTTGACGCCCCACTTGATGACCTGGTAATTTTTTTTTTCACTCCGATTTCACTCCCCAAAACTAACCCCTTAAGTCAAAATTTAACTTTCAAAAGTACACGGCTCTAATGAGGCCATCAGTTCCTATACTACTGTCAAATTTCAACTTTCTATGTCAAATAGTTTCGGAGAAAATCGGGTGTGACAGACGGACAGACACCGAAGTGATCTTATAAGTGTTCCGTACGGAACACTAAAAATGAAGAGGATACGAGGAAATGATGTTATGAAGGGTGTAGAACTACCAGAAGAGGATAATAGTGGCCCAGTTGTGTTAAATGGAACCAAAGAAATAACAGAGATGGCTGGATTATTTCGTCACCAGTATTAGAACTACCTGTTCGCCGTACAAACCCTTACATTATGAAATCTGAGAAAATAATGTCTGCTGCATGGCAGCAGAGAAGATCTATCTACTGTGTGAATGAATGTAGACATTCTTAAATTGGTATTAATATTACGCATAACTAAGTTAGAATATCAAACGCATACTTAATGTGATTGATAATAATTTTGTAGCTGGTTTTTATAATATACTTTGTATTTTCTCACATTATCGTTAGTATTATATTTTAAAAAGTATTTATAAAAGTTTACTAATCTTTGTTATATGTTAATTTATAATAAAATGTTATACACCAAAAAACTGTATTAGTCCAGGAACAAAACTACCGTAAGGACAGCATGGAACTTAAAACCCTGTATTTTTGGTGTCGCGCGCGTATGTGTGTATGAGAGAAGAAATAATGCAGTTAGATCGATCATTTTTTTAATAATATATATATATATATATATATATATATATATATATATATATATATATATATATATATATATATATATATATATTATGGGTCTAGCACACGTGCTGCAGGGAAGTCCCTAAAGCGCTACAGGAGCGGCATGTGTGCGGAAAAAGCGATTCACGTTGTTCTTGAATCGCTGTAAATTGTACTCGATGGGAAACACAGCGCTGGGCAGATTATTCCAAAGGGATGATGTTCTCCATATAAAAGACTGCTTGAAAAGCGTTGTTCGCGGAGTAACAAGCTAAACTTCATACGAATGTGAAGCACCAGCGCGACGTGTATTTCTAACATGCACCGCCTTGGGAGGAATTAAGCGGGCTATATACTTCGAACACTTTCCATGAAAATACTAGAGCAGACTCAAGTCGCCACCCGTTCTTCGATGTTCCAGCGAATCAAGGCCGCCGGTCAATTCCGGGTCTCCAATCAGACGGACAGCTCTTCTCTGAACAGAATCCAACAAATGCAGTGTATGTTTTGGGAGTGGAGCCCCAAACGGGGGAGCAGTATTCCATAGTTGGTCGAATTTGAGCTTTGTAAAGACTTATTGTTGTGGGGTGTAAAGCTTTCTGGTTCGAAATAATATTCCCAACTTTTAAGAAGCTCTCCTTGCTATGCCTGCAACATGTTCATGCCAAGACATATTTGCTCCCAAACTAACGCCCAACAAATTGAGCGAAGATGCTAGGGGAATGGAGTGCCCCGACATAACTAAGTCGGGTTCAGCAACGTTAACTTTTTTAGAAAAAAACTGCCGCCTGGGTTTTTGTAACGTTAAATTCCACTTGGTTACTGTCACTCCAAGATAAAATTTCTTCCAGGTCTTTGTTAAGTTGAACGACCTCCTGCTGTCTGCAGATATTCGCCTGAGCAGCCGATGTCCGAGCGTTTAAGGTGAATGAAGAGACAAGCGTACTGTCATCTGCAAAGCTGTAGATTGGATTTCCGGTCTTTTCCAGCAGATCGTTAATGTAAATGAGAAAGAGAGTAGGAAACAATATGGAGCCCCGGGGCACACCGGCGTTGATAGTGAAGGTGTTAAAAAGAAATCCGTCGACCGCCACTCGTAAAGAACGCTCTCTGAGGAAACATGAGAGCCACAAACAGAAGCTTTCAGACATACCATAAGAGCGTAACTTAGCCACCCAGTCAGCATCCAAATCATAAAGATTTCAGTATGAAGTCTTTTAAAAAACTTCTTATAGAAGTTCTAACATGACGTCTTAAGTAGCTCATTTTTACGAGCTCAGAATTCAGAGTTCTTAGTGAACTCATGAATGCGAAGTCAATTTTTTGATGTCTCAATGAATGTCTTTTGTTGAGCACTTGCTAAACAGTTTTTTATGAGCTTATAAAGTATTCTTTTTTCTTACTTCTAACTGAAATCAGATTAGTAACTCATTCGGAAGTCAAAATACAGACGTTGAATTAAGTACTTGACACATGGATTTATTTTCAATGCGCAGTTTGACACATGCGCAAAATTTCTTATTTTATCTATATTTGTTTTGATCGTGCATTCTAACCTATATAGTTTCAATAAACATATGCTGTTTATCATATAACTGAATTACTGTTTTTTGTAACGTAATCGTTCTAAATTTGATTAATTTAAATCAATTTATCTTTGTTTAATAGTCATTATTGTTTTCTATTCACGTTGAATGTGATGATAAGTATAATCTTGCAGTGATGTTGGAGTTTTAATTCCTTAATATGTTTTTAATTTTTACCTGCGTATAATATATTTTTTTTTATTAATTAGAATTGAATGATGTCAAGAAAGCCTTTCAACGAATTATCAAAAAGTCAAAAAAATAGGCGTCTTAAGCAAGTAGCTCACAATGAATCAGTTTCACTACAACAAGTTATTTTAACAGATGAACTTTGCTGCAAATTATCTTGGAGTGGCCAAAAGAAGACTATAAAGGTTGAAAAAAATGTCTTTCGTGGAGCATTTGAGAGGTAAGTAAACGATTTTAAGCTGAAACAATTTGATCTTTACATTGAAATTCAATGATTAAATAACTTTAATGATTATTATTTCGAAAGAAATACAATTTTTTCACTAAGCTAAAAAAAATATTCATGAAGTATTTTTTTATCAGATATGTTAACTTGCTTTTGAAAACTTGGAAAAAATAAATTCTTTACAGGAATATTTATATGACTAATTATGATTTTTAAGTATTTCTAGACACGGTGGTTTCCAACTCTCGATCTTCACTTGATGATTGCAAGCAAGCGATAATGTCCTGGTTGCAACACGCAAATGACCGAGTAAAAATTGTAGCCGGCAAACATAATCCTCAATAACTTTTGAAGTTTTTTTTCTTTTTAAACTGTCATTGTTTGGTTTATTTTGTACTTTTTTCGACAGTTATTTGAGTTATATTATGGAATAATACAAGTTACCAATATACTGTCGATAATTACTCATATGATTAAAATATAGAAATAAAATTGGATTTTATTCTGAACAAATCGTTGAAATTCTTCAATTATATTAAGCACTTGTATATATCGATTTTGGACATTTTATTAAAAATAGAATCTTAAATAATAATTATTGTTAAAAATTTCAAATGCATGAAATATTTTGGTATTGTTGTAAATTGACTTATAGCATATACATAAAAATCGATTTAAATATTTAAAATGTTTAGATAATTGAGAAAATTACATTTCAGAGGATTCAAAAATTTATATAAAATGTCATTAATCTATATATTTACCCTGCCAATCAAGATCTAGAATTAGAATTCTAAAAGAAATCATATTTCAGACTTCCCAATTATGAATTCATTTTAAACTCATTTTAGAGACCTCAAAAAGAAAAATTCATTACGAAGTCTTCCCGTGAACTCAGTTAAAAGAGCTCTTTATATATTCATTTTTGCAAACTCAGAAAAAAGAGCTCTTTGAGAGCTCTTTTTCATGAGATCTTAATGTCTACGTTAGGTGGCGCATTCAACTTCTTGAGGAGGTCTTAAAAACGTCATTCAGACGTAGGATCTGAAATCCAAATCATAAATCTGAGCTCATACGGACTGACTTAAAACGTCATTTTGCTATCTGGGCAACAGTCCATCATGCCAGACACGGTCGAATGCCTTGGATATGTCAAGAGCAACCGCTCGAGATACTCCAAAGTGTTCAATTGCGTTGTTCCAAACATGTGTTACATAAGTCAGAAGATCTCCTGTTGATCTATGTTTACGAAAACCATATTGGTGATCGCTAATAACATTGAATCGTTCAAGATATTTTAGAAGATGCTCATTGATAACCTTTTCCATGACTTTCGATATTATTGAAAGCGGTGCGACTGGTCGGTAGTTATTTGGCAAGGTCTTCTTGCCTTTTTTAGGTATCGGCTGAACCATGGCACATTTTCAGCAGGACGGACTCTTTCTGTAGGATAGGTTAAAAAGTCTACAGAAAACTGGTGTTAGTTCCCTTGCACAGTTTTGTTTTTGAGAACTATGGCAGGTATTCCGTTAGCGCCAGAAGCCTTTTTGGTGTCTAGCTTCATTAAAATACGCTTTATGATGCGCTGTCTGAAGACAACATCGGACATCTTTGACTGCAATATGGGAATAGTAGGTGGTGTTTTTCCTTGGAAATCGAGTTTTCCCATCTTATTCTTTATCTTATCTACATATAAAGGAATATTTAGGAAAAATTTACTAAACATTTTTTGTTTCCTCTGTACGGAGATCGGCAGACCTTTAATATATCTTGTATAATATTTTAGATTTTAGTAATTTCAACAAATCCAAACAATGGTGGAGTTCTGACTAAATGACCAATTTTTGGTGATCAACATATAGTTTTCTTTTTCTTATAAATAATGGTTTAAACAGATAAATTACAGTACCAGAGTACCATCATCAACAGACATTAAACAGAGTACCATCATCAACATCCAATTCTTCTGGATAACCAAAAGAGCAATATATTCCCGAACACGTCTAACACAAACCGAAACGTTTGACTGACGTACTGAAATAAATGTATTGTGAGAATCGACAATAATTTATTATTATAAAATTTACTTAAATTTACAGGGAAGTAAAGATGATCATTTTGAAGGTGGAGTAACTTAAGGTTTGGAAAGAGTAATTCTCACAAATCACCTACTTATATCTTTGTAACCTTATGCCCCCACCCCCCGATCCCTTCAACCAGGTACGTCACTGCCGTGATGCAATATTGCTCCAAAGTTTCCTTCCCACTTCAGGTGTTACATATGACCCAAAATTGAAATAGCTTTCTCATTTCATTTGAATTATTTCGACAACATGTATAGACAAACCCGTGGAAAATGGACATTGTTTTGTGATCTAGAGACACTAAAACATAAAAAGATGCAAAAATACTAAGAGACGGTGTTTTATAATTATGTCGTTCTATACCATACAAGGAAAGTAATTTTTTTTGTCATTCTTTTAAAGTTTTCCCTTTTCCGTCTACCGAATATTTCAGTTAAGACCCGAAATAATTAAAAATTAATATACATTTAAATTGTTCAACCCCTAAACCTCTGAAAATGATGTTTGCCAAGATACATTCAAATCTAGTCGATCTCAGTATATCTCCACCCCCGATTTTAATATTTTGGCTTAAAATTGCGCTACTCTCAATTAAAACGGAAAAAAATGATATTGAAATCTTACAAAACTTTTCGTCCCCTCAACCCGTAAGATAATATAACCAAAAATTATAGATACGTACCCACAACCAAATTTAAAATCGATTTATGATTTTACTCGGGACTTAAAGCGACAATAGACCAATGGAAATTAGAAATTACATGTATCATAATCTAGGAATTCTAAAACGTTATATTTTCCGGAATACAATTCTTCCCGAGGGAAGTAAAAAGGACCCATTTATTAGTTAGTTTATATTTGTCTAATATAGCCAGTGTCCCTTTTCAGGTTATAGCCTTACATTTGTCCCTCATTTAGCTATTGATATCGAGTATACATGACGCGAGAGTATCAACTCGCGCCAACACATGCAACTTCACAAATTCCAATTTGCAAGTTTTGCCTGCAAGTCTGTGGTTTCTATAATGGATACGGATACGAAAAAAACAGTTAAGTAGAAGTGGAACTTGCGCAATTAGTGTGCCATATGATTGCTTTTAAAATAAAAAATTTTGTTACCCCAAATGAGTTTTCAACAGAATTTTTTAAAAATTTTTGGTCAGCACTTTTCGAGATAAGGGGGAGACAGCGTTTTTTTTTTGCAATTTTTTAAAAATAATACAAAGCAAAGTGTGCGCAAGTATTACATCATATATATTTTTGAACTTTGAACACGTTTTTTACAAGCTTTCTTTTGACACCCCACTTGATGACCTGGTAATTTTTCATATTATTATCATATCACCCCCTAAAACTAACCCCTTAAGTCAAAATTTAACTTTCAAAACACACGGCTCTGATGGGGCCATCAATTCCTACATTAGTACCACATTTTAACTTTTTATGTCAAATAGTTTCGGAGAAAATCGGGTGTGACAAGACACCGAAGTGATCCTAAAGATGTTCCGTACGGAACACTAAAAGGAAAGCGCGTGAATAGAATTTCGTGCTAAAAACTGAGGAAAATTGTCTCTGAAAAAATGATTTACGACGAAGCCTTAAGCGGTATGCAAATTTTCCGGTGGCTTTCGCTATTTAAGGCTAGTCGAACTTCCAATGGCAGATGAGCGTTCTGGAAGACCTACGGCAACTACGCCTCAAATCATCGCCAAAATTCAATAAATTAATCTTGAAGACCGTCGTCCAACAATTCTGATGAATTTTATATTGGTTAGAAGACGGACAGCTTTGGAGCGAGAAAAGTTTTTTCCTGCATTCCGACAATGCACCGACCCAAACTTCGTTCTATTCACAATTTTTTGCGAAAACTTTAAAGAGGGTCATTCCCCTCTTCGTTTGATTTGGCACCTTGAGAATTCGGGCTGTTCTCCCATATAAAGATGAAGTTAAAAAGTTGCCGCTTCGAGATGGTTTAGAATATAGAACGAGAAATCGCAGGCGACTCTGGAGGCAGTGACATCAATCGTCCAAAATATATTGGACTAGTGGAAAAAACGATGGGACTGGTACAGAGAGCTACTTTGAAAATAAAGGGAGTCACGAAACCTAAAACTAGTTACTTTTGCGACTCTCCCTTCAGATTTTGATAACGTTAGTCCGGGAATTTTGGATCGTACCACGTAAATTAGAACCGAATTCAACGGTTGCCAACCGACACTCTAAAAAGTCTCTTTTGATGTTTGGGGTAAAGGCAAAAATTCTCAGGATGACTGCGATCTCCACCGAGTAATTTTCTACTGTGCAAAGTACGTTTTTCACCATTCCTATGTGAATACTAAGATCTAAATTCTTTCTAATTTTCTGGATCTGGAAGTGATAATAAAATTTTTGGACTGAAACAATAAATACACAAGAAATTAATTTAAAAAAATGTATTTGAAATTTTACATTGCTACAGCAATCTGTGGTGGACCTTCAGGCTTTATAGGTTTGATTTCAGACGTTGGGTGAGCTGGAATAATTTCTTCCTTTGGCTCAACAACTGAAACATTGTCAGGCAAGGGTTTTTTAGGTCCCATCTTTCCAGTAGCATCATAGGGCAACATGATTTTAACCTGTTACAAAAAAAATCTTGTTATGTTTTGCCGATAGTAAAAAATAAACCATCAATAATTTACAAGTGTAAAAATATCAAGGCAAGACTGGACTAATGTCATATAAATAATCGCTATTATAATTTAGTTATTATACTAACCTTTATCCCTAATACACCCTGCCTCAACAATACGTGACGGGTGGCAGTATCAACATAATCATTACATGGATCACCAGAATGAATCATGAGCCCATCAACAAATTTCATAGATTTAGCTCTTTGGCCTCGTAATTTTCCAGAAACTACAACTTCACACCCTAAAATTAAAAAAAAAATGATTTGATTAATTATTAGCGCACAGTCCGTATCTAAACAGCAAAAAAATAAAATAACTGCAGCTTCAAAAAAATTTAAATCAGGCATATCCCATACCGCAGCACACATCCAAATAATTGTTTTCTTCTTAACTAACATTTATAGGTCACAAATATGTGCAATGTTCATATTTATGAGGTATAAATAATGTAAACGGGACAGAAAAATATACTAAAATAAACTGTCAAGGACAATAACATACAAAGTACACATCATTTTGGCTAAAGCCAGGAGTAAGGCTATGAGATACAAACTATGTAACTTAAAGAAACCTCCCGTGTAGAAGCAATTGAGCTGTTATAGAATAACCAACAATGTCAGTCTCCCTAATGCTATAGTTACAAGCTTCCCCAACAAATATTCTACAAAACAGTGAGAACTCCAATAACATGGATCACTTTGATCTAATAAGAAATTGTACCTTTATGACATCCAGATTAAATTTAAAAAACAGGGTAAAAATAACAGCACGAAAAACTAGATTTAAAAAAACAGACCGTGAATAAATCGATCAAACGATTTTGTCAATTTATTATTAATCCGGTTTTGGCGTCGCAATAATGTAAAGTGATAAAAGAACAATACATAAATACTATGTTATAATTATGATGAATGTTTATATAGTGTTAAATGTTTTACCCAGACTTGTGTGCAACTTTAAATATAATCTATATAACATCTATATACAAATAGAATAGCTCAATACAATTATTAAAAATAAATAAAATATACCCTTTGCTCCACATTCCATAATGTACCTCAGAACACCATAACAGGCTCTTCTGACGGCCAAACCACCAATCAGCTTAAACCTCAAAGATTCAGCTTGAGCAATCGCACATAGACCTCTGTTGGCTACTTTTTCTCCATAGAGTACTACAGAATTTTCCGGGAAGTTAAACCTTTTTTGGACAACAGAAGTCAATTCTCTAATTCTTCTATTTTTTTCTCCTAAAACGCGATCAGTTCTGGTTGCCATAATAATAATTTCTGTACGTGTTGGGGTAACACGAACTTCAACACCAGAGTAACCATCTTCGGACAATTCTCTGAAAATTTATTAAAAAAATACGAACTGAAATTTAAATTGAACAAGCTATGTTTTCAATTATTTCAATTAAAAAGTACAACGACTTTCTTTTTAAATTTTAACTCTTAACTTATTTATTTTTAGTGTTCCACATGGAACACTTAAAAGATCACTTCATTGTCTGTCTGTCACACCCGATTTTCTCCAAAACTATTTGACATAGAAAGCTGGATATTGGCCCTAACATAGGAATTGATGGCCTCAGCAGAGCCGTGTAGTTTAAAAAGTTAAATTTTGACTTAAGGGGTTAGTTCTGGGGAGTGAAATCAGAAGTAAAATTTTTTTTACCAGGTTATCGACTGGGGTCCTAAATGAAAGCTTGTAAAAAATGAGTTCAAAAATATATATAATGCGGACACTTTTCTTTGTAATATTTTTTAAAAAATAGAAAACATAAAAAAAAACTACAAAAAAATCAATTAATGAGAAGGATGAGCTTGCTTTTCTAAGCATAACTTCCTAAATCAGGCTGAAGGTGTGAAATTACTACTCCCATTTCTTCCTCTAAATTTATTTGTGACCTGTACTTTGATTTGATTACTGCAACTGCAGAAAAGCCAATTTCACACAAGTATGACGTAGCAAATAGTAAAAGAACCCTCAAAGCCCTAGTACCGATAGGATATTCTTCTGAGTCCAAATAAAAACCAAAAAATGGTAGTCACATGCTAAAACAGATCCCAAATGGTATTGAGCTTTATATAGAGATTATGATTCTCTAAAAGTATATAAAAATTTGTTTTGATGGTAAACGAATGAATGTTTGTTTCTCTCGGCACAACAATAGCAATTACTTTTTGGTATTTTATGATCAAATCAAACTCGCAATGAATTTTTGATACATGAGTTAGGTACACATAGCTTTTTCCTGTTCTTACTGCTTGGGAACTAAACCAGGGCTGAGGTATATCCTTAGGAACTTAAATGGAAATTACAAAAATTAACAACATGTTGAATATATCAGTAGAATAAATCAGTGGTTTTAAGAGTTCGGAGAGTCATTTTATTAGAAAGGTATAGAGAAAACAGAATGAAGTTTATAGAAATATTTTTGTATAATTCATGTTGAAAATGGCTGCAATGTTGAATATTTTATAAAAAATTACAAGCATATAAAATTTTTTAAATAAATCAATTTATAAAAACAGCTTAATATACAGATATTATTTTTAAAAATATCAAATGTAAAGTTACATAAGAATATTATTATGTTTAGTATTATATAGAATGGAGAAAAAATACAACTTTAGTTATAAGACATACTATAATAAAGGGTGCATCATTAAAATCCAGAAAAATCAAACAACTTTTTTAAGGGCATAAAGAAAAGAAGTTTGAAAAAAAATCGCTTCACATGGCAGTTAGGGCATCTATGTTAATAACATTCATTCAATGTATCCCCACTATCTTGAATAACAGCCTCCATTCTAGGTCTGAAGTGCCGGCTGACACCCTCTGTAATTCCATGTTGTTCTTATTGGCCAACACTGTCTCAATAGTGGTCATTAATGATGTCACATTGGGATGCCGAAACTTGTTTGGGTTTGTTTAACTATGCCCCAGACGTAGTAGTCCTAGGGATTCAAATCTGAACTATTAGGAGGCTAGAATTCCTTGGAGCTCAACTTCAAGGGTCCTCCAGATACATTCTTTCAAGTGGCGCTTCCTCGTCGGCATACTGGAGCCTTCATTGATTTTCCAGCCTTGTACTTGGCTATGTGGTAAATAGCTGATTTCGAGTATTTGAAAACCAAATTATTTTCAGTTCTGATCAGCCAGTGCAAAGGCCTTTGATGATCGTGGCTCTAATGACATAAAAATTTAATCAATTTTTAGAGGAAGGAGTACAATGTGGACTTCATCACTAGACACTTAAATTAAAAAAAATGTCTTGCCATTTCACATTGAAAAAATGAGGTTTATATGTGCCATTAAATGCACTTCTGTAATTAACTTAGGTGTATATGATTTAGAAAATTTTCTGACCGAAAACTTCAACAATTAATTTTTAAAACTGGCTATTTTATTTAAACTATTAAACATCTACCCTATAACTGACATAAAAACCAGTCAATAAAAAGATGTTTTTACAAAACAGGGAAATAATGTTAGCATCAAGAATAGATTTTCTTATTTGTATATCTACCCATCAAACTAATAATTTATAGTGCTGGAGTAATTGAGGCGTTAGTTCAGAATTCCACAGTGATATGTCAGCAAATAAAAGGTTAGGTTATCATTTTCTGGGGTTTTGAAGATTAAGACGGCTGAGAATCAAACACTAGTGAAATTACACCGTACAATATGATTTTTTTGTTTAATATAAAATTTAGTATCTACAAAAGAAAGTAATAAACTTAGGAAACAAGGTACAACGAGGATAAGTATATTAGTAGTTTACGTAGTAACTTGCTGTAATTCTAACAAATACAATTATCTACATAATTCCCTACAATATTACCTGGTCAAGAACTCGTTTAATTCGGCTTTAAAAACGCCATCACCAACAAACTTTCGTTTTTTGGAAATTGTGGTTGCCATTTTGTTACACTAACGGAGACGGAAAGATCGACCACGAGGATTTACCAATTAAAGCTAGTGCTTTTCACACAAAAATTACGATTTTTAACTGTATTTAAATGTGCATCTCTGTCTTACTAACGTAAAAAAGTTATTATTTCGCTCGCATAGGTGGACATCACTACTTGACAAAAGACTTCTTGTTCTTTTTCAATTTCACTGGCGTCAGATCAAATGTTTAGTCCTGTAAGCTAAAAAAGAAGAATGCTGCTGGTTGGTAGATAGGGTGCATTCTTTTATTTAGAAACGGATAATCCGATGACCTCGGGGACATCAATGTTATTTCTAAATTATGTGGGCCCGTATTCATTGTAGTGACTTGTATAGCTCGTAGACTTTCAGTACCTCTTGAGTGCTATTTTCCGTTTCATAGTCGAAAAGTCACGCCTTGAGTTCCCTTTGATGCGCTATTTTTAGGTTATATTTTTAATCGTCAAGTTTTTTCAGGTCGAAATTATTCTTGTAAAATTAATTTTTTTCACACACATAAATAAAACAAAAAGTAAAAATCATATCATTTTATAGTGTGCTGTGGTATTTTAAAAAACTTTTAAAAAGCTAATTTCACAATAAGTTATGATCCAACAGAACCTTTTTCAGAAGTACCCTAACCAACCTCAACGGGAGTTTATAATTGGTCCTACTAAAGTTCTAATATGAAATTTCTTAGTATACATACAACATTGTAGCTTGAAAACATTGAAGCATCGAGTTTGGAATGCGAACTTCTAGAATGGAAAATTTAATTATAGAGAGAAAATAACTTTTAGCTTGCTTAAGCTATAATATTTTATAGAAGATGCTACAATCAATAAAAATTTAAGCTTATATGGTGGGAACTTATGCATTAGAGGCCCAAAATTTTCCCTTTGTGAAAAATTATCACTGAATGAAAAAGTCTAAAGTTAAACTGTGCTCCATATGAGACTGATGTAATAAAAACTTGATGAAGTGATAATTTCAAATGGTACGATATCCATATAAAAGAAATTAATTTAAACTACTTTGGACACTTTAGTTCAGAAACCTAAATTTTTAATCAAAAAGCAAAATATTGAAGTCAAAATGCAATAAATAGTAGTAAACTAAAGTAGGTACTACAGTTTCATTGCTAAGTCAGTTATAAATAACTCGGTTAATAATTAATCTCGTATATATAGCTCTCTTATATTCTTGTATCTTATGATTAATATGCCCCCATGTCTTCTGCTAAATAATAAAAAGTTAGATTAAGTGTATTTTCAAAAATTTTGTGAACAGTTCCTATAAACTAACATGTATATACAGAGAATCAGGTAAAAATATTATTAATTCAGGTATACATCAAAAATATCACTAATATTTGACAGAAAAAAATTATGATGCTGTTTACTCCAATCAAATCAGAATCCTTTGACAAACTCAACTATGAAACAGGGACCCTAAATAGAGGTCAGAAAAACTTTGAGTAAGGCAAGCGCAAAATCTTCCAGAATCTGTTTCAGTTGATGAGAGTAGTTTGATAGATAAAACATAATCCCAAATAAGCTAGTTTTTGTGGGAAAAAAATGAACAAATTTTATAATCTGATTTCCATCTTATAAATTTTCATTAATAAAGCAACTCTCTATCTTAATAATTTTATTTTTCAAAATAGGTAAATCTAGAAGTTGGCGATGCCCAATGACATAAGTGATGTCTGTAAATAAGTTGTCAACTATTATAAATTCAAGCGAGGTTATTTTGCTAGTAGTAGTAGTACCTTTTGGTACTAGATGGTGAACGCATTTAAGGAAAAATCCATAATTCTTTGATCGCCTACCAACACGATAACATAACAATCTATCAAATGGCGTTTAATATCAGGTTCATATTTGCAGAGATGCGCTGAACTACGACCGCTCTTTTCCAGCTGCATAGATTTTTTACGTTAACGTAGATATATAACGTGTATATCCCACGCTATAAAACTGTTTCCATCTACATTGGAAGAACAATAAAATATGGTAGAACTGTGATTCAAATTCACAAGGATATAGAGGAAATGTTTCCTATAGTTCACGTGCAAAAATTTGATGCAATGTGTATTGAAGGGGAATTTGAATTCTCTACTGTACACAATAAATGTTTTAACATTTTTCATTCCACTTCCAAGTTGTAGCTTGAGTGAATTTTTGGTGAGGTTAGAATCCTTTCTCTCTGCCATGCATTTGAATTAGCACATTTTATTTTGTGGCGACTTGAATTTTAATTATTGTTTGTTTTAATTGTTGCTTGTTTCTCCCATTTAATCTTTGCATGCTGGTAGACCAACCAACAAGAATAACTGCTCACTCTAGCACTACTGATCATATATGTGCAAACTTCGCGGAAAAAACAGAAATCTCAACCCGCGTAGTACCATTTAGAACCCACGAAACCAAAGAAGCCTAAGCTTCGTTTTGGACTAGTTTGTGGCTCTGTAACCTTCGAGCGTTTAAGCAGTAAGCTAAATAACATCAGGTACTTAATTCCGAGGATCCCCTTTCAAAATTTAATGAAAAATTGTTGAAATTTTCAATGTAAATTTTCTTATTGGCAAATTAAAATCTAAAAGTAAAAGTCTTGGTTAACTTCTGGTGTTAGAAAATAGGCAATCGATCTTAATTCACTATATACTATTCGTAAATATACGACAGAGCAAGGGTTCTTATTGTATTTCAGTAGATATATGACTATTTACCCATAAGTTTTAAGAGCTGCTAAGCAAAAATATAATCGTAGGGTATATAATGTGGTAACGAACTTAGAGGTAAGTCACGTAGTTCAACAACTTGGACGTTGAAACTTTTAATTTATTCTGTTGCTCTGTAGCCAAGAGATTAACAGCTAAAGTTCTCAAATAGAACCTCTCTCATTCATCAAAATATCTATCGTTGATTCATTTACCTTCCATCACACCAACATAATTGAAATAAAACCATGCTACTGAAATTAATGGAATCTCAATAGCGGTTTGAATGTTCTATTTAAAGCTATTAATTCATTCTTTATCCACGGCTTATTCCCCGAGTGCTGAAAAACAGCAATTGTCCGACCAATTCGCAAAAGAAGGTTATCTCGATGACCTAGGAAATTTCCGCCTCATTTTCCTTTTACCTACTCTATTAAAAATTGTTTAAAAACTTATTAAGAAGATAATGCTGAGCTGCCTTAATCACCACAGGATCCTATAACCTTCACAATTTGGATTTCAAAAGAATAAAAATACAACTGTCGCTGTTTGATTTATTGGACCGCTTATATCTTGGACTTAATGAGAGTGATCTAGTTGCAGCAGTTCTTTGCGACTTTCCTAAAGCTTTTGACTGTGTAAACCATGAAATATCGCAGGACAAACTATCTTTATACGGCTTTAGGGGGAGTTGCTCTGGAATGATTTTCGTCCTACTTAAAATATAGAAAATAGGTATCGAGGGACGGGTCTGGCATGTGGCTACTAACGATATTTCAGGCTAGTTTACTGGCCAATTTAGACCATTTTTTACTAATGTAAGGCCTTACCTTGCTTGCTAACACTGAAAACCGCATTGTTACTCTCAAGTGGTTCAGGGGCATTGGAATGGTTCATCAATATGAAACGAGAAACTTTAATAACATACCTTTACCTATTCCAAAACTAACATCAGAAGTTTATTCTTTTTTGAGGGCCTCGAACTGCCATGTATAAAACACATAGCAAATATGAAATTATTTAGTAACTCTTTAAAAAATATATTTAGTAGAAAAAGTCTTCTGTTCTTGGAGTTTTATGATTGCAACCTGTGTTTGTTTAAATAATTATAATTTATTATTTTTATTTTGTTTAATTTTAATGATTTTCCAATTTTGTTATTTTTTTTGTTGGACTAAATAAGATTTCATTGTTTTTAGCTGACTTAGTCAGTCTAGAATATTCTTTTAATTCTAAAATTATCTTAATGATATGGAAGCTGGTTTAGAAGAGTAAACTCTTTACAACAAATAAAGCTATTTTTTTATTATTTCGCAATGAATTTCATCATCAGTTGAATTGATGAGTTAATTATAAATTAATAAGTTTACAGCTGATGCATTGAAATTATTACCGGTGGATTAACAATTTCTAAATTACTACCAGCCTCCTATTCCAAACCTTAGCTAAATCGAACCTAACAATACCACCATCCATATTTCTTCCATCTATTAACAAAACTCGAGTAACCATTCGATTGATTCTGTTAACTATTTCCTGGGTTTTGGTCCCAATCATCAAATATCTATTTTGGATGGCGACTTCAATGTCGAAAACGTGCACTGAGAGCTAGTCAAAACCAATCATTCTAAAACATTTTCCCAGACGATCTCACTTTTATCGGTCGATCATCCAGTCATTTGCCAATCAGCCTTACTTTAGGCGACCGAACCGACCAAATCAACGACACTAACCTCCAGGCATACCGACTGAAGGCACTTTCGACGTCTGTCAGAATCAAAGTAGTAGTAGATTCAGGAGAATAACCGAGAATAACTAGAAACACTGGACACTCAAGATAACTTTCTCTGGAAAATGGCTCTCTCTAATGATGAATCCATCCCCTATCATCTCCTACGCAGGCACGGCCCAAGGAAAAGCTGACGTAGCAGAAATGATGGAAGACCAGTTTCGCCCCAAGCTGGCCTGAAATCAAAGGATGGCCTCTACTATTCATATCTCTACCCATAAATATTTTAGTACCCCTTCGGCCATTCAAAACATTATCAAATCAAGCTCCATCTGTAAAGGCGCTGGGCACTCTCCAGGAAAAAGGTCAAGCTGAGATCATCATGATAAGGAAACCAGGCACTCGCCGCGAAGTCAGCAGTTAACGGCAAATTGTCCTAGTTCCCTGCCTAGGCAAGCCGACCGAGAAAGTTATCTTTGAAATCATTAGAACCAAAACCTTAGAGTTATCCCCAACGAACAGTTTGATTTTTAACCGAAATCCGGCACTGAACGACATGGAGGTGTTATCAAAATTCTCCGCCACCGCTAACCCCCCTCCCCATCAAATTGATCCTCTTCCTATCAGAATGCACTTTTCAAGTAAGATTCGACCAGACCACTTTCAAAGTCGATATTTTCACTATCAACATTACCATGTCGGATCACACCTCTCTCCTCACGTATACCTATGACACTGCAATCACCTCCACCTGAGCATCCTTGTCCCTTGGTTCAAAAATTAGAAAATCAAGGTAAACCCAGCCTAGCGCTAAGCCATCACCTTCATCAAACATGCGGCCTTCCGCCAGCCCGCCTCAACTCTATGGTTCCACACTCTAGTGGACAAACAACTTTAAGTTGTTTGTTATGACAAGGGGCTACTGTAAAACGAGCAACCACCGGGGTAAGCTATATCCACTACCCCACAGGACAATACACAATAAGTTGACAATCTATAAAATGATCATCAGGGTCGGTCTAACTTACTCCAGCCAAGCATGGTACCAGATGCTTAAAAACGACAGATTTTCCCTCCAAGCCGCCCAAAACAAAGCCCTTCGCATTATCACAGACGTCTCGTTGTACGTAACACCTAAATCCATTCATAACCATCGCCCAGCTGAGATTCCTGAGCAAAACAACACCCATTGCCGAAACACTACCTGAAAAGATGTGCTACTCTAGACGCTCGGATCTCATTCTCCTCGATTCCTAAGACTTAGACTAGATCTAGTTTTAGTTTAGCATTCGCATCGTAAGTTTTATTTCTCACCTATAAAAAATTGTCATTACCTAGGCTGTTATTTTAGGTTACTGACATATTTATGTTTTAAAGATACCGGTGTAAAATCACGTAATAACAATCGTGTAATAATAGTCCTACCTCATAAGTCAATAAGCGAAACTAGAAATAATTAATGTTTTTTTTGTTTAATTAAACCACTATCCCCAACTTTAAAGTCCGGTGGGAACTGATATCAACCACTAGTAACCTGATGGATGCTGTAGATAATTTAAAAACTTGATTGAAGGGATAAATAACTATGTCATCACTGAATAAAATAATGCATCTTTATTTCAAAAGAAATATATTATTTACTAGCCGTGTCCGCGGCTCCGCTCGTGTGGACTTTATTCACTATTATCCTCACTGTTTATTCCTTATGTTACCTAAAGTAATAAAATATATCCTATAACCTAGCCAAAGAACATACAGTGACTCACAGCTTAAATGATGCAGTCGCTATAAGAAAAGACTAACTGGTCTCAGTGCCTCTTTATTTATTTGGAAAAAACAACTTATTGAAATTAAATTAGTAAAGAGTCTTCTAAAAAGTATGAATTACTTTTTGTCTTAAATATGCCTTACTTAATTAACAATAAATAATTAATTAAATTATATGCGATTTTAACGACACAGCTTAAATGATGCAAAATTCAATATACCAAAATTATTAGAGAAAACAAACTGTAGAATTTGAAATAAGCCTGCTAATATATGGTCGGGCCTCCCTCATTATCAATAACGGCTTGTAATCTTCTGGACATTGATTCAACTAACTTTCTAGTATACTCCGGGGAAATAGTGTTCCATGCTTCAGTAATTTTTACTTTTAATTCAGTTTTATTTGATATTGGGGCACTATTTACTTTTTTTTTAATGTCAGCCACAAATTTTCAATTACATTTAAGTCTGGTGACTGGGCTGGTGTTTTAATAACATTTGGACAGTTATAAAGCAACCAACTGCGGACTCGAAATGACGTGTGCTTTGGATCATTGTCGTGATAGAACCGATAATTGTTTTCAATATCTAATTTTTGGGCACTAGCGACGAGATGCTGCCTTAGTATATCCAAGTACACATATGGGTTCATATTCCCTTCGACGAAATGCATGTTACCTACTCCTGCAGATGACATACAGCCCCATAACATCACTCCACCTCCACCGTGCTTTACCGTAGCTTTCATATTTTTCAATTTTAATTCTTCGTTAGGCTTTCTCCACACCAATATTTTTCCATCGGGCCCAAATAAGTTTATTTTGGTCTCATCAGCAAATATTACTGAATTCCAGAAGTTCAAGTCTTTATTGATATGCTCTCTGGCAAATTCCAATCTCACGCGTCTATTTCTTTGGCTAATGAAAGGCTTATTTCTAGCAGTTCGACCATGTAAATTTTTATTTCGCAAGATCCGTCGAACTGTTTCGGGGTTACCCCTTTTTCCAAACTGTCTTTCCACCTCGACGCACAACTTTGGCGCACTTTTTTTTTGGATTATTTGATACCTCTCTTAAAATCCATCTTTCTTTACGTTCATTGAAGATCTTATTTGGAGCCAACCTTGACTTATTCCCGACTCTATTTTCATTCCGGTAACGTTCAATGATATGCTGAACAGTTGACGGACATTTATTTACCATTTTGGCTGTCTCTTTGGCTGTATCCATTCCTTTAATGAGTAATAATTAAATTTCTCTCAGAAATTGTAGTTCGACGACCCATTCTTAAACAATTTCGTTTTATTGAATGAAAAAATGTCAAACCAAACAAAAAACAATTGCACTAAGAAATCAAAGCAACGCCGCCTTCGTAAATTTCAAAATGCGATAAGTTTTGACCCCTGTTGTTATTTTGCATCATTTAAGCTGTGACGTTAAAATTGCATATGATTTGATTAATTATTTATTGTTAATTAAGTAAGGCATATTTAAGACAAAAAGTAATTCATACTTTTTTAGAAGACTCTTTACTAATTTAATTTCAATAAGTTGTTTTTTCCAAATAAATAAAGAGGCCCTGAGACCAGTTAGTCTTTTCTTATAGCGACTGCATCATTTAAGCTGTGAGCCACTGTATGTATTTAAAAAAAAAACGCGTAAATCGGATAAACCGTTCTCGAGTGCGAAGCGCACTAACGGACAGACAGAGAGACGTTGCGTTTTATACATATTATAGATTTTTTTCTGGATAAATATTAACTTAAGACTTAAAAAAAAAAATCACGTAGATCGGATAAGTGGTTCTCCAGTGATAAGCGCACTAACGGACAGAAAGAGACGTTGCACTATATATTATAGATTCGCTGTTATGAAAGGGGCAAAAATGGTATATTTAAAAACTCCCCAATTTGTACAAAAATATGCACAATTATACCTACATTTAGAAATTTCCCTAATCAAAATGCTTACTTCGTGTATTCTAGGCCAATTTAAATCCTGAACTAGTTCTTATATTTTAGATGCATATTTGTGCTTTTTATTGTAATTAGTTTTAACTTTTTGTTCCATTCTGACTTAACATTTGCACACTAATTCATGGATGAGGTAATTATTTTTCATTTAATTGCTTAAAAGTTTCATGTTGTAGGAGATCTAATAACGAAAATTAGACCTAGATAGCTAGAATACCATTTTAACCAAGTTATCGATTTTGTTCCGTTTTAGAGGCCCCTTCCATAATATAAAGGTTCCCTTTTAAAATTCGAGAGGTTTTACACTTTCTTACGACGGGTTTTGCCCCTCACAGCATCATGATCAGGATGTTACATCCCCCCTTATAATTTAGATACTTCTACTTAAGAGAATCTAAGCACTAACATTAATTATAATACCCTAAACGTTGAAGGCATCCACTAAGAAAAACAAAGAAACCTTCGAGTAGTAAACAATATTTTGAAAGATAATTTGGATAAAAGATTTTCAACATCGAATTTCCACAGTTTCTAATCTCAAAAACTTCGAATCACTCACATAACTAATAAAAAAATTCTTCATGTTTTGTTTAGAATTACGAACCCTATTCATCAGCGATTTAAGAAAACATACTTTTCGGAAATACCGACACTGGGAAGAATAGATCATTATCTAAACTTTGGCTGTTAATATGCAAATTTATGTTTTGAAATAAAAAACCTAGCCTACTTTAGGTATTAAAGAATAACCCAGTATAATATGTCATATTTTGCGAAGTAATGAAGAAAATAACGCATGTTTAATTTAAAAAGGATTTAATAAAAATGCGGGTGAATAAATATTATAAATTTAAATATCCATATTACATAAAATATCATCTAAACCATCATTTAACATATCATCGTCGTCATTTTTTGCATCTTCATCTTGGACTTTCTCCGGGCCTTTAAAATATGCTGTTATATCCAATGTACCAGCATCAGTTATATTTATTCCATTCCTATCCATTTCTTTTTCAAGTGGTTGAAATGGCTCTGGATGTTTTATGTCAATGTCCGACAGGGAATCCTTGCATAATCCCATTTCATTTAAAATAGTTTGTTTTTCTTGAAGTAACGGCCATATCGAATCATCAGCTGTACCATCTGCTAATAAGTATTGTATTTTTACGGGATTTTCTTGACCTATTCTATGGGCTCTAGCTTCGGCTTGACTTAATATCTAAAAATAAATATATCTATTAAAAATCCTAAAAATAAAATCTTTAAATTTCACAACCCAGACAAAATAAACAGTATAATGATTATTTTTTTTAGAATATATTATCTGATATTTAAGGGTAAACCAACGTCTTATTACCAATACTATTATTGGTTTTTTGTATCATAAAATTTTTAACGCATATTTCCCAAATTCAAATGTCGGCAAAAAAATCTTCAAATAAAATATGTAAATGTGCAAACAAGATGGTATGATATTAAGTATTTTATACAGCTCAAAAAAAAAAACCTATGAGTATTTTACGTTGTGAATAACTTCATAATTTAGTTAATTTTGGCCTAATCTTTGAAAATACATCTTATTGATATGGAATTTTAAAAAATTGGTCCGATTAAATTTGATTTTTATAATTAATTTTATTTAAGAGAATTTGGAGAAAATACATTAAGCCTGTACCACTGATAAAATGTAGTATACATATCAAATCATTACTATCACTAATTCATTAATTATACTATTTTTCACTGACACTGAGTATAATAGTATAATTGAAGAGGAGGAAATGAAAAAATTATTTTTGGCTTCACTATATATTAAAAATGTTTTAATTCTTTCTACTGGGAACCATTCAAGTTACGACAAAGGAATTCTTGTCAAGGACCAAATTACAGTTGCCAACGAAGGCCGCTGGAAGCACAATCCCAAAAGATCGATAAAGAACAAAACAGAACATGAAGTACTCATCGGCGAGATAATGAAATGTACAATAATAAAAATCTTTAGCTCATGTGAGCTCAATGAATGCATATGTGCCCTCTGCTGGGGGCGGTTCAAGTTACAGACCGGCAAAGGACATCTTGGCAAGGACAAAGTAGCAGTTCGCCAAAATAATTTGTTTTCTGAATAAAAATACAAATAGGAAAAATTTAAATGTTTGAAAACTTTTTGAAAAAAGTAGACATACCTTTCATTTTGTAATTAAGAAAAATCAGAATTTGTATCAATTTAATTTTATAAAGGACAATATTTATATCTTACTAAATACTTAAACTTTTGCTTTTAATGTCATTTCGGTGTAAGGCAACAGAAAAAGGACATAGTAGTAGTTGTTACCGGAAGTTCATTTAATAGACAGTTGTGCTGTATCTATACTTACACTAGGGTTCCAATGCAATTCGGCAAAAATAACCAGCTGAGCTGCAGTCAAAGTTATGCCTGAATTTGCAGCTGTTATCGATAAAAGTGCACATATACAATTTTGGTCCGTTTGAAATTTATCAACAAAATATTTCCGCTGTTCCCCAGAAGTGGAACCATCTATCCTTATATATTTTAAATTCTTCTGTTTAAGAACATTCTCCAAAGCATTTAACATAATAAGATGGTGAGCAAATACCAGAAATTTCGTCTTTTTCTCTAGAACTTGGTAGATATACGAGCTGAAAAATCAGAAATATATGTATTATGTACAATTTTGTTAAGTTGTACAGATGTCAAAGATGTAGAGTAGCTGGGTATGAGAATTTTCATATTTTCTTCAATTCCCCCTCAGCATTGAGTACCACCACATCACGAGTGTCAGTTATACAGAGTAATCAGAGTTAAATTAATGTCTAGATTGTTAATGGAGAAGGTTTGCCCCATACAGATCAGATTTTTTAAATAGGAATGTTTTATTCGAATTAAGAACGCCGAGCCAGTCCTGACACCGCCCCCGTGGTACTGCAGATAAGAAACCTCTATTTATAGCGGACAGAGAAACTAATTCGAAGGATTCAAGATTAACTTTTCACTGTAAATTTGTAATTGTTTCTCAATCATTTTTGTTTTATAAAATAAAAAGTAATTTGTTATTTAAAAGCGATTTTTTCCAACAAGTTTTTGGCAAAAGGCCCAACAGACAGTGTTTTTTGAAAACAGGCCTTACATATATAGTAAATGACAAAGAGATACTTAATACATATTTTACTTTTTTTTTAAATAGGGCTTTTATTGAAAAATTGAAAAAAAACCTTTGTAACGTCAGTAATATTTTTATTGTAATCTAATTGTAATCAAGATAAGAGACCTATACAGACGACGATTAGATCAAAAATTTAATGAATTTAACTACGACAACCTCCAACAGATGTATGACCACACAAAAGAATGCATCAAACAGACGGCCTTAGAAGCTTTAGGTAAAGAAGACAACGAGAATAAGAAACATAAAATTAGAATCTGTGAAAAAACCAAAGAATCTATAAAGGAGAAAAAAAGACCATACGAAAAATGGCTGAATACAAAATCAGAAGATCTACAGAAATATAAAGAGAAAAATGCAGAAACGAGGAGGATGATAAATAAAGAAAAGAACGAGAGATGGGAAAAATCGTGCGAACATGTAGAACAGTATATAGGAGGAACTAGAAGCACAGAGTCATGGAGAATAATTAAAGCACTAAGGACCAACAACAGAGAGAAGATGTATATAGAGTATATCCCAGAAAGCGAGTGGGAAGAATATTATAAGAAGCTGCTAACAGAAGACAGACAAAAATTCCAAGAAGAGAACCCTGAAGAAGAACAGAATAAGGAAAAAAAAGAGATAGAACTAAGCTATGAAGAAGTAAAGAAGACAATAAAAACACTCAAAAATAATAAATCTGCAGGGCCTGGGGGGTGTGGTAAATGAAATGATTATGTGCGGGTCTAATAAATTACATCGAATGCTGAGAAACATGTTTCACAGAGCGATAAATGGAGAAAAAATACCCGAGGAATGGTCAAAAGCCTATATAGTATCTATATTTAAAAAGGGAGACTGCAGAAAATGCACAAACTATAGAGGCCTAAGCATAATATCGAGTATGGGACGTTTGTATGGAAAAATTATTAAAAATATCATAGAGGAAAATATAAAAGGAAAAATTGGAGAAGACCAAGCAGGCTTTACGGCCGGAAAATCAAGTATAGACCACATATACACTATAAAACAAACAATGGAAAAAAAAAATAGAGAAGTTCACTTAGCCTTCATAGACATAAGAAAGGCCTATGACTCAGTACCAAGACAAAGATTATGTAACGCAATGAAAGAAATAGGGAAGAGACTCCAAACATCAAAAGGCCTATTACAAGGATGCTCTACATCCCCCACACTATTCAAAATATACCTCGAACAAACATTAAAAAAATGGAAGCAAAAATGTAGTGGAATGGGAGTCCCAATACGAGAAGATTACTTATATACTCTAAGCTTCGCAGACGACCAAGTAATCATAGCGCAAGATGAGGAAGACCTTAGTTATATGGTAAGAAAACTGAAACAAGAATACATTAAAGCAGGATTAGCAATAAACTTTGATAAAACGGAATATCTAACAACAAAGGAGGGAAACGTGGAGAATCTAGAAGTCGACAACGAAACAATAATCAAAGGAACAGATAGATTTAAATATTTAGGAACCATCATTTCAAAAAACGCAACATCAGAAGAAGAGATTAAAGCTAGATTAGGACAAACGCGGACATGCATAAGACAATTAAATTCGATCCTGTGGGACAAGCACGTTACAAAGAGAAACAAAACCCGCATATACAAATCAATAATACAAAGCATAATGACATACGGGTCAGAAACATGGACGATCAACAAAAGAAATGAATCTAAAATTAAGTGAGAGATGGAGTATCGGAGATGTTGTAGAGTGACACGTATGGAGAGAATAACAAATGAAGAAATAAGAAGCAGAATGAACATCAAAGAGAACGCAATAAACACCATTGAAGAAAAAACGATTAAAATGGTATGGATACATAAGACGGAGCGAAGATAATAGGTGGATAAAGAAAATAACGGATTGGAGCCCTATAGAAAGAAGAAAAAGAGGAAGACCCAGACGATTGTGGAGAGACGATGTGGATGAGGCTATGGAGGACAGGGGTCTCTAACAGATGGAGACTGGGAAGATAGAAACGGATGGAATCAAAGGCTGAGAGAAGGAAGACAGCGTGAGCTGTAGAAAATCCTATATATATATATATATATATATATATATATATATATATATATATATATATATATATATATATATATATATATATATATATATATATATATATAATTGTAATCAAAAGAAGTAAAAAGTGAGTCTGGATTCAGTATCCGTAACCTTGTAGGGATTTCTATTTTAAATTTTTGTTTTTCTTCTAATTCGTGAGCTCTAATAAAGGTTCTCCTCGGGAAACTACTACTGGTTTTGGACATAACCATTTTTTGTCAGCCCGTCAATCCGATTACGCAACTTTCCTAAAAACACGGCCACAAGTGTTCTACCACCTGCACAAATCACATAACCTCAAACTGACGTTTTAGAAATTACTCTTCACAGCGCTTAGTATCCCTCTGCTATTAGAGCCCCTATCGAGCAGTTTGTGGATCACCGTTCCAAATCCGGAGCGTCAAAACGCATAAACTTCGCAATCAGAAGTTCAACCACGAAAAAAAAGCGTCAGCGTGCTTCGAACTGCCGAACTTTTAATTTAAAAATTTTTAAGGTTAACGCATAGAATAAAAAAAGCCTGATTTTTTTTGTTTTGCTCATAAAGCAAACAGCGCAAATGCAGTATAGTATATAGTGGTAAAAATTTTGACTCTTCTGGTCAAAAATATTATCAATTATGCTTAACTTATAGGTGAACTTTAAAAATTGTACCGAGTATGTTAGAAATACCTAAAATTAGTTTTAATTTTTATTGCATTCAAAATACGGTACTTGGGATAACACGTTCAAAAAGTCATATGGAATAAATGGGGAAATTTTATGCCGACTAGCAGCTGCTCTTAACACATGTCAAGATGTAAAATATCGAAACAATTGGATGGAAATTCTATATAAATATATACACTACCGTCAGAAAGTATTTGCCACCTAGAAATTTCAATGTAACTGCCAAAATTTAATACCTAATTAAACCCTTTTATTATATTAGGTAAATTTAGTTGTGCTTAACAAGTGTCCATCATAAAATTGTTTAGATAAGCCTTTTTGGTGAAATCACAAATTAAAAACCAATTAGAACAAATTTCCAAGTTTTGCATAATAATTGTTTTGAGGCGACTTCTGAGAATTCCAGTTGAAATAAGAACTCATTTCAAGTTTCTAGGGATTATGGAAATTCCTAGTGACATTTTATGATAAAAACTATGCTATAAATACCATTGCCCTTTTGGAAATTAACCATTCGCCAACAGTACTTTGTCATTGATACAGACTCAATTGTTTTGTGAAAATGCTAAAAACGAAAGAAGTTTCCCTTGAAAATCGGGCTCTGATAATTGCGAGACATTAATATGGTTACTCGAGTCGACAAATCGCGAGTGATATGCGGATGGCAAGGAGAATGGTGGACTATATCATAAAAAAATTTTCTGCGGGACATGGAATTCCAACCAAAAACGTCCAGGAAGGGCTCGAAAAAACGACTCCCGCTGAAGACAGAGCTATAACAATGTCCAGTAGACGTAATTGCCGTCCGCTGGACATTGATATTGATACTGTTCTTTTCGCATGATTCTTTCAATCATAAAGATTTTTCCAACTTTACCGATGCCAAAACAACCCCAAACCATTACTAAACCTCCACCATGTTTTACTGTAGGCAATTGACAGGCTTCCAACACCCTCTCTCCAGCTGACGGATGCACGTAAAATCGTTGATTTGAACCGAAAATTTCAAATATAGGTTCGTCGCTCCAAAGGACGGAATTCCATTGTTCTGATGTCCAATTTTCATGTTCTCGGGCCCATTCTAATCGTTTACGTTTATTCACTTACCTAAGAAGAGGTTTCCTCACTGAAACTCTCCCGTGTAGTCCACCTTCTGCTAACCTATTCTTCACAGGTTTACTTGAGCCGTGATTTCTGGTGCGGTTAGGCGGTGATTACGTCTGCTGGACATTGTTATAGCTCTGTCTTCAACGGGAGTCGTTTTTCGAGGTCTTCCTGAACGTTTTTGGTTGGAATTCCATGTCCCGCAGAAAATTTTTTACGATGGGGTCCACTGTTCTCCTTGGCATCCGCATGTCACTCGCGATTTGTCGACTCGAGTGACTATTTTGATTTCACAATTATCAGAGCCCGATTTTCAACGGAAACTTCTTTCGTTTTTGGCATTTTCACAAAACAATTGAGTCTGTATCAGTGACAAAGCACTGTTTGCGAATGGTTAATTTCCAAAAGGGCAATGGTATTTATAGCATAGTTTTTATCATAAAATGCCACTAGGAATTTCCATAATCCCTAGAAACTTAAAATGAGTTCTTACTTCAACTGGAATTCTCAGAAGTCGCCTCAAAACTCAACCTCAAAATTTGTCGAATTGCAAATTATTAATAAAGTTGATAGTTTCCAAAATTGCCAAAATAGTTTGCTTTCCAAAAAAAAGCTAACATATACATATACATACGGTAACGCATAATTAGATTAAGATCTGTCGAGCTCAGCCACCGAAGCGTTCTCCAACGCTTCGGTGGCCTGTCCCATGATCTGTTTCCGACTGGGATCTGTAACTTCGCGTTTTTTACAAGCCTGTTGTCGTCCATCCTATCTATTTGCTTGTTCCAGTATTTCCTCCGTTGTCTTACCCATTTTCCTACGTCTTGGATCCCACATTGCTGTCGAAGGTCCTCACTTCGAATTCTGTCGTGTAATGTTTTTCCGTGTATGGTTATTATTTTTCATCTCCACCGTTCTCATTATTTGTTGTGTCTGGCCTTGTTTTAGCTGCGTATGTTATAATGGGTCTAATCGTTGATTTATATATATTCTTGTTTTACTGTCATTATTGAGGTATTTGTTCCTCCATACAATGTCTCTTAGGCAGCCCGAGATTCGGGAAGCATTCATTGTCTGTTCTTTTACTTCTTTTTGTAGATTTCCATAGCTTGTTATTTCAACTCCCAGATATTCGATTCGATTTGTTCGATAATCTTCTGATTTATCTCTAACTTACATCTTATTGGCTCCTTGGATGTGACTAGGCATTTAGTCCTCTCTGTGTTAACGACCATATTCAATTGCTTCGCCATTTGATTAAAGGATTGTAATAATCTTTGTAGGTTTTCTTCTAAGTGCCGCGTCGTCAACATAGCACACAACATTAAAGCAGGTAACTATTTCCCATTTTGTAGTCAGCTGTCTTGAGTAGATTTTCAATTATTTTGCCCATAATCTTGTTGAATATAAATGGGCTAAGCGAATCGCCTTGTCTTATTCCTGTGCGTATTGACACCTCCTCAGTTAGTTCATGTATCACTTTTATTTTAGTTCTACATTGGTTATTTATGTCGTGTATTAAGCTTATTAGTCTTTGATTTAGGTTCTCTCTATATAGGTTTTCGAAATATGTTTTTTTTCATTTCTCTGCATTGATTTTATTGGTCTGTGTGGTGTCCTTGATTTTCATTTTATCCCTTCTTAACATTCCCCGTATTATTCTCTGGTGTCCGTACATATCTCTTTCCATCTCTTTTGTGAATCTTTCCCAATATCCCCCTTTTATCTCTTTTATTCTCGCATTTACTCTATTTCGTTCTATTTTATATAATGTTCAGTTTTCTCGAGTTCTGTCTCGTATAAACTTAATATACGCTTTTTTTCTTTTATCCACATAGTTCCTTTATTTCTGGCGTGAACCATGGTGTTTTATTTGTTCTATTGGGATCGACCCGTCTTTTTCCTAGAGCCTCGCTTGCTGCGTTCAGTTTATGACTTTTAAGAGTGATCCATTGTGTATCTATGTTGTCTTCTGTATTAATCGAATTCTATTGTATCTTCTCTTTTAGTCTAGTTCTGTATGGTTGTTTTACACTTTCGTCTTTCAGGGATTCGATATTGAATTTTTGTATGTATTGTGATTTAGGTCTTGGTTTCATGGGGATGTTTAATCTCATTTTACAGAGAACCGTTTTATGGTCGCTGCCCGCATTGGCTGACATCCAGTATCGTCTGTGGGGTGAATGTTCTATTGGTGATAATATAATCTATCACGGATTGATGTCCTCTCATGTTCTACCATGTATATTTATATCTCATGTTGTGATCAAAAAAGGTGTTATTGATTCTGAGTTTGTTTGTTGCGCAAAACATATTTAATAAGTCTCCATTATCGGGTGCATAGACGCTTATAAAGTGAATAATCTATTAGTTTTTACTGTGACTTGCAATATTCTGTCGCTGTTATATTGTTCACTCTCTATATGTTGGCTATATTTTTTATCTATAAGTAATCCTACTCCTGAGTGTCATCTTTTGTCACGTGGAACTCCACTGTAGATGAAGGTGTATTTATCGATTTTCAATTTACCTTTTCCTTTCTTCTTCGCCTCACTGATGGAGCATATGTTTACGTTGTTTTGTTTCAGCGCGCTGATTATTTCCTGGTCTTTTGTTGTCCAGGACATGACATTTCAGGTGGCAATTCTGAGAGTGTTGTTTCTGAAATTTGGTAGCCTTTTTCTCCCAATGGGTGTCGTCGTTAAATCAGTCCCATTCGGAGGCACATTTCCAGTCCTGTGAGCAAATATTCTTTTTTGGGCTTCCATTATTGTAAAAACCAAGTTCAGTTAGATTCGGTAATGTTATAATATATGACATTTCAGGTGGCAATTCTGAGAGTGTTGTTTCTGAAATTTGGTAGCCTTTTTCTCCCAATGGGTGTCGTCGTTAAATCAGTCCCATTCGGAGGCACATTTCCAGTCCTGTGAGCAAATATTCTTTTTTGGGCTTCCATTATTGTAAAAACCAAGTTCAGTTAGATTCGGTAATGTTATAATATAAGTTGTATGAAAGTAAGAAATAAATCGTTTCGAGGTAAATTTGAGTATTTTTATAAAATTAATTTAATATCAAAATAGTTAAAGCTAACATCAGAAGTTAAAAAAATAAAATAAAAAATGGCTGACGGTGAAAATCGTGATATTACAAAGTCGACCGAGAATAGTGAAAATGAACCAGAAATTGAATGAAGTGAATTTTCCATGAACGACAAAATGATGATGATGTGGAAGCTAGAACAGGAAAGTGACACCACTTTTGGAAAATAAATGATGGAAATCTTAAGAATGGTCAACGCCCAGGTTACGGCATGGTCAGTCTCGACAACTGCGCAGGTTGCTGCTACACCTTCGCCTGACGTAATCGTCGACTCAGATTCAAAATAGAATTAAAATGTGAATAGTATGGATACAGTTCATCATTCGCTTTCTATTTCTCGCATTTTTTTTTCTGTATACAAAATGATGTAGATGTGTCAGGATTGGGCAAGCGAGACGGTGCCGCTGTAAAAACAATTCTTAGAGAAGCTCGAAAACAAACGCCGGCGCCGCACTATGGGGCAGAATCGTGCGTACTGTCTCAACAATAGGTTTTGCGAATGTTCGATATTGAATATTTTGTTAATGCACATATCTAACTGAATGTCTAATACATATTATATAGAATTTAAAATAGATTATTTCTCATTTTTTCTTAATAAAACTTGACCTGCAAGTTGACGCTCAAAATAATGTCGATTATGTAGAACAGAATTGCACCAGTTTACATGGTCATATTTTCATTATTTTCAATGCAAATATGTAAGTGTGATATATGGTTAGAATGGTTATTAAGTACCTTATTTAAAAAGCATTTAAGTAGACATTTATGTAAAAACTGGAGAGGTACACGATTGTTTTTGCAGTATCTAATATCCTAACCTTATTAGAAACTTTAAATAGACTTTTGACAGATAGCGATGTCTGCCGATGTCGTAATTTTGATACCATCACATAGAGCAGCTCGTATAAAAGTCAAGGCAAAAAAAAAATTTGCCCGAATCTGCCCCCTTTTAAATGGGACGAAAAATACCTGATGGGGAGGGAAATGCAAAATATTTAAAAAATTTTTTTAAGATTTGATTCAGGAGATTTTTAGAAAAATAGATTATTTCTGACATTTTATTGTTAAATAATATTGTCTACTAGCGTCCCTTTTTTTAAAAAATAATATTGTCTATAGCGGACATAGGTAGGCAGGTAGATATGTAGGTAGGTAGGTACAAGGCAGCTTTACCAGGTAATATCACTAGAACAGGTGACTATTGTTTACATCCCAGCAAGTTGTCAAAATTTTGTATACAAACTACCGCACTGAACTACGTACATACATAAAGTGATTGTTTTTTGAGAGAATGATCTACATACATACATAAAGTGGTTGTTTTTTGAGAGAAGTTCTCGTGATTTTTGACAATGTGGTGAATTTTCTACCAACAAAATACATGTGATTTTTTCGGCTTTGTTGCTATTGCCGAACTGCTACTACCTGGTAGAGTTGCCTTGGGTAGGTAGAAACATTTTTTGTGTTTTATATATAAAGATAGATTACTACCTAAATTAAAGTTTAGGTAAGGTGGAAATAATGTTATTGGAAATCATATCATATCATATAAGAACGCGATAAATATATGACTACCCGCAGATAATAAGATTTAATTGTCATTTACCAGTACTTTATTGTGCTTCGACACAGAGTCTTCACCAACCTTGGTAAAAACAATATTTGCGAAGTAAGTATACAACAAAATGAGTGAATTTGTTGTGCCTCGACGAGTATTATGCGAATTTTTCATTGACCATGGGACAAAAAGAGAAGATATTCAAAAATACTTAGAAGAACACCATCATTTGTCGTCTTCAAAAAGTGAATTAGTTGTGAAAAGTATTCAAAATTCGCTTATATCAGCTTTTAACAATCGCTGGACCACATCTAACCGAACTAAAGAACGTTTCTTTAATAAAAAATACAACGTGATTAGACGGTGAATTTAAGGTACAGTTCGACGAAATACCAATGGATATCAAACCTACAACATCTGGAGAACGTGGACGTCCATCAAAGTCTTATGAAGATCTGTCAGGGAAATCGAAAAAAAGGAAGAATATGGAGTTAATTCAAGAATATGGACTCGAGAATATACATAACGCATACGTCCAAGGATTGCGGTCTGAAGGAGAATTGGAAGAAGCTTTTGTTGTTGCAATGATGCGGAATTGTGATAGAGATGAAAAAAAGATCATAAAGGAGAAATTGTTGCATGAAACTCGCAATGCAACATATTTTACGGCGGATGAAGCTTTAAGTCTTTTTGCTGATTTAGATCTTTCGAAATCACAATACGGATTACTTCGAGCAAGTCTGATTAACAAAAACTTCGATATATTGCCGTCATATAATATATTAAAAAAACGCAAAAAAACTGTGTTATCCTCCACCCTCCAGCATTGAAATAACCGATACAGGCGCTAAAGTAAATCTACAAGATTTGCTGGATCACACTACTGCCCGTATCTTAAAAATTGAAAATATTTACAACCCAACAAGAAGAAATCTTAAATTGTTTACCAAATGACGATGTGATGGTTCATCGGGACAAAGTGAATATAAACAAATTTTAACAGATGAAAGTAACTTGGTCTCAGATGCAAACTTATTTATAGCGTCTTTGGTACCAATAAAGCTGATTGATACAGAAACAAAAGAGGTTCTTTGGCAAAATCCGGCTTGTTCTTCTATTCGATATTGCCGACCAATTCTGATGGAATTTGCAAAAGAAACGCCTGAGAAAACCAGTTCGGTGGTCGGTGATATTCGGGGTCAAATTAATAATTTGAAAATTTCTGAGATACACATGGGGGACCAGCTAATTGAAATAAGTCACGAGCTGTTCTTAACTATGGTGGATGGAAAAGTTACACAAGTTCTAACTGACACAAGTTCTAACTGACACAAGTTCTGGAGCTGTGTGTACGGTGTGTGGGGCTAAACCAAGCGATATGAATAATTTGGAGAAGATTGAATCAAAGCCAGATAATATGAATGCTTACGAGTACGGTTTATCGACGTTGTATGCATGGATTAGGTGCATGGAGTTTGTTTTACATATTTCATATAATCTTTCGTTTAAAAAATCGGTTGCGAGAACTCCGGAAGATAAAAAAAAGTAGTGAAGACAAGAAAAAACTTGTACAAAGTCTATTTCGAAGCCGAATGGGATTACATGTTGATAAACCCCGGCAAGGAAGTGGAAATAGCAATGACGGCAATACAGCTCGACGTTTTTTTGAGAACTACTACTGCTCTTCAGAAATAACAGGAGTTAATGAGGATCTTATTAAAAGGTTTTATGTTATTCTTCAGACTTTGGCATGCGGTATTGCTGTAAATCCAGAAAAATTTGGTGAATATACTCGCGCTACTGCACAATTGTACGTTACACAATATATGTGGCATAACATGCCTTCTTCAGTACATAAGATCTTAATACATGGGGAAAGTATAATTAGACATTTTGCTGTTCTGCCTATTGGTAATTTATCTGAGGATGCCCAAGAATCTCGTAATAAAGATTACAAAAATATCAGATTATGTCACGCTAGAAAGTGCTCTAGGTCCGCAACGAATGAAGACGTATTTCATGGACTTTTATTTACATCAGACCCATACATATCAACTATCAGAAAACCATCAGTCACTGTTGCCAAGGAACTGTTAGACGAAGCCAAGAACCTCTTAGATATTTAAATTGTAGTTTGTATATAAATTTTTTTTTTTTCGATTTTATGTAGTGGATTAATAGATGTTTGTCATTTATTATATGCTATTTTCATATGTAATATTAACAAAAATACCAAATAATAGTGTATATCATTAAACTGTATAATTATCATTCAATAAGTTAAGTAAACTATATTTTTGTATGAAAAAGTGTCATTTTTATTTTTGTATTATTTTTTTATATATATTATAAATAAAACAATTCTCGCAAAAAAGAAAACCGACTTCCTCCCTCCGATTTTCATAAATTTTCAATAGAGTTATCTAAAAACCAATATTTTGGACGGACAAAATATCCATCCGATTTCCGAAATTTTTTTATGTGTTCAGCCTGTTGACAAATTCTTTCAAAAAGAAGAAAGAATTTTGAAAATCGGTTTATAAATGGCCGAGAACTTCAAAAATTAATTTTTCGGACGGACATTTTGTCCGTCCGATTTCCAAAAAAAATTTATGGGATCCAACTGCAAGCAATACCTTTCCAACAAAAAAAGAATTTTTAAAATCGGTTCACAAATGGCGGAGTAATATTGGAACAAACATTAAAAAAAAAAAAAAAAAAAAAAATACACACGTGAAGTCGGTTAAAAATTAACAACGAATGTACCATTATCTGATAGTATATACATTAGAGATACTACATACCAAATTTCAGCTATTTACTTCAATCAACGACAAAGTTATTACAGATTTTTGAGACGGTACGCACGATTCTGTCCCATAATGCGCCGCCTGCTGTAATAACAGGCAAGTTAAAGATAACGCTGTATGATTCATAACCGTTCGCCTGTAAGACGCGTCACCTATCATATGGCGAAAGTCTGCAAGTTAAGCTAATTATCAAAGAACAACTACGAGATGGAATTATACGGGAAAGTGAATCTGATTATGCTTGTAAAACAATCTTAATATAGAGACAAGGTTATGTGTAAATTTTCACGCCGTTAATAAAATGGTGCTACGCAATAACTACCCCTTTCCACGCATTCAAGATCAGATTGACGATCTCGCGAAAGCTGTATACTTGTGTACGCTTGATATGACATCAGGACTTCATCAAGTCGAGATTGAAGAGCCTTCGAAACACATTATTGCGCGTTTAACGGCTGCGGTAACTACTGTTACGTAAAGAATAACAATTTATGTAGAAAAGTGAATGTGAGAAAATTCGTTTGGAATTACTAAAGAAATTGACTGATTAAAAAATCTTTGATTCGAACTTACAAACTGAGCAGCACACGGACGTAAGCTTATTTAGGTTTAGGTGTAGTTTTAATTCAATATTGGCATATTACAGTAGACGTACTACTGATTGTGAATCGCGTTATCATTCGTACGATCTAGAGACTTTGGCGATCGTTGCAGCCACGCAATATTTTCGTGCTTACCTATAGAGAATAAAATTCACAATTTATACAGATTGTACTTCTGTACGTGCTATAGCTTTAAAAAAGGAACTACATCCACGTGTTTCAAGGTGGAGATAAAGTTATAAGACTTTGATTTTGAAATTAAATACAGACTAGGTTTCACAATCTGCCCAAAAGTTCATGGAAATTGTTTTTTTTGGACAGAAAGGGGCCACTACTCGTTGCCAAGGATGGAAACGATTAGTGCTGCAAAATACTGTAAGACCCTAAAAAAATTTTTTTTGTGTGTGTTAAGATTTCTGAGTATAGTTCAAAAGTGATTTAAAATACACTATGTAATTAGCTCTTCAAAACAAAGGCCGTGGAATGTTGGCGAAAGGAATCTGTCTGCTTTACGACAATGCTTATTTGCACACCAACTGCGCCACGCACGACTTGTCGGTCTCAGTCAGTTGCAATGTTTTAACCCATCCTCCTCACAGCCCGGATGTCACCCCAAGTGATTATCATCTCTTCACCAAACTAAAGAAACAATTAGGTGGACAACACTTTTTCGGTGGCGACGAAGCAAAACTAGAAATTAACAACTAGCCCAGGGGTCGGCAACCTTTTAACTAAGGGGTGCCAGTTTACATCCATACAACATTTTGCGTGCCGACATAGGTACTTACTACAACTAAAATTAACTTAAAATATTGCTTTTAGAAGGTTTAATTACAAAAAAATTTTAACATTTAACAAATAATTTTATTATACTAGTCCTAGGACCTAGTGTGAACCCTGTGCTTGAAGTTTTTTAGAGAGTTTTCTTATATCGGGTTCATGTCTGGTTATTTTCAGTGTCACATATGCTTCCGAGTTGTCTGTTGTCAGCCTGCTTCGGTACGGGTTTAAAATCACTCTCATATGGGAAAAAAGTTGTTCATAGATATAGGATGATCCGAAAGCTGTAAGCATGGCAAACGCTACTTTCTTAAGACAAATAAATTTCTCTGGTAAACTCATCCAACAACTGAGTATCTCGTTTGAATGTTCTGGCAGTCACCTTCTAATACCCTTCTTAATTCTACAAATTTCATGTTCCATAACTCGGAGCTTTTAAATTCAATGTATTGAAGATCAAAGTCATTAATGTCCATCCATGAGAAAAGAGATATGTCAAAGCAACTGCTGGAAAAATCCATTAAATCTGGTTTGATTAAAAAAGCGAACATAGGACCATGTTTATCAAAATCCTGACCCCTCTCGATAAACTCCTCTTTTAAATTAGTCATATATTTAAGAATTTCGTCTATTAGTGCACCATCGTCGACAGTGGATATATAAGTTTTTAAATTTGGAAAATATTTATATGTGTTTGTAATAATATCGCTGATAAATAAATCTATTTTTTATTTGAATGATTTCCAGGATTCGTATAAATCCAGAACTGTTTTTCCTGAACCTTGTAACTTTAAGTTGAGTTCACCGAGATGGTTTGTAATATCAGTAAGAAACATTAACCTACAGATCCAGTTCTTATCTTCTAGTACAGGATAAGCATCCACTTGATTTTTTTCCAAGAACGATTTAATTTCGCCCAGACATTGCACAAATCTAGAGAGCACTTTACCACGGCTGACCCAGCGCACATTATTGTGCAATGGTATATCTGAATATGCACTTTCTAATTCCTGCAGAAACGCCTTAAATTGTCTATGGATCAGTGAAGAACGACCGACAATGTAGTTAAATATTTTAACCACCCTATCGATCACGGATTTTAAACTTCCAACGGAGATTTTAGCGCACAAACTCTCTTGGTGAATTATGCAATGAAAATCCAAAACTGATCGACCCATGCGTTCAATAAGAAGGGAAACAAATCCTTTATGTCTCCCAATCATAGCAGGAGCGCCATCTGTCGTTATGCAAAAAATTTTATTTAAATCAATGTTCCGCTTTTCAAAATGTTTAACAAATTCTGAAAATATATTCTCTCCTCTTGTAGTTCCCTGCAATGGGAGCAGACAAATCATACACACTGCCATCATCGAAGTATTGCGCAACGATTGCCAGACGGGAAATGTCATTAATATCGACACTTTCATCCAATGCTACACTAAATACAAAACTCCGTTTGATAGCGTCTCTCTGCTGTTTTTGGACATTTTGTGTCATTTCGGTAATTCGTCTCTCGATGGTCCGCGCTGATGCCGGTATATCCCTAATCCTGGCCAATATTGTATCCTTATTGGGCAAGTCGTCGAATAAAATCTCGCCAGTACTCAAAAACGTTTGCTTCATAAATTCTCCGTCAGTGATCGGTCTACCCTCTTGTGCCAACGATTGTGCAATTTTGAAACTGCATTCAGTTACCTGATTTTTTCCTTGGAAAACTTTGCTGAAGAATGTTGACTGTTTCTCGTATTGTTTACTTGCTCTTTGTATTGCCTCCCTTTTATCAGCGTTATCTTTAAATGACGATTCATGTTTTATCTGGAAATGTCGTTGAACACTAGATGTCCGGAAAACTACGCTTTCCCGACAGAGGACACAAATGGCCCGATCGTTTTGCTGTACAAAATCGTAATCTGTTGTCCATGAAGTTTGAAATGATCGAACGTCTACCTTCTGTTTCTTCGCGGCCATAACGCAACGTAATTTTAATTTTTTAACTTTTCGACGACTATTGACTGGAATGGATGTTACTTCTTACTAAATGATCCAAACGTGTACCCGCTTGCTATATATAGAAAAATAATGTTTCCAGAAAATTCCAATAATTACGTTTATTAAATTTCTTAGAACAAAAATTATTATCTACAACGCGCCCATTGCAATCAAAGAGCCGCCTAGAAGTTAAATCTAACAAAAACTAAAGTTCGGCAATATAAAAAGAGTTTGCGGCGCGCGTCAGAACGATTGAAGTCAAGTCAAACAAAAACCGCCTTATAGCGGCTCTTTTGATCTGAATTGAGGACGTTTATTTGTGTTTTTGCCTAGGCTTATATTTTGAGGCTTGCCGTCTTTAATACTTACCGAAATTAAAGCCAAACCAATGCATTCAGTAAAATTATAAATTACAAAATATATATTTTGTAGTTTTTGGTAATAATACCTAGTAACCTATATAATATATCGTTTTTGTTTGTATCGTTAAAGTAATACTGTCTTCGATTATTTACTTAATTTCGAAACATGTCACAGATTACAGAATTAATGTGTAAACTTTGAATAGGTACGCGTGCCATTCACAATTGCTTGGCGTGCTAGAGATGGCACGCGTGCCATAGGTTGCCGACCCCTGAACTAGCCCAAGGAGATGGCGGGAGACTGCCATGACACAGGCATAAAAAAATTCAAACGAAGGCTGTTATAAATAAGGGCGGCTATGTGAAAAAATAATGTAATATTTATACTATAATACACCTGCCAGTTGTACCACAATAAATACATTTTTGATTTTTAAAAAAATCTTGTAACCGTACTTTCTGGATAACGCTCGTATATACGTATATATAAATATATATATATATATATATATATATATATATATATATATATATATATATATATATATATATATATATATATATATATATATATACATATACCAGGTGTACAAGTATAAAATGCGGATTTTTTTTCTAAAAAACATACTACTCAGTATATATCACCACTACAAACACTTTATTTTCGCACTCGACGCGCGTTTCGCTAACCATATTAGCTTCATCAGGAGCGATGATTGACTCAATCATCGCTCCTGATGAAGCTAACATGGTTAGCGAAACGCGCGTCGAGTGCTAAAATAAAGTGTTTGGTGTAGTGGTGATATATATACTGAGTAGTATCATTGTGCCAAAGATTCCACATTCCCAACTTAGCTAAAAAAACATGTTAAATTCGGAAGAATGATAAAAAGTGCTTTATTCAAAGTATGCTCCATCGCTTGGTATAAATTTTTCCCATCTTTCGGGCAATTTGAGAATACCACGCCAGTAAAAATTTTCCCCTTTTGCTGCCAACCATTCATCAAGCCATTTTTTCACATCTTCGTACGAACCAAAGCGCTGCTCAGCAAGTGCGTGACCCATCGATGCAAACAAGTGGTAATCAGAAGGAGCCAAGTCTGGTGAGTAAGCCGCATGGTGTAGAACTTTCCAGCTGAGTGCTTCCAACGTGTCGCGAACTGGTTTTGACGTATGTGATGGAACATTGTCATGAAGAAAAATGACTTTGTGTTGCCTCTTTCGCTCTTCTGGCCTTTTTTCAAGCAGCGAACGGTTCAAATCGATCAATTGTTGTTGGTAACGTTTAGTATTAATCGTTTCCCCAGGTTTTAACAGCTCATAATAGACCACGCCCCTCTGGACCCACCAAACACAGAGCGTCTTTCTGCCAAAGCGATTCGGTCTTGCAGTCGATGTGCATAGTGCGCCTGGATCCACCCATGATTTTTTGCGCTTGGGATTCTCAAAACAAATCCACTTTTCATCCCCTGTAACTATACGATGCAAAAACGACTTCCTTTTGTACCGAGCGAGCAAAATGTCACACGTGTTTTTGCGCTTTTCCATTTGCCTGTCGTTCAACTCATGTGGTACCCATCTACCGGTCTTCTGAATTTTTCCCATCTCTCGTAGCCGATTGGAAACAGCTTGTTGACTAACGCCCAATTGCACGGCGAGTTGTTTTTGTGTTTGCGAATCATCTTCGTCCAATACTTGCAATTCCACATCTTCGTATTTTTTTTGGCGGTTTTCCACGTTCCTCGTCTGCAACATTGAAGTCACCACTTTTGAAACGCCGAAACCATCGTTCATACGTATCTTGCGATGGAGCATATTCACCATAAGCTTCTCGAAGCAATGGGTATGATTCAATAGCAGTTTTCTTCAAATGAAAACAAAAAATTAATGCTGTCCGCGAATGCTCCTTGTTCGGTATAAATTTCGACATATTGAACACAACAACACAATACTATGCACATACTTTTCCAATTTATCACTCGTGCGCGTTTGACACTTGTTGATGACACAACAAAAATGGCGCAGTGTCAAATGTTTATAGCACAAACTGGTGCACCGTCTGTTGTCTGAAATTCGCATTTCATACTTGTACACCTGGTACATGTAATTGTGATGCGATCAGGACAAAATCAGTAAACCAGTACAACACACTACTGACATTATATATATATATATATATATATATATATATATATATATATATATATATATATATATATCTATTTCAATTTTAAGAAATGCCGATTCTATTTCCAAAATATTTTGTAAATATAAAATTACAACATTTTGTCTGTAAAACCATGTTCAAATATAACGGCTGAACTAATCTATCTAATTAACTCAACAAACTTATTTGTGATTCGCTTAATTTAGTTTACCAAAAGCTATACTGTTTTTTACTAACCAAGCTTTATTTAAAATACTCAATAAACAAAAAAACAGCAGTAACTAATTCGGTAACCTGCCATACCTAGCCTAATTAAAAAAAATATGCGCACATATTTAAAAAAAACTTCGAACATTAAAACAGATTGTCTGTTATCTGTTCATATATCTAAAGAGTGGAAAATCTTGGGTGTTTGATATTAAAGAATTCAATACTTTTTTATTTACAAATACTGGATTAATAAAAACTAAATTGTTTGCTTGTACATACATTATATTTTCAGATCCTGAAGGTGACCAGTTAATAATTTCGGTGAATAAACATAATTTATCGCGATTATATTGTCATAGTTTCTGTTGACCTGTAAACTTTTCCATTCTACCAAGGAAAAGCAAAACTGACGTAACATACAGTAGACAAAATTATAAAAAATGGATTAGAAAAAGGACAGCTTTGGGCAGATGAAAATAGTGGTTCTTTACTCTTCAAGATTAAAACATTGTGCTATTGTAGGCGAAAAGTTGAAATGCTACTTTAATTTGACATTTGATACTAAAACCCTGATTTCTAGAAGCAGACAACTGTTTCGAAATTCGTTATTTTCGCGACCTTTATCAACTTGTCACTGTTCTGAAACTATTATTAAAAATGTTTTCCCAAATGAAAAATTCAACATTATAAGTTTATACTTACCAAACTAAGGGTATTTTTATTTTAGCTGTTTCCGAAAAAAATGTTAACAACAAGGCATGTTTTTCAGTTGACTTTTTGACAGTTGAATATTGTTTTGCTAACGTCTCCAGAATTGTTTTTTTGCTAAGATCGTTTTCTAAATTTACATTAAGTCTTATTATCTCTTGGGTTTTCTTCGGTAGGGATCCCAACACCTCTTCCTTTGTTCTTCGAATCATAAACTTTCTATTTAAAATAATCTCAAGTTCTTGAAGATTAGATTTACCAGATGAGTCCAAACCAAAATTTGTTTTCTGTAAGTCACAATACCTTTTAGCATAATCTATAAAGGAACCGAAAAACTTATCGTCGATAAGACTTAGTTGTGTGTAGAGTTCATTAGGCCTAGACAAGGCCGGAGTTCCACTAAGTAGTACGAGTCTCTTTGCCTTTTTAGCTAATTTTATTGCAGCCTGAGTAGTTTTTGTTTTATAATTTTTCAAATTATGGGATTCATCTATAATAATGCATCCGAAATTTCGCTCCAAAAGTTTGTCACAACAACGAGACATAAGATCATGGCTAACAATTAAGATCATTGAATTTCCTATGTAATCTTTTCCTGATATCATGTACTGAACTTTTAAGACTGATAGTGAAGGTAAATATTTAAAAATCGTTTCCTCCCAGATATTTCTAAAAAAAATAAAAAGCAATAAGTTGTTAAAGTGGTATTCTTACTACAGGAATTTGTTTAAAAGCTATTGGGAATGTATGACGTGCAAAATTTATGCGCAAAATGTGGAAAATTTATAATAATGATTGTTTAAAAACTCTTGTTCATAAAAATTCCAGAAGGTTGCTTCAGCTATTCGTCTGATATTAAATATATTATAAGGCTATAGTTAAAGTATAATATTTTTTTATTAGAAATTTTCTTTGTAATGCATGCAACAAAATTGACGTATAAAATTACCAGTCTACTGCTTTTCCCTCGTCGTTGTTGTATACCGTTTCTTTGTCGTAACAATGTGGTTGTAATTTGAATTAGACACAGCGCAATTTTCTTTGTCAAATATGCAAAAAAAATTACTGTGTATTTTTGAATTGAAAAAAATAAAAATATCAAAACTGTAAAACAAGTTAAGAAAGTTTTCCTCTAATCTTGCTAACGCAGCTCTATTCGTTATAGTATAACTCCATAGCTATCGAGTTGATCTATTTTACAAAATATTTTTTACATATTCAAATTTTCAAGTTCAAAAATAGGCGTATTGTCTAAGGTCCCCTTGTTGATAAAGCTGTATGAATAATAATAACAGTAATAAAAGAAGTTCAAAATAAAGTAAATCTTACACTGAAAGTGCCGAATGCTTATATAGCGTGTGGCGTTGACGTGCTCTATGAGCGATGTGGCAGCATTAGCGATGTTACATCAAACCCGGATGTTGCGAAACTATAAGTGTTGTCTCGACCTGGTCCTCTTTATCCTTTGATTTTTTCAGTGTCAATGGTATTGAGGAGATTGTATCTAGGGCCGCGCAATATGTGTAAGTTGTCGTTCAATATTTGCACTTTGCAAAACTTATTCGTTGGTACTCAGGATAGGATTGTCCTCTTAGGGTTCACATTTCAAATGCCTCTATTCTATTGAGGAAATTGACTTTAAGGGACCAGATCTGTGCTCCAGAGTAGTATTGGCCAGATGCAACAATTAATTAATCAAAGTCTAAGGTTGAGGGATAATATAAGCATAATAATAATTTACAAATATTTAATTATAATTAAATATGGTTTTGTAAGGATAAAATTTTTTTAAAAAAAAGCAAATTCCATAAAGGAGTGTTTAATACAAATAAAAGAAGATTCAATGTATTAACAGTCAAAACAATGAACATGATGATAAGAAGACAGTTTCAACGGTAGGACAAAAACAATCTTTAGTATCTAAGATTCAAATGTCCACTTTGTTAACAATATTCTTCCACTGGTATTTTCAGCTTGAGGCTCCAGTAGGGCTTTCGAGTATCATCGACTTTGAAAGCTATGTCAGCCCTGGTTCAGCTACTGGTAAGATCACCTATGCTAGATAGGTCCCGATAGGTAGAAGCCAAACTAAAACAGATACAAACGTACATTGTTGTCCGAAAGAGTGAGATCGCTACCGCACTCATTGCACTCAAGGGGACAAAACAGTACCCAGAGAAGACTGATTTGGTGTGGTAGTTAAGAAGGAAAAGTCGGAATGACACAACTACCTCCTCTGCGATAATATAAGGGCTCACTTTTGTTTAACCGGCGTATAGTGTGGAAAGAATCTGATTTTTTGTTCAAAATTGTCTAGAGTCCTCCAATATTAACGAAATCAAACAATTTTTTTACATACTCGTAAGCGAATTCCGGACAAAGGTAAGAAAGCCGATTTGTAAAATATAACCTTAACGTTTTTTAAAATTGCAAAAAGCAGCACGGAACCGAAAGGTGAAATTTCGAAGTTTACGCGTTCAAAACTGGTTCATCGGGGGCTACCATATCACCCAATGTTATGTAGTAGGATTAGGACCTGCTTCATGACTGGACATGACCTGGAGGTTTCATTTATGACTGATAGACTTCCTTAGAAAGTAACAAAAGTTGTTGGTCCAAAACCAATTAATAAAGAAAATAATTCATATTAGGAAGACAACTGTATTCCTCTCTCTCTGAACTCCCCCAGCTGCTTTATGGTACAATATCCCAGTCCACCGGAAACACAATTTCGGGGCCCCGTTTTAAAGTTCTAGACTCAGTTGGTCCCAGATCCTGAAATATAGTTTTAGGCAAGAAGGCCTAGAACTATATTTCAGTGTGATTTCACTGGATGATTCATGAATATAATTAGTATTAGTTTATACCTACAGTACACGTATGTACGTCCGCCAAAAGAATGTGTTACTGCATTTGTCTAGTATGATACTAACGCACGTAATGAAATTAGTAGTAGTTTCAACACTAATAATCGAGCCGAAAACCCTCTTAGAATTTTTGATATATATATATATATATATATATATATATATATATATATATATATATAAATATATATATATATATATATATGAACCTCAACCTAACTAAAAGGAAGGGGAGAGGCAACATTTATCAATAGAATCTGGAAGGATGTAATTGACATAATGCTGACTTCTAGAGGTCTAGTTAAAGAAGTTTCGGACTGATCTCGACATCCCGAGGGCCATGGACTGGGAGACTTATCCTTCACTGCTAAGGCGCGGTGTAACAACTGCTAGATGGAAAGTAGGGAGGAATTAGAAGAGGTAGTTGTCAGCTACAGTAGACAAGTCATCTCGGCTTATGAGTAGACGTGTCAGGTCGTGGCGAACTTAATAGGGTAACCTAGCCCGTCCCTGAACTGATCCAGGAGAATCATATCAACAAATGGATAAGGTTAGCGGGAGAGCGCGAAATACTACTACTAAAAGTAGTCGGCTGGGCAGTTGTCTTTCCTCGTTACTGCGATGGCTAGTAATGGACGGGATGATAGTGAGTTTCGACGAATTCGGGCTCTACACAGTAGACAGGATTATACTTGTAATGCAATTTTTTTAAAATGTCTACAAGAGGACGCAAGTTGCATGCAAAATTGTAGAGGAGAGAGCGGTTTCTGCTAATCTAGAAAATAACCGGTTAAGTACAAGTTGGACTTGCGCAACTAATGTTCCGTACGTTGATTGCTTTTAAAATAAAAATTTTCGTTACGGAAGTACAAAATAAACAGTGACTTCACAAAACACATCCCAAATAAGCTTTCAACAAAGTTTTTTTCCGATCTTTAGTGAAAACTGACGTCATTGATATTTTTGTTTTTTTATTTATATACCAGATAAATTATTAAAGGTAATGCACACACAATGATAATTTTCGTTCAATCTACCGGTGTAAGGAATATTTCAGAATTTTTTAAAAATTTTTTGATCAGTACTTTTCGAGATAAGGTAGGAGGACAGTGACTTTCCGCACTTTTTTAAAAATAATACAAAGAGAATTTTGCGGAAGTATTACATTATATATATTTTGAACTCGTCTTTTTACAAGCTTTTACTTGACACCCCACTCGATGGTAAAAATTTTTTTTTTCACTTTCGATTTCACCCCCCAAAACTAACCCAAAATTTAACTTTCAAAACTACACGGTTCTGATTGGGCCATCAATTCCTATATTAGTGCCAAATTTCAATTTTCTATGTAAAATAGTTTCGGAGAAAATCGGGTGTGACAGACAAACGGACGGATGGACACCAAAGTCCTCTTATAAGTGTTCCGTACGGAACACTAAAAAAGGAATTGGTTGTCTTTAATAGGATGGCAAAGGTGTATTAGAAATTCTTGTTGCATACAGTTAATATCAAGAGTAAATTATGGTTCGGTGATCTGCTCGGGCTACAGAGCCCCCTATTTGAATAATACGAGGTCTTTGGATCGGCGATACTTAAACAGAGGAACACCTCTGATATCCTGACCATTGGCTAGGGGAAACTATTTTCTTTGGTCTGTTTTCTAGGCGCAAACCCTCGTACAACTACTAAAACTGAAACGGATATCGAACTATCACGCGTGTAGTAAACATACTGTAAGTTCTTAATTGTTCTACCATGATAGCTTGCAATTTTTAGTACGTTTTTGTCAGTTTATTATAAAAAAGCATAGACGTCATACATTTGAAAAGACTGGGAATGCAAATATTTTTTGGGAAAACAATGTATATTGTGGTTGTAAATAGCAGTATTAAGACTGAAAGTAACTAACTTGTAAATGAGCCAATACCACAATTGATAATGTTTTATACATTCCGGGGTTGAGAAAAACCTTATTAATTATAAAAGTGGTTAACGGAATGATGATATTTATGATAAAGACACTTTGGTTATGTGAAGTGCGTAATATTGGTGTTTCCTACAAAAATTCTAAAGTAAATTTGTTATGAATTGATAGTTTATGAGTATGGTGTAGGCGTCTTCGACATATCAATATAAAGACATTATGGGAAGGTAAATAGAAGACTCGTTAAAAGTGCAAATCTCAGTGAAGCAGAAAATTGTTTTCGTGAGCATTTGTGTACATTAAAAAGCATAAAGTAATACACAAAAAGACATATAGAAAATCCAACTTAGGAAAAATATCTAAATATTTCGTACTAAACGATTGTTCTGGCTAAACAATTTGTATGTTGCTATCAAAAGAAAATCAGTGTCCCTAATTTTGTTAAAGGTTACGCTCCGAGGGAAAAGGATGAGTAGTAAAAATTAATATAGAAAAGTTAAAAGGGTCGGCATAATTATTATGAAACGGGCATATTTACCAAAGTCCTGATTAATTTTTTTTTTATGAGCATAACACACGTGCTGCAGGGAAACCCCTAAAGCACTATAGAAGCGTGTGCGGAAAAAGCATTTACGTTGGTACTGACTCGGTGTAAGTTGGAGTTGGTGGGAAACACAGTCCAGGGCAAATCACTTCTAAAGGATGGGATTCTTCATTAACAGACTACTTGAAAAGCCTCGTACGAGGAGTAACAAGCCGAACTTTATATGGTATGTGATGTTTTGGCGCGACGTGTGTTCCTAACATTAAGAGGGCTACATCCATCGACCACTCTCGAACACATTCCATGAAAATACTTGTAGAATAGACTCAAGTCGCCAACAGTTCTTTGCTGTTCCAAGAAATCAAGGTTGCTGGTAAGTTCTGGGTCTCCAATCAGGCTAACAGTTCTCTTTTGAATAGAATCGAACAATTACAGTGTATGTTTAGGAGCAGAGCCCCAAATGTGGGAGCAGTGTTCCATCATTGGTCAACTTTGAGCTTTGTACAGAATTAATGGTTGTGGAATGTAAAGCTTTCTAGTTCAAAATAGTATTTCCAACCTCTGAGAAGCTATCTTTGCTATGAATGCGACATGTTCATGCCAAGACATATTTGCTCACAAGTTAACGCCTAGCAACTTGAGTGGCGATGCTCGAAGAATGGAGTGTCTCGACATAACTATGTCGGGTTCCGCAATGTTAACTTTTTTGAAAAACTGACGCCTGGATTTTTATAGCGTTAAATTTTACTTGGTTATTGATAGATTAATCTTCCAGGTCGTTAAGTTGAACGACTTTCTGCTGTCTGCGGACATTTGCATGAGTCGCCGATGTTCGAGCGCTCAAAGTGAGTGAAGAAATAAGCGTACTGTCATCTGCAAAGCTGTAGATTGGATTTCTGGTCCTTTCTAGCAAATCGTTAATGTAAATGAGAAAGAGACGAGAGGACAGTATGGAGCATTAGGGCACACCGGCGTTGATAATGAAGGTGTTACAAAGAAATCCGTCGAGTGCCACTCGTAAAGAACGCTCTCTGAGGAAACCTGAGGCCATAAACAAAATTTATAGACTTACTATGAGAGCGTAACAAGCCAATAATCTGTTATGTTAAACACGGTCGAATGCCTACGATATATCAAGTGTAACCGCTCGAGCTTCTCCAAAGTGTTCAATTGCGTTGTTCCAAACATGTGTTACATAAGTTCAAAGATCTTCTGTTGATCTTTGGTTACGAAAACTATATTGATGGTTGCTAATAATATTTAATCCTTCCAGATATTTTAAGAGATAGTCATCTATGTAACATCAACTGTGCAGACACCAAATGCCAAACATTTGAAATATGGTCTGAATAACAATGAACTCTGGGTCATCTTAACATATTTAGGTGCAAAGGCTTTGTGATGAGAAACAAACAAAATTAAAACCTAACAGCAAAAGGTAATTTTTTTTTGGTTATAAGGGAAACTCTATCAATTATTTGTTTATATCCCTATCAAGTTATTTGATCAGATAATAAGAAAAATTACCTTATTAAAAAATATAACTTTTAATAAAAACGAAATAATTTTAAAGAAATATAAACTGTTGTAAAAATAATTATTGAAACATTGATGTCATAGAATTTCGTGAAAGAAATGGAGATCACCGTGGAGACAGAAGATCTAGAAAAAGAAGTTATGAAAATAATAATAATAGCAAAACTTAAATCTAAATATTTCTGCTATAAATAGAAAATGATCTGTCTGACGAGAATGATCCTTTGTGTATGATTAAGGGTAAACAAAAACTGGCAAAAAAATTACCCTAATAAGATTTTAAATACTACTTACTTCATAGTGGCTGTTGTAACTATTAATAATGGCCAATCACACTTATAATAATTCATAATTGCCAAAGCTTGAAACGTTTTTCCTAAACCCATGTCATCAGCAATAAGGCACCTTCCATCTCTCTCTATTCCGAACCTAAAAAACGGTAAAAATAATTTTCAAAATAATCCACAAAAATATTGTTTCCATCCTGCCAAGTTCCTTACACAATCTCCTATTTTCCCATAGAGGAAAAATAAATTGCTACCTTGAAGGGATTAAGAAAATCAAACAATTTTATTTTCCAATATAAACAGATGCTGTTTAAGATCCTTTTAAACCATGGTGCTGAATATCATGAGGCCCTACACAGTCTTTAATTCATTGCTACATCACACGGTTTCGTCTATAATACGAAAAATACCTAAACAAAAATTTATTAACCCTAAATTTGCTTTTCTTTTGGTTAAAAACGTGGAACAAGAATTATTGATTAAATATTTTATATAAAGAAAACAATACAGTCAGAGTTGAGTAAACGCTTTGTTTATTAATCTGATCAAATTTTTCTTAATTTTAAGTATATTTAATTTGTAGATTTAAGAGATAACACCACAGTGGCGAGCGAAAATCAAGCGTTTCTTGCAATTTTTTTTTCAGGTGGAAGGGAAAGTAATTGAATAAAAATACTCAAGGATGTTATCAAGCATATTTTTAAGTATGAAAAAAAAATTTTTATACGAAAATATAAAATAAAGATATCTTGAAATGAAGAGGCTTCACGGCACGCAGTATAACTGCCGCAAATTTAAATCTGGAAAAACAAAAAAATTATCTCTTTATCTACATCATAAAAGCTAGAGAAATACGTAGAGGATTTTGAAAATATTAATTTCTGTGAAAATGGCAGGCCTTCGAAGAAAAGTTCGATTTTCGACCCAAAAAAATGGTAGTTGTTTCTTAATAAAAAAGGGTATAATCAACTTATCGAAAATTCCGTATGTATTTCTCTTTGAAATGTTTTTTTAAAGATATGTTTAAAATTTGAAGTGAATATAATCAATATCGTTCGAGTTATGCTGCGTGACATTTTGCAAAATCATATATCGAGACAAACGTGTTCAAAGTTTTAAGACACATTATTTATATCAAAAATTAAAAAATTTTGAGTGTTTTAAATTTTTTACCATTAGTGTGCAATCTCAGCTCCATAAAGCTATCCTTCATAGCTTAAATTTTCCTCTTCATTTTCATTTCTTATCGATTTAAGTTTGGCGCGCTCCTCTTTTGCCGCATCCGTCACCGACTCCTCAGCGCGCTTAATTCGAATAGCATCGGCTTCGAGGCAAAAAATTATAGGACTGGCAGCCAATAGTTAATCCTAATACTGTCATTATTTTTAAAATACTTGTTAGACCATCATTGAAAGTACATACGGCAATATCAGTTGCTACATTAAGTACTTTCATTGTTGTTTTGTATATATCCTCCCAAGCAACGTGTAAGCAACTCGTCACGGCTCAGCTCTTCATAAATAGGTTTTATATCATGAAAAACTGTATCGGAAAGGGGTGGTTTATGATGGAAGGAGCGTAAGGAATCTAATGCTTGCGCCTTCTTCCAATCACACCAAGACTCTGAGCACTTCTCGTGCTGCGGCTTTTCGTCGGTTGACATACCCTTTGTGATACAAAGTCGCCTATATATCTTTTCGCATGTTTTTAACAGAGTTTAGATTCTGCCGTCTTGCCAAGCCATAATAAATTGTTGATCATTAATTTGGCAGTTAATTTACCCTTCCCTCCGAGGTTTATACTAACGTATTTTCGAACAGAAAATTTTAAACTGAACATAAACTACTTCTAACATCTATTAGTGCATTGGAGAAGTCAGAAATCGAAAGGTAGGTTGTGTCCTACATTATTCAAACAGACATACCGCGTGCCATGGGGAGCCGTTTTGGAGCACTTCGATGCGCCTCAAAAAGTGCTCGAAATTTCACACAAAAAAATCATGTAAACATAAAACCTTTTTCTATTTATTCTTAAAGGTTCAAAATATGTTTTAAATGTGAGTTCTACAGTGGTGTTACTCCTTAAATAATTATTTTGATATTCCCAGTTTCGGTATATATTGCAATGGTTTTTTTGTAGGTTGTTCTTTCAAACTTAGCCGAAATAAAATTTTATTACTCTCAAAGTGACGGGATAACATTTCTTTTTTGATTTTATATATAGATATTCCTGAAGAAAAAAGACTAACTTTACTATAATGCAGAGTGCAAGCACTCTGTATCATAGCGAACATTACTGAATATTCCCTACTGCAGTGTAGACGTTCTGCAAACAAACAATTTTCCTAGGGTTATTAAGCACACAGCTGGGAGCTTTTAAGGAGGGACCTGTGTATGTTTTAGTTTTTTTTTTGATTGATGTAATTTGTTATACTCTCCTTGGTAAAGGAAAGCATTGTGTTCGTGAAAAAATCACAATACGAGATTTTTGTTTTTCTTCGCGTTTTAGATCATGAAAAACATAGTCCCTCATTTCCGTCGGTCTGTTTGTCTGTTGGCATGATAACTCTATAATAAATTTCAACCTTTCTATATATATATATATATATATATACATCCATACAGTACGTCAAGTAAGAACGTGACTGCTCGTATTCTTGAAAAAAATGTGTTTCGAGAACATTTTTTGCCATTAATGTATTCTTTGGTGTGCTGGCTACAGCGCAATTTCCTTAGTAAGTTGTCCAATCGCCTCCTGCATCAATAATCGCCTGGCATCTTCGAGGCATGCTGTCGACGAGATTTTCTGCATACTCTACCAATTTTTCGAATCTCGCGAGACAACCGAGTCAATGTCGTCAGAATCTTACAAGGGTGTTTCAATAGGGTTGACGTCCGGCGATTGTGAGGGCCACTCTATTATCTTATCTGAACTCAAGCGAGCCGCTTCGTGACGTGATTTTCGCCCAGCAATAGTTTCTTCAACGTGCTTCGGAATTTGACATCATGGGACACATTCAAACCCAATTTTCTTAATTTTGCCGCTTTTTGACGCAGCGCCCCGTGAAAACAAAGGCACAATTTGTTTTTCGATTTTCGGAGTGACTGTGCCTACCGAGCCACGTTTTGTCAAGTAGTCGACATTTTTTCGTCTCGTCAAAATGATTTACCCACTTCTTCACAAACGACACCGACTTTTTAATATGTGTCACTTTAGGTCCCTTTGGATGGGAACAAAGAAAGACTGCCTCGAACTGACGCGCCAACAAATGACTCATTTTGGATTTTACGTAATTTCGATGAAAATTCGGAATCGACTGATACTTTTACTAAAATGCGTCGTACACAAAGGTTCCCGCTACTGTTGAATCGCTAAAATCGTATCTACCAAAAATGAATTATGGCGGACAAGTTTTTACTTGACAGACATACGAGGCTGGTTTGAAAAGTCCGTGCAAAAATAAAAACTACTTATGTGTTTGGGGTAAACCTTTTTTATTTTTCGACATAGTCTCCTTTTAGGCTTATACACTTCGTCCAACGATGTTCTAGTGTCTGCAATCACCTCCTCGTTTGAATAAAATCTTTGTCCCGCCAGCCATTTCTTCAAATTGGGGAACAAATAGTAGTCCGAGGGAGCCAAGTCTGGAGAATAGGGAGGATGTGAAACGAGTTGGAATCCTATTTCCATTAATTTTGCGACCACAACTGCTGAGGTGTGTGCTGGTGCGTTGTCGTAATGGAAAAGGACTTTTTTTGTGGGCCAATCGCGGGCGTTTTTTCTTGCAGCTCGGTTTTCAAACGGTCCAATAACGATGAATAATATTCACCTGTAATAGTTTTTTTACCCTTTTCCAGATAGTCGATGAGGATTATCCCTTGCGAATCCCAAAAGACAGTCGCCATAACCTTTCCGGCCGAAGGAACGGTCCTCGCCTTTTTTGGTGCAGATTCCCCATTGGTAACCCATTGTTTAGATTGTTGTTTGGTCTCAGGAGTATAGTAATGTATCCATGTTTCATCCACAGTGACGAAACGACGCTTAAAGTCCTCCGGATTCTTCTGGAACAGCTGCAAACCATCCTTGCAACACTTCACACGATTCCGTTTTTGGTCAAGCGTGAGCAATCGCGGCACCCATCTTGCGGATAGCTTTCTCATGTCCAAATGTTTATGGAAAATATTATGTACCAGTTCAGTCGAGATGCCCACAGCACTAGCAATCTCACGCACCTTAACTCTTCTGTCATCCATCACCATATCATGGATTTGATCAATGATTTCTGGAGTCGTAACCTCCACAGGCCGTCCAGAACGTTCAGCGTCACTTGTGCCCATATGGCCAGTCCGAAAATTTTGAAACCACTTATAAACTGTTCTAATCGAAGGTGCAGAGTCACCATAATGTTTATCAAGCTTGAAAATCACTCGACTTCCTTGATTCACACGAATGCCAAACACAAAGAAATAGACCAATACGGCTGAAACTTGGTGTGCGTTCATTCAAGAGATGCTACTAACTAAACATGACCTCGATACGCGCCGGTGGTGCCATCTCTCGGACTTTGCACGGACTTTTCAAACCAGCCTCGTATATATATATATATATATATATATATATATATATATATATATATATATATATATATATATAATATATATATATATATATATATATATATATATATATATATATATATATATATATGTAATATATATATATATATATATATATATATATATATATATATATATATATATATAATATATATAATATATATAATATATATAACAATCGTTTCCTGCTAAATCAATGATCCATTAGAAATTGCAATGAGTGCGGTAAGAATAAGTAGAAAACACCGGACAGAATTCGAATGCTGTTTATGCAAAAAAGTTACCGTATCCCGCGCCCTGCAACAGCGCTAAAACAGTATAGAGTCCACACGTGGTGTGGCAGTAAAATTTTTTGGGAATGTGTATCGGTGTTGTGACTCATATTAGTTAATCTTAATAGCAGGTTATATGTGAGAAGCGTATAGTTTTTGGGCGATATTATTTAGGTGAAGGAGGTAAGAGGGGTGAGGTCAGAATAATTTTGTATGGTTCTAATAATACCATGGTAATTTTTCGTGATTTTTTGTTGTGATAATAAAGAAATATTATGCATAAATATTTATAGTGAAACATAAAAGTGATGATAGAGATGGGGGAGAGAATTAGAGGGGTTGTTTCGTATATATAACGCTATATGTCCTTTTCATGGTTTCTAGAGTCGAGAAATAAAAAAAATTCATTACTTTCAATTTTAAGCCAAGAAGAGTGACCTCGTATTTATCATGGTTTTTCTGTCTAGGTCCCTTTAGGGGTTCTTTTAGTTAGGGCATCGAAATATTACATTTTCTTTTTTTTATTATTAACATGGAAAGAAGGTGAAACGGATGAGTGTCAATGTATCCTGTCAACAGTATTATAAAAAATTTTCCTGGTACTTAATTACATTATTGGATATCTATAAAACTCATTTTGTATAATAAATTCTACATGGGGTGAATGGGATGAAGTCGAGGCGTTAGAAGGGTGATTGCGTATACATCGTAATATACTTCTATTTCGGTGCTCTTATTTCTCCATTATTTCCAATATTAACAGAAATAGTATATAGAAAGATTGAGATATAACTACAGAGTAACCTAAAAAAATCTCGAGTTGAATATAGAAAAAGTTTTAAAAATACAAACGGTTAAGTTGGTGGAAACTTACTTATGGAACAGCAGGTAAATTATTGTATTTACTTCCCTTGCTAACGGGAAGTATTGTATTCGTGAGAAAATTACCCTCCGCAATTTTTGTTTTTCTTCACGTCTTAGGGATTCTAGATCACAAAAATATAATTTTTTATTTTCTTCGGTCTGTCTATCCGTCGATCTGTTGGCACAATAATTCTCGATTGAGACGATAATATAATACTTGAAGTGTGGATGAAACCTCTAGTTCTTAATTGATATTGTTTCGAGGAAAGAAGGTGAAAGAGATGGGAATTTACTTACTCTTTACCTGAGAAAGTTAAATTCAGTACTTATTTCAGAACTACATGTTTGCAAAGACAGTACTCGGGAAATTAATTAGCCAATTTTTTTATTTGAAGTTTCATATTTCTTATTAGGAGTTCAAAATATATTTTTTTTTATTTTGGTAACTATTTTAGTATTAAGAGTTTCTTAGTAACAGTCCTCTGATGTTGAAAAAAAAATTGGTGATCAATTATTTCTTAATGAAGCACTTTTTATTAGCAAAAATAAAACCCTGTATATTTTGAATATTGTAATGCTATTAATGGGGTGGTTCATTTATCACACTGACACACACTTGAAATGTTCCATTTTCCTTTTACTACAGTTATTTATTGTCCAAAGTTCAAGCCTCTATATTGCTTGTTCCAATAGATATAAAGTTGGTCGCAGACTTATAAGTTGTTTACTAGAATCATCATTAACAGGCAGGTTTCAGAAAAAACTCCAGCACCAGTGATCACTTGTTAACTATCTGAACACTCATTGAGAAAGCGACAGAATATAATTTAACACTTTACCTAATATTTATTGATTATCAAAAGGCATTTGATAGTATTGAAACCTGGGCGGTGGGAAGGGCTCTAAATATTAATAGAATTGACTATAGATACACACAGCTAATAAGATCGATATATAATAATACGAAGATGACAATAGAAGCACATGAAAAAACAAAACTTATACCCATAAAACGAGGAGTGTGAGAGGGAGACCCAATGAGCCCTAAACTGTTTAATGCCGCATTGGAGGATTTTTTAGAGATCTTGAGTGGGATAAGATAGGATTAAATGTAAATGGAGAGAGGCTACATCACTTGAGATATGCCGACGATGTGGTAATAATATCTAACAATGCAGAAGATATACAAAAAATGTTAAATGATATTAAGGAAAAATCGGAAAAAGCAGGATTAAAATTAAATAAAAAGAAAACAAAAGCCATGACAAACGACCATAACCCGCAAGACATAAGGATAGACAACGAAAGACTTGATTATGTAGAAGAATATATATCTCTGGGACAAATGATACAATGCGGTAAACCCAATCAAATAGTAGAAATAGAAAGAAGAATCAGACTGGCATGGGCAGGATTTGGTAAACAAAGATACATCCTGAATAACAAGAAAATTCCTCTAAGACTAAGAAGAAATGTATATAACCAGTGTGTCTTACCAGTTCTTATTTACGCAGCACAAACTTGGACACTGACTAGGAATAAAATGGATAGATTGGCCAAAACACGAGTAATGGAGCGCCAGATGTTGAATATAAAAATAAAGAATAGGATACCAAACAAACAGATTAGGGAAAAAACTAAACTAATAGATGTAAAAGAACATATAGCAAGCCTAAAATGGAGATGGGCTGGCCATACAATGCGACAACCGGACAATCGTTGGAATAGGAAGATGTAGGATTGGAGACCCTGGTTGGGAAAGAGATCAAGGGGCAGACTTCAGACCAGGTGGAAAGATGATCTAAAACTTACAGCCGGCCTAGCGTGGATACGAGAAGCACAGGACATTTTCCTTTTACTACAGTTATTTATTGTCCAAAGTTCAAGCCTCTATATTGCTTGTTCCAATAGATATAAAGTTGATTAAATGGCGAAAGTTTAAAATAATTTAATGTGTATTCCCACTAATTCAAAAAAAAAACTAAAATTGTCAATTTTTTTGTACATTTGTAGTAATAGAGTAGTAATTAGTATATTCTATAAATATTTTTTAGGTATGTTAAAAATAAGATATTTATTTTTCCATGAAACTCTGAATCCTAAATTTCATCATTGAATTAATTTTTAAAGACAAACTTATATACTTAGTTCATTTTTTAAGCTCTTCACATCCTGAATATAATTATACATAACTTGGTACATTAACTTAAGATAAAAGTCTCCATAACACCTATGGAGAAAGAAAGACAAGGAGGGATATTTATATTGAGGTTAATGAATATTTCATTTCTATTAGGTGTGATACAGAGTTGTATTCTTAAAAAAAAAGTACTTATAGATTGTACTAATTGGATCTCATTATGTAATAATGTATTAATTAGATTAAGATCTTATTTAATTGTGACATACAAATGAAAAATGTAATGTAAATTTATGGTACGACATAATCTAATTTATACTAGCACAATATGTAATGCTGTAAAGAATATCCAATGTCCTGCACTGTACTAAAGTCAGTGTTATTAATTATAGCAAGCGTGTGACATTCTTTAACGCGGTGCAGCGGTGTATATGTTCTTTACAGTTATGTTTACTATTTACTTAACTCCTTACCTTAAACCTTCAAGTTGAAATGGTAACAAAGTCTCACTAAGTTCTATTTCTAATTTTCCTATTTCTACATCACAGACAGGTATAGATTTTTTTAAACAATTAATAACAAATGGAGGAATTGGCTCCAGAGTAACATTGTGGCTCTTTAAAATAGCCAGTTTAGCTGCCAATATATCATAATCTTTAATGTGGAAGTTCCAAGTTCGTGAATGAGGATCTAAAAAATAAATCAAATGAGAAAAAAAAACCCTTAAAAGTACTGTGCTATTGAACGTGAACTAACGTAAACACAATATGTACCAATGCAAACTCACTTCGGTGTCTGTCTGTCTGTCTGTCACACCCGATTTTCTCCAAAACTATTTGACATAGAAAGTTGAACTTTGGTACTAATATAGGAATTGATGGCCTCATCAGAGCCGTGTAGTTTTGAAAGTTAAATTTTGACTTTAAGGGGTTAGTTGTGAGGGGTGGAATCGGAAGTGGAAAATTTTTTTTTTTACTAGGTCATCGAGTGTGGCTTGTGAAAATACGAGTAAAAAAAATATATATAATGTAATACTTGCGCACACTTTTCTTTGAATTACTTTTTACTATTTAAAAAAATCGCGAAAAATCGCTGTCTCCCTACCTTATCTCGAAAAGTACTGATCAAAAAATTTTGAAAAAATTCTGAAATATTCTCCACGGGGTATAAATTGAACGAAAATTATCACGAATGCATTACCTTTAATAATTTTATCTGGTATATAAAAAAAACAAAAATTTCAAGGTCATCAGTTTTCAGTAAAGATTGGAAACAAACTTTGTTGAAAACTCATTTGGGCGGTGTGTTTTGTAAAGTCACTGATCATTTTATACCACCGTAACAAATTTTTTTTATTTTAAAAGCAATTAACATACAGAACACTAATTGTGCAAGTTCAACTTGCACTTGACCGGTTATTTTAACTATTGAAGCTAGATTAACGAAATGAACAAAACCTGTCTGATAACAAATTACTTTAAATTACAGATTTTTAAATTCTTCAAAACTCTTTTAAGTTCCTGAAAAATAAAAATAAAAAATTGGTAAATATATTTCTTATCGTTCAAGAGATTTCTAAAAAAATCCACAGAATTGGCAATTAACCCACACAATCTACAACTAGTAGTGATTCAAAAAGTTTTTTTACCTCTTACACTATTTTAACTTCTAAGTTTCATATTCAATTTATTTATATTTACTTACGTAAAGTAACATTACTTTAAAAGGCTTCATGATGGAAGCACATGAAATGATTTATGGTGTCCGTCTGTCGGTGTATCACACTCGATTTTCTCCAAAACTATTTGCGGTAGAGAGTTAAAATTTGGCACAATCCGAGCCGTGTAGTTTTGAAAATGAAATTTAGATTTCAGGGGTTAGTTTTTTTTTTGGGCGGGGGGGTGGTTTGAAATCGGAAGGTAAAAAAAAATTACCAGGTCATCGAGTGGTGTGTCAAATTAAAGCTTGTGAAAACACGAGTTCAAAAATATATATGATGTAATACTTGCGTATCCTTTTCTTTCTATTATTTTTAAAAAATTGCGAAAAATCGTTGTTCTCCCCCCTATCTTGAAAAGTACTGACCAAAAAATTTTGAAAAAATACTGGAATATTCTCCATAAAGGTAGATTGAGTGAAAATTATCATGAGTGCATTATAATTAACAATTTATCTGGTATATAAAAAAATTATGTTGTTTGACGATATAGTGGATGTTTTTTTAATATACTTTTCAGTACTTTACTGTTACCGAGTGGCACGTCGCTCCTGTAGAGAGATATAATTTTATTTTATTTGTTTATAATTAAATAAATATTTAGGTAGTAAGTATTTGTTTTACAATTTTATTACTAGATTTTAGATTGAGCTAGATCGATTTATTGGTTATTAGGTGCAATAACTATTATGCATTATTGACTAAGAAAAAACGTGAAAATATATATTGGATACTTAAGATGTCAGGGGCCTAATTAACTTAGCCTAAGTAAGGATTTTATTTTAAAAGCAATCACCGTACGGAACACTATTTGCGCAAGTCCGTCTTGCATTTGGCCGTTTTTTTAAAGGCATAGGATACGTGCTGCAGGGAAATCCCTAAAGAGCTCAAGGAGCGACCGGTACGTGGAAAAAGCGATTCACGTTGGTTTCGAATCCCTGTAAGTTCTATTCGCTGGGAAACAGAGTTCTTCCAAAGGAATGAGGTTCTCCATATAAAAGACTGCTTGAAAAGGGTTATACGAGGAGTGACAACCTGAATTTCATACGGATGAGAAGTATTAGCGCGACGTGTACACCTAGTATGCACCACATGAGAGGAATTAAGCGGACTACATCCATCGAACACATTTCATGAAAATACTTGTAGAATAGACTCAAGCCGCCAACCATTCTACGATGTTCCAAGGAATCAAGGTTGCTAGCCAGTTCTGGGTCTCCAATCAAACAAACAGCTCTCTTCTGAATAGAATCCAACAAAGGCAGTGTATGTTTCGGAGTAGAGAATAGAACGTAAATGAAATGAAATGATGAAATGAAATTTATTGACAAATAGATACACCTACTAACAATAAACAGAAAAAACAAAAAAAAGAAATACAACCCTTAATAATGAAGAACCCGCATATCACACTAAACAGAACCACATACAGAAATTAACCTAAACTGAGGCAGAAATAAACTCCCTTAGTGTTACCTTAAAAACATTTATCATTGCAACACTACTAATATTATATCCAAAGCATTATAGGCGTTAAATCCTTTATAAAAAAGAGACACACACACATACATATATATATATATATATATATATATATATATATATATATATATATATATATATATATAGCCTTGGCCAAAAGTATTAGGCACCCTAATAAACACGCGAAATTCATAAAATATTCAAAAAAAAGACTAATTGTTTTAACAATACTATAGGCGGCGCTGTCACAAGCTAATTTAAACAATACACAATCTCTTTTACAGGTCCTTAAAGCACCTGGCCCACAAAATTGCGATAATGAGGTTTTTTTGAAAAATATTTTTAATGTTTATCAGTCTCTTTTTACTACTTGTAGTGTCAAGAAGCTTCCGTGCGTGTTTTATTTGTGAACTGGACATTCTTATATTTGAGAAATGCCTAAGAAAAGTGAGCTTGGTATCGAAAAACGAATTAAAATTTAAACTCTACATGAACAAGGCAAGACCCAAGTGGAAATAGCCAAGTTAGTGAAATGTTCTCGGTGCGCAGTGCAATGTGCTATTAAAAGGTTTAGGGAGACTGGCTCCCATGCCAACAAAATGAGAACGGGCAGAAAACGTAAGACTAATGAGCGACAGGACAGAAAACTCATCCGCGAGTCTATTACAAATCGAAAAAAAAATCATCTGAGCTCGCTGCAACTCTGTCGGAAGAGATTGGGATGCCGATTAGTTCTCGAACGGCAAGGAGAAGACTGACAGAAGCTGGATTAAGAGGGTACAAAGCTAGAAAGAAGCCTTTGCTTTGAGATACCAATAGGAAGAAACGCTTAGGGTGGGCTCTAAAGCACCAACATTTTAGCGAAGAGGACTGGTCTAATGTTGTATGGTCCGACGAATCGAACTTTGAGGTAAGTTTTTATATGATTTATTTTAACAAATAACTACATACTCTCTTGATTTAATCCGTTTTAGTCAAAATAATATCTAATTTTTAATTGAGTATTTTTTCTATTCTTACAGCTATTCGGAACATTAGGTGTGACATTCGTGAGGCGGCGTATCGGCGAGGAATACCATCCAGATTGTACCTACTGTAAAACACAGAGGAGGCAGCATTATGATCTGCGGCTGCATGGCTGCTAAAGGTGTCGGCGAAATGTTCCTTTATGAAGGCCGCATGAACAGCCAAAAGTATATAAAGGTACTAGAAACTGTACTGATGCCTACGCTAACGCGCATTTTTGGCGACATCAAATTCCAGCAAGATAATGCACCTTGTCATAAATCAGCGGCTACGATGCGCTGGTTTAGAGACAATAACATTGTCTTGTTGGATTGACCGGCGCGGTCTTCAGATCTAAACCCTATCGAGCATCTTTGAGGTATCCTGAAGCGCAAGATATGGGAGCAATATCAAAAGCAGCGATAAAAAGCGCTTTGATGGATGAGTGGGACGCCATGAGTACAACTGAATGTACTAGGCTTGTACGCAACATGCCCCAAAGAATTGCTGCTGTCATTAAAGCTAAGGGTGGACACACCAAATATTAATTTATTTCATAATTTTACCTTAATATACGATTTTACAAAACATACGAATTTAATTTTTTACCCTGAAGTACAAGAAATGAACTTAATTTGTAGGATGCCTAATACTTTTGGCCAAGGTTATATATATATATATATATATATATATATATATATATATATATATATATATATATATATATATTGACGTCTGCTTATAACGAATTCCGCTTAAAACGAACTATTTTATAATGTACGAAAAAACTTCCATAAGACCAATGCAAATTTTTATGGATTATAACGAACTTCCGGATAAAGCGAACCAAATTTGAATATTTTGTGTCCGTTTATAATGAACTTGCCATTTCCTGTGTCCGATGTCGCGCGACTTGATCTCGTGAATTCACCGAAACTTGCTGGGAACCCCTATTCTCCTTGTTTCTGCCGCGTCGCTAGTTCGAGCAGTATTATTTTCAATTCACTTGTGTTATGCGGTTCTAATACCTATTTGATTAGTGAATGTTAAAATGAGTACACAAAAACGTAAAGCGTTTACTTTAAAAGGCAAACACGATATTATAAGGAAAATAGAAAATGGAGTTAAACAAAGTGATGTTTGCAAACAATTGAATTTAACTAAATCTACGGTTTCTACCATATGGAAGAAGAGGCAAGAAATCTTATCAATCTATGATAAAAGAAACTTTAGTTGTAAAAAAGTAAGAAAATCTAAGTAAGAAGATCTAAATCACTAAAATTTGCGTACCAGTCTATTAGAAAAACTTTGTGTTCCGTACATAGTACGATGAAAAGTGGTATGAAACAGTTGTTGAGAATTTGTGGTCCTGTTTGGAATTCGAAAATTAACTTAAGACAGCAGAGTATAACAGTTTATCTGACCGTTAAGCAATTTGTAAAAGAATAAAACTAAAGCATTGCATCTTCGTGTTTCAAGTGTTTCTATACCCACCAAATGAGTATGACTCAAATACGGTACATTGCTGTAGGGAAATTTTAGTTTGTATAAAATAAATTTTGCAAACTTATTTTGGAGGATTTTGGACAGACTCCAGACGATTAATATGACAGTTGTAAACAGGGCCCAATATGAACCTATTATACTCCAACACACTCCTAACAAGACAATTATACATAGACTTAATAGCTCCAGTATCATCAATATCGTAACAGGTATGGTGTAGAAAACCCAACCCACGAGATGCTTTCAGTAATATATTATCAATGTGACTATTAAAGCTCAAGTCACTGCTAAAAATTACACCCAAATCATTAAAACTATAAACAGCTTGTAAAGGCTTGCTATCAAAACAATAATTAAAATTAATAAGATCTTTGCGTTTATAAAAATTAAGAATCCTACATTTTGAGGTATTAATTTCTAAGTTATTTAAGGACCACCATTTGACTAAATTGTTCAACTCAGTTTGTATATCTACATAGTCTTTTGAAGAATCAACCGCACAGAAAAGTTTGAGATCGTTGGCGTACAGTAACCATTTACATTTTCGAAAGACAGAGGTAACACTATTAATAAATATTAAAAATAAGACCGGACCTAGGTGAGATCCCTGTGGTACACTCAACAACACATTTATTTCACGGGATACGGTACTACCAACTCTAACACACCGTTGCCGTTTTGTTAAATAGGACTCAATCCATTGAATATAGGGCCCGCGCAAACCCAGCCTAGACAGTCTTTTGATGAGTAATTGGTGGGATACCCTATCGAAGGCCTTGGCCAGGTCAGCGTGGATGACATCGACCTGGCGTTCACAACAGTCCTGAAACACTCCCAGATTTGTACCGGTAGATCTTCCTTTAAAAAGCCATGTTGGTCGACCGTTATGTGGGATTTGAAAGCTTCAAACAGCTCATCTGTTATTAGGGATTCAAAAATCTTAGATAATATGGGCAGTAACGAAATCCCTCTATAGTTCTTAATATCCCTCTTTGAACCAGACTTGAATCGGAACAACCCATTAATGCTTCCACAGCCTTGGGAATGAATCATGATCAAACGAGGATTGATAAATAAGGCTCAGAGGAAGTGCCAAGGAATCACAACATTTCTTAAGGAACAATGCCGGTAATCCATCCGGTCCTGTACTCTTGGTGGTGTCCAAGCTGCGGAGCCTCTTCCATACATCATCTCGGCCAAAGGAATGTCGTGCAAGACTCACACACTCATCCTCGGTGATAGCAGACAAGTCAATCCCCCTATCCGACCAGTAGCAGCTTTCAAAGTGATATGCGAAAGCGTTGGCAATATCTTTGGGTGTTTGTTTGATATTCATATTAACTCCAAGGTAGTGGGGATACAGAGTTCTTTTTTAATGAGTTAACAAAGGCCCAAAAGAATTTGATGTTCCTAAGAATCATTTGTTCCGTGTTAGTAACATACAAAAGGTAGTGAAGCTGAATAAAATGTTTTGGTTTCCTACATAGCTTGGAGTATTGTCTATAGTCCTCCAGTGATTTTGTAACTTTAAATTTTTGTTATGCCCTATTTTTCCTTGAGACCATTATTCTAGTATCTGCTGTATCCCATCGGGGATATTTCCTCTGTTTTTTATTCCTTCTTGGTACGTAGCTTTCAATACTGCTATAGATTATCTTATAGAAGGATTCTATCATAGAGTCGACATTTGTACATTCCTGAATCCAGCTCCAATCAATAGATAAAAAGTGGTTATTTAGTCTGTTGTAGTCTACTTTCTCGAAGTTGAACTCAGGTTCCTTGTTGTCATACGCGAGCTTATTATTGTGAGCCGAGACTAAGAATTGCATTTCTAACGGAATGTGATGCCGCATTGCTACACTTAGTGGAAAATCAGCACATCCGACTGCCCAGTTATCGAATTCATCACAGAAGATGAAGTCTAGATACCTGCCAAACTCATTCAGATGGTAGTTGGCTTGCTGTAGCTCGTTCATCATCATATCAGTAATCAAGGATTCTGCCATAGGTGAAGTTAAGTCTGATGGAATAAGTACATTATCCTCTATAGTCCATTTAACAGATGATAAATTGAAATCTCCTGTAATAAGGAATTTAGCAGTTTTGTATTTAGTTTGTTGCGTTTCGACAGTAGTTAGAAACTTCTGATATAAGTCGACAGATGAATTGAGGCAAAAATAGATACAGCCGGACACAGGGAAGACACTCTGAGCCCTGATAAGCACCCATACATCCTTAATAGCTGGATCGTTAGTTGAATAGCATTCTCGAATCGTCCGAGTTAATGGCTATCAGTATACCACCACCTCTGGAGCAGCTCAGGGATTCACAATCTCTGTCTGACTTAAACACAATGTAATCAGAAGTGAACATCTTAGAATTGTGAATACCTTTGGTCAGCCAAGTTTCCGTGAGAAATACGCAGTTATAATTAGATGCAGATATAGCACATAAAAGCTCCAGAGTCTTTGTTCGCAGCCCACCAACGTTCTGATAGTATGCCGAGAATAGCCTCGCTGAGCTTACCACCCCAGACAACCCCACGGCGTTCGATGAGCTAAAAAAGCTGTAGGTCCATGGCCGGGGCAAATATAGTTTGATATGATGGAATGTATAAGTTCTTTTTTAGTGGGGTAATCCATCATTCTGAAGATATTGGTGCTTAGGTATGGAACAAAAGTTGTTTCCTTTCTGTAACAATAAGAACTCAATATTGAATTCTGCTGGTGTATGAAATTGTTTTAAACTGGCCTGTTAGTATGAAATCCACAACCAATCAGAGTTAGATTGGTGTGTGATGTTATTTGAAATAATCGGTCCAATTCCTGCACTGTTATGTGCTTTCCATAAATAGCATTGTGTTCAGATACAAAGAGAACTATGTGGACGTTCTTATTAAAATTTTTTGACAGTTGTTGACATTCACTTATAACCTCGGCAAAGAGCAGTTTTGATCTTAACTGGTAGTTAATGTCGTAGCCATTATTAGTTCCTTTTCTAAACAGAATTTCACTACCTTTATTGGCATCACTTCCGAGAATAAGCAGTCTCTTCCTTTCTACTGTGGTCTTGAATATGCTGTTCACGTGGAATCCAGCAGTTTCAGTGTAAACACTGGTAATGTCAGGCGTTTGGTTCTCCATCCCAACTGAATTATCGCCTAATCTTTTGTTCTACTGCAGTGTTGATAATTCTTACTGAAGCTCATTGATCTCTTTAGCAGATATTCTGTTATCGTCTCCTAGGACCTCAATTGTAGATATTAAATTCTTGTGTAAGCCTGTCAACTCCTGTATATTGTTTTCCAGTGCTATCCTAGTTTCATTCCATGTCTCCAGTTCATGAGCAGAGTCCACTTCTTTCTGCTTCAACAGGTTAATTTCGTGTAACAAAATTTCATTCTGATTTTTCAGTGTCACTAACTGGGATGTGAATTTGTTCTCAGCATCGAGCACTTCATCTTCAAACACTATGCTGCCGTGCCGCAGTTGCTCGATATGTTTATCCTTATCGCATGTCTCTCTTTCCAGTACTTCTATCCTTTCCTCAAGCAATGAAACTTCTCATGTTTGATCATTTTGTTTAGACTGGCAAATACTAGAACAGAGAATTTTATAGCTTCCAAGTCTAATAACCTCATCGCAATGGTCCAAACAACTGGGGTGAAATATGGAGCAGCAGCTTACGCAACAAAAATTTAGAAATTCTTTGTTCTTGAAACATTTAAATGAGCGCTCCATTTAACGACGGAATGTAAATGTGACGGTTTTTAACGTAGGACTGAGCGAAAACTTCCTAAGCGGATTAACTCGAGCAAAGATAAACAATAAAAAAAAAAAATAAAAATGAAGGCACTGGTTAAAAGTTTAGGTTACGAAGTGGTTTTATCCTGTTACTTCTTGTCACTGTAGATGTGACACAAAATATATATGACAGGACGATCTATTATATTGTAAGGAACACGCACATATAAAACACCCCCAACAAGATCCACACAACAATTAACAAATAAACTTTAAACACAATCACAGGCTTTACTTAGAACTTAAGATGTTCCATTCATTTCAGAAATGACTAAGAAAATGACTGAAACTTGCAATTTTTTAGAATCTTGTGAAGTTCCTGAACATATATGTGACCTTGACAATTATATAAACACCATTTCTTTTTCAAGTAAAATTGTACAAATGAAAATTATTGATTTTATTGTATAAACTATGTATTTTAATGTATTCATTTATACTCGTATATGTACCAACATACATAATACCTTTAATGTGATAAAAAAGTAGTGAAAAATGATATTAGATTTTGTTTACTGTTTGTAACGAACTTCGGATATTGAATGAAAATTATCACAAGTATATTACCTTTAATAATTTATCTGGTATATAAAGAAACAAAAATTTCAAGATCATCAGTTTTCAGTAAAAATTGGAAAAAACTTTGTTGAATTCATTTGGGGTGTTTTGTGAAGTCACTGAACATTTTATACCTCAGTAACAAAAATTTTTATTTTAAAAGAAATCAACATATAGAACACTAATTGTACAAGTCCGATATGCCTTTGGCCAGGTTCTTAATCTTAATGAGGCTTCGATTCAGCAATATTTAAGAATTAGCTTAAGTATTATAAAGCTTATATAAATAAAGAAATATTTCTTCTCCAAAATAAATAATCCAATTTATGTACATACCATAACTTTTTGATAGGATAGATTTAAATGCTTCAATAACAGGTAGCAGGTAGGAAGATGTCTGTACACTAAATCTTTCTGGTGAAATTAAACTAGTTTTAACAATTAGTTGAGTTTTTCCATAAAAATTAACATTCACTTTTTGATCTGTTGATCTATGTATGTCACTTGGTTTGTCATAAGGTTTTTTATGATTTTCAGTTTTACTTTGAAAATTTCCTGAACTTTTAAAAACATGATGAGTCCCAGAAAAACCAGGTGAATTTTTCTGACCTCTCACATTGCTACTAGATGTAACAGGACTTAAACCTTTTTTTACCAATTTTTGTAAGGCCTCTAGTCTCTTTTTTTCAATTTCAGCTGGTGTACAAAACATTATACATTAAAAAACACAAGTAATTTATTTACACACTAACTGACGAACAAACAGTTCTATCTAACCTATTTCCTAATTTTAAATTTTTCTTCTTTTTTTACTTTCGTTCTCTTCAAGAACTTATAAGGTAGTTGGCCAACTCTTAAAGCGGGTGAACCAAACCGAGGGAATGAGTATATTTGTAACTGTGATTGTAATAGAAGTAGTGCGCATTCGTTCTGCCAACAAAATACGCAGATACAGATGTACCTTAATTAGTTTTGATTGACGCCCTAGTCATATTGCTTGTGTGTTAAAGGTCCGTTAAAACAGACAACAAAATGTTGACAACCGTTGGCAACATATTTGTTGGATACAACTTGTAATCTGGATATATGTTGTCAACAATGTTGCGCGTCTACACCAAAACTAGCTGCTCGTCCAAATCAAACCCAGTCACAACAGAACTATCAACTGCCGCTGCAGGTCCTAGTGCTGCTTTCAACATAATAGCTACTCATTGCAAAAAACGAAAAAGGAGATGGTGGTAGAAACTGTTTTTAAAAAATGTTACAAGCTATGGTGACAATTTAACGTCTGATTTACTTTTGAACGATAGTAGCTCGTTTCGCAATTTCGTCAGACTAACGAAATCTGATTTTGAAGACCTTTTATGTCTGGTAGTGCCTAATATCTCCAAAAAGGATACAAACGGCCGTGCCGCTATTCCACCGTCAATAATGGAGGATGGTTTGCGATATTTATCTACAGGCTATTCATTTACGAGTTTCATGTAACTGTTTAAAATATCGAAGCAGTCAATTTACTCAATTGTACCCGCAGTGTGCGAAGTCATCGTGAAGTTCTTAAAGGATATTGTCAAGTTAGTAGATAATAGACAAAGCAATTATTTCTTATTCATTTATTAACAAAATAAGTAGTACATTTTATTACAAAGAAGTTTTATTGTGATCTGGATCTGGGAAGAAGGAAATCTGTCATCAAAAAAGTTGTTCGAGAATCTGGCGTATTATTAAATGAATGTGATTCTGACATAGTTGAAGTTATGGTTCAGGTTGTGATGTTGATTGATATTGCGGTTGTGGCGTAGGGAAAGAATGTACCGACTGAGAAGGCGTTGAAGATGGTGACGGGTAGGGTAATGACGTTGTTTCAGATAATGGAAATGAAGCTGCTGAAGATGGTGTAGGTGATGCTTGCGGAGGATATAAAATCACTGGCTGATGTATATAGTTCTTGCAATGATTTGAAAGTTCATACAAAGGTGATTTTGGTGTTTTCACTTCAGACACGACAAGGTCACCCATTTCCAGCTGGAAAAGTATACCATCTCTGCTTTGCTGCAGATATCGCCCGACTCTTTTGATTCGCGCTGCGCATTCTGCTGGCAACGTTTTTTTTTTTCTATAAACTGCAAAGTCATCTTTGGATTTCACATATTCTTGGATACTTTGCATAAATTGGTAGACGTCATCCACTATGGCGTAATATTTTTTTTTCTTTTTAAATTTCATTGGGCGCTGAAAGTTTCGATGTAGGCCTTATTGGCTGACATTCCAATGATTTTCATCTTCCTCGCCGTGTCCGGTAGATGAAATACTTAGACCTTCGTCATCGTGGTTTGCCTCTTCTGCTGCTTCTTCTTATTAGACATTGAAATGTACTATTATTATTTATTTCTTTAATTTAAAATGTTTGGAATTTACGTTTAAATTCAGTTTTGCTAGCAGAAAGTTGGGTTTTTAAAACTTTTTTATTATATATTTTGTATTTCTGTTACAGATACCACGAACAGAAAAAGATTGACGTAAAATAGCAAACGGATCTTAGTTAAAATGGAATTTTCCCCACTGCATTGGCGCAATTAATGGGAAGCATGTGCAAACTGAAGCACCAGAAAACAGTGGAAGTGTATAACTATCATGGCATATTTAACACATTGCTGGCTATTGCAGATGCTGACTACCGTCCTCGGTATGCCGATGTGGGATACCAGGGAAGAATCTTAGATACGAACACAACATTTTATTACCTTATTAAAAATGAATTGCAACTTCCAAAGCTGACGTTCATATCAGAGAAAAGCCAAGAGCGGGATACTCCTTTTGTATTGGTAGAAGATGACGCATTTCCGCTAAGTTAAAACTTTAACAAGCTCTTCCCAGTCCGTACCTAAAAGGTTCCCTAGAAAAAGCGTTTAATTATCGATTGAGCGAGCATTATCGAAAATATATTTGGTTTGCTGGTAACTATTTTTCAATTGTTTAGTAGACCTATTTCACTACATCCCAAGAAAGTTGAAAGTGTATTACTTGCTAGCATTTCTCTACACAACTTTCTTAGACAAGATGCACAGTCAGTAAGGACATGCACACCGCCTGGTATATTTGTCAGTGAAGACAGATACTGGTGCAGTAACACCAGGTTCGTGATGCTCAGAAGATGAGGGAGGTTTATTCGATTTATAGCGGATCCCTAGAAATGCATCTTAAGAAGCAAAAAAAAATCAGAAAAGAATTTGCTTGATTTTTTATTGTAGAAGAGGGAAAAGTACCGTGGCAAGATAGATTTTCATGATTTTGTAAATTACATTTAGTTTTTGTCTATTTGTGTCAGATAGCGGGTAATATACACTGTATACAAAAAGCCCTATGTTATCAAAAATAAACTCTCATCTACACATATTTCGAGGCGTTTACTTCTTTTTTAAAGCTGATTAGATACACAATAATAATAAACAGAGATGTTGTTTTCTATAAGAAAGCTCATCACATTGTATCCAAACCATATATTTTCTTCCGAAATTCAGCACCACTTTTACATTTCTCTCTAATTATTTTCCGTTCCCAACTAAATTGAGTTTTTAGGGACTTTATTTTCCAGAATATTCCATCCACATTTGTTTCAGAGTGCGAAGCAATTTTCGACATTTCATCATATTTGAGGTTTTTCTCTCGCTATTCCTTGATGCCGGAGCAGTTTTCAGCATTTCAATTAGCTCTACCACTAGCTCTTTAGTTCAATTCATGTCTGCTGCAAAAGATAAGCATTTATAGATAGGTATTTTATTAAGTATTCTACTATAGATATTTAACCGAAATTATTAAATTTGTCTAAAATAATAAAAATATGCATAAACGTACCTAATACAGAATACAGACCGTGATGTGTGAAGAAACTATTATGGTTCGACGCTAATTGGTTTTTTACAACTTTGCCACTTGTTGACAACACGTCCAGACTGAGCGATGTTTTCCATTTGAAATGGAGAACACACATACGACCAACAGGCAACAAATTTCCTTGATGTCATGCTGCTCAGTGTTGACGTGTATCCATCAACTTGTTGATGGATACACGGTTTACATGTGGACAACATCCATAATAACATGTTGCCGAGAATTTGTTGGCCGGTTTGTACTTACCTTCACTGGCAACAGTTGGATATCCATATTAATTTGCGTTTATAATTGCTATGCTATGAACAAAAGGGAATAGAAAAGATGTCTATAGCAACCACGGGATTAATTGTTTGTATTGATACTATTAGTTCAGCCAAATTCTGGTTGCTGTAAACATTTTTCCAATGCTCTTTTATTGAGACAATTAAAATATAAGACGGAGTAGCAAGAAAATTACGTTTTTTGAATTTATCATTTTCTCTGTAAATGTAATTTATTCCTATTTTTAATAATGTAAGAACGTTCTTGTAATATTATATGCATTTTTTTTCGTTATAGAGCAATTACCCACGCTGCTAAAAATTTCTCATAAAATTTTATGAAAGTAAATGTTTTTTTTATAAGGCACAAATGAGTGTTATCAGGAAGTTACTATAGTTTTTATGATGTGTTTGTATATAGGATATTAAAACGACAGATTAACACAAAGACCACGTAAGTTTATGTTTGTATATTTTGAAGTAGTAGTCCTAAAATCTAATGGAATTTATATGACAATTCCATACCGACTGGTGATATTTTCTAGTAAGTAAGATATGATTTTATAGGAAATTTATTAAGTTTAGTGAGTTTATATATGAAAATGAGAAGAAAAATGATTATGAAAACTTATAAACCGTCTGTGAAGTTTTGAGGAGACAATGAAAATAAAATACGATGAAATTTCATGCTGTTTTATATGACAATTCAATACTGATTTATGAGATTTTGTAGTAAAGAGACATTATTTCATAAAAAAATTGTGATGTTTTCATGAAACGTATCAATGGAAAGTTGAAAATCTTCGATGAGTCTATAGGCCGTTTAAAGGGATGATGATAATAATAAAATATGATACAATTTTATGATATTTTATATGACAAACCCATATCGATTTTTAAAATCTTACAGTAAACTGGAAATAATTTTTGGGCCAGATTATTAAGTTTTTATGACGTATGAAGGGATAATGACTATAAAATATTTTTAATAATATTTTTTCATGTCGAGTTATTATTATTAATTAAAATAAAACCATAGTTTAAGTAGAGAATGATCTTTGAAAAAAACTTAAGATCGACTATAACAAACCAAGCAGCAAATTTTACCTTCATAATAGTTAAATCACCATCATCAACGAGTCTGATAGGTCGGAAATGGAGGTTTAAAAAAAGGCACTAAGCGTTTTTTTCTCATTTTTTCCCTCCGCCCCCCTTCTTTACCTCTCTCTTCTATTTTCTTCCTATTCTCTTTCTTCCTCTTTCTCTTTTCTTTTCTTTTTTTTTCTCTTTTTTCTCTTCTTTCTTTTCCTTTTTATTTTTCTTCTCTTTTCTTTCTCTTCTTTTTCCCCTCTTTTCTTTCTTCTTTCTTTTTTTTTAATCTTTCCCTTCTCTTTCTCGTCCCTATATTTTATCTTTTTCTTCTTTATTTTTTTTTCTCTTCTCTTTCTCTTCTCTTTGTCTTCTATTTCTCTTCTCTTTATCTTCTCTTCCTCTTCTCTTTCTCCCCTTCTTTCCCTCCAATTTCTTTTCTGTTTCTCTACTCTTTCTTCTTCCTTTCCTTCTACCCTGTAAGGATCATTATAGTCGTTGTTGTCTAAAAGACTTGAGGTAAAAAGTAGTTATAGCTGTTATTTCTCTAAGGTTTAGTTCTGGTCAACGATCTTACATTACATTGTTTTTTATCGTTCCTGCTAATATATAACGAGTTCCAATCTAGTCGTCTCTCAGTTTTTATTCTATTTACTTCGCGTTCTTTGCAGAGTTATTGTATAAGAACTAAAATAAGTCTCTTTCATAACTATGAATTCCTAAAATTCATATTTTTTCCTTAAAAAATTTGTTTCATTTATTATTAATGAAAATGTGACTTTTGCACAAAATTTTGCTGTTTAGCATAATAATTCAATAAGGAGGAAAAGTGACTTGACTTATTCATCAAAAACATTTGGCTATAGATCACAGAAAAATCATTGTTGTGTGTAAGATCCTATCTTTTATAATTTGGAACATACAACCCGTATTCTGATGACGTTGACTAATTTTTAAGTTTTAAGAAGATAAAATTTGCTATCAACAAGCTATGTAATAATTTAAAATCATTAAAATATAAATTAAAAGCATTTTCATTTTGATTATGAAGATCCTGTCCAATTTAACAGAGAAAGAGAATTAGAAGTCCAAATTAGCACTTCACAACCTAGCTCCTATAATTAGGAACAAAGCACCAAAATTTCACTTTATAATAGCAATACGGACCAAATTATAATAGATGGGTTATTGGAAATTTCTGAATCTAATGCTAACATCTCTTCAGAATTTTATAATTTTAATAAACATCTTCCTTTACAAAATTTTAAAATTATTAACAACACATCTCTAAATTTGGAATTAAAAAAGATTATTTTTATATTAATGATAATAATTCAATTCGAAGTAGTTCAAATGAGCTTTGTCCAAATGGAAAAAATATAACAAGTGTCTGAAATAATTCTGACAAGTTTTCTGATGATGGGTCAATTATACCAGCCACAGCCATCCAAATTTGAAAATTGATCGCGTTGTATCCCAAAATTCTAATTTAATGGAAATAATTTATCGTAAAGTTTGGAATTAGACCAAAATATTTTTAATATTGACGATAATTTAGTTGGAAGTAGTTAAATACAATATAAAAAAAACATGAAAAATTTCGAAATTTCAAAACCAAAATAACATTGGTTCTGACTCAGATGACGGATCAATTCCGGTCAAATTAGGTGATCGACCGCCCCCCTTTATTAAATTCTCAGATTACAATAATATCAGAAAATTCTAACCTCAATTCTCCTTTTCCAATTGAATCGTTTAATTATGAAAAATAATGTCAAAATTCAGTTTCGGTCCAGATAGTAAATATTCAGATTAATAAGGATACCCAAACGGATAAAATTAATTATTTGGCAAAACAGTCATTTAAAGTAACAGAAAAATTTTAAAATTACCACCACCGGAAAAATGTTTAAGTTGAAAGGTTGGAGGGTATGCTTTAGACTTTATATAATAATCAAGACGCGTCGAACGAAGAGGAAAAATAGACTAAAATTACAGTTTTTTTGATAACTTGACAACTTCCTTGCTTTAATTTATCCTCCTGTACCCTCCAATCCACAAAATATTGAAGCTTAGTTTTTCTTATTTTCTTTAAGTCTAATTCCAAACAGTCTACCACAGAATATACGACAATTACTAAGAAACAAGGCAAGATCGTAGCAACACAATGTAAAATACCGTAAAACTAAACTTTACTCTCTAATCTAACCTAAACTTACATTCATAATAACATAACTAATTTTTATTTTTCCTTACGTTCAGATGCAACAAAGTATTATGTTGACTGTAACAAAACTCTTCCACGCAGCCTATCGAACGGTCATATTAAATCTGATTGATTCAGGTAATTGAGATTTATTTTTCAGACTTCTACAGGTTCCAAAATTTATTCTTGTAGATATCATACATGTTGTTTAAATGTGTCAATCATATGGCTAGCTAGATTTTGTTCTCAGTTTTTCCAAATTTTAATTTTTCAATTCTACGTTTGATTTAATAATTACCTTTTGTTGTATGCTGGACTTTGGTAAAATTACTAAATTGAGAGGTTAATGTTAACCAAATACAGAGAGGCGGCCATAGCGTAGTGAATAAACTGTTTGTCTTCTACGGCGGAGACGCGAATCTCGACTTGGAAAATGATAAATTAAAAAAAAAAAACTACAACGTGAAGGTCGCCTCTCTCGGGAAGGCAAGGGTAAGTCACTCGTAGTATCATGCCTAGTAAAGCCCGCTCACTTAGGTCGTTCTGAGCCGGTATTAAACTATAAGTCTCCTTTGTCTGTGGAATACTTAAAGAGGCACTAACCACAGGCAAAGGGAGAGAGGGTCGCCTACATCCATATCGGATATGGCACTTCAAGAAGAAGATTAACAAATACTATTAGCTAAGAGCGTCATCTTATATTCTCCTACCCAATGAAATTGAATGAAAACGTGCTGTTGTCAACATACGTAATAATAAAGATTATTGCTTCTTCTGGTCAGTCGTCGCAGGTTTACATCAACAGGTGTTTGGTCTTACCTACATTTTTTCACAAAATTGGATTTGTCAGGTATTGATGCACTTTTCAAAATCAACAATACACCAAAATTTGAAATTAAAAATATGATTTTAATTAATACTTATGGTTTAGAAAAAATTAAAAATGCTTTTAATACTACATATAAAGTTATAGAACATACAAGCACTATACAAAAAAAAATAAACGAAATTGTCGTGTTAATTTACTACTCAGTATATATCACCACTACACCAAACACTTTATTTTTGCATTCGACGCGTGTTTCGCTAACCATGTTAGCTTCATCAGGAGCGATGATTGACAGTCGGTCATCGCTCCTGATGAAGCTAACATGGTTAGCGAAACGCGCGTCGAGTGCAAAAATAAAGTGTTTGGTGTAGTGGTGATATATACTGAGTAGTATCATTGTGCCAAAGATTCCACATTCCCAACTTAGATGTTAATTACTATTAATTCGCGGTGAGAATGAATATTTACATTATTGTTATATTTCTGATTTATCAAGTTTTTTTTTTTATGAGTCTAGCACACGTGCTGCAGGGAATTCCCTAAAGCGCTCCAGGAGCGGCATGTGTGCGGAAAAAGCGATTCACGTTGTTCTTGAATCGCTGTAAATTGTACTCGGTGGGAAACACAGCGCTGGGCAAGATTAGTCTCTAGTCAACTCTCTAAACATCACGCAAAGAAATTTCTTTGTGACAAATGTTTACAATATTACCCAAACAATGATGATTTCATGAGACATAACGCATATGATTGTAATCATGTTAGAATGAATGTACTATCAGAGAAACCTAAAGTTGAGAAATTTGGTAATTTGGTGCCTGGAAACATTTTAAAATTTTCCAAGATTCAAAAACAAATGAAAATCCCTTTTATCATTTATGAAGAGTGAATGTATTGTTAAACCAGGAAAGAATAAGGTAGGTGGTCTCGATGCTACTAGTTCTTACACTCTTAAACAAAAATGATATATTCCATAATTATTAGAATGAGATGTATATAAAATCTACAATAAATATTTAAAAATAATTAAACATAAGAATAAGTTAAGTGCAAAGGAAAGATTATACCATAATTGTATAAATGAGTATCTTAGTTGTAACAAAATTTTAATAGCTGAAAATGATAAAATCGCTGATCACTGGCACTTAACGAGTCTTTATAGAGGACCCTCACATTCTAAAAGCAACTTGAACTTCAAAATCTCCAATTTTATTCCGTCATTTTAAAAAATTATGATGCATTTATCAAAAATTCACGTCAATATAGTGAACAATTGAATGCAGTGCAAAGAAAAATATATTTCATTTCAAAAATGTATCAATGTGGGTTAATATTTTAATGAAAAGGCTAACAAGCTAAAAGAAAAAAATAGACTTGTGAATGATTTGTAGACTCGTTTAAATTTTTACTATATTCTTTAGCAAAATTATCTGAAACTCTAAAAAATGAACGATGTTATGAAGTATTATAATTTTGTCATGAAAAGGAATAGCTTAACTTGATTCGACAAAAGGTAATCTTTATATAAAGATATATTTATAATTATACAATGTTAAAGGAAGTTATTAGAAAAAGAACAGTTTTGTAATGACCTAACCAATGAACACATTAATGAAGATGAACATAAAAGAGCTGTAAATAAGTGGAAATGTGTTCAGTGTGAAACAGTAGGAGAATATTCGGATATTTATTTAAAATGAGATATGTTACTTTTGGCAGATATTTTCGAAAATTTTAGAAAAACTTGTTTGAATGAACTATAATATATATAAATAGATATTATATATATAATATATATATAATATATATAATATATATAAATAGATATATATATATATATATATATATATATATATATATATATATATATATATATATATATATATATATATATTGTAAGGTGTTAACTTGCCCGCACTTTTGTACCCTGTGAAAAGTTGTTTTTTTCCACGCTTGGGCGCAATTTTCTTGCAACCTCTTTTTAATTTCTGCTAATGAATTGAGTGGATCCTTATTTTAAAAGAACTAAAGAAATTAAACACACACTAGCTCAGTTTTCCTTGGTAGAGAGATATGGGTAAGATATAATTTTTGTACGTCTTTTTGGAATAATTTTTTTTTATTTTTAAAAAACCTCCGCTGTACGACTTTTGGGCACCATTCATTTTAAAATAGAAAGGATCTAACTTCAGCTAAAAAAATGAAAAAATGCTGAAAGGGTGTACAGTTGTTAAATAAAAAACAGTTTGGTACAGCCGTCATTATCCTGAAAAGTAAAATAGGTATTCAGTGAGACACTAGCTTTAATCAATAAAAAGAAAATTTATTCATGATGTTAAAATAAAAGTTCTAACCTCTGCGGTTTTAAGGATTACAAAAAATTCTAGCCTAACAGGTAGTTATTATTATTAGAGTCCCTAAATCAGACATTTTAAATTCTAAAAGCTGACTACCCCCGAAAGCGAAGAATCGTGATTTTTACTTCACCTTTTGTCAGTTCAAATTGCTATTAAGACACTTACTTCGGGAATAGGTCTATTGATGAATGTTCTGGTAACTTACGGTTTTTATTTGGGCTTCTAGGCCTTCGATGGAACACAAAACCGATTTTACACTTTGTAGGAAACACTTAGAGCCCACTACGGCTTTACGTTAGAAAAAAACTCGTGCTTTACTTGGCTCTCATAATTGTTGCTATGAGCCTCTACTGCGGCTCGGTCGAAGTAAGCCTGGCTGCGGCTCGATGGAAATTAGCCTACTTGGCGGCTCGGTCGAAATAACCTACTTGGCGGCTCGGTGGAAATAAGCCCCTCTTCCTGTCCACCGGACTCTTAAATAAACCGTGGGCACTCTCTCGGTAATATGGCCACGCCGGAACCAAAACTCCGGATACAAACATTTAACCAATTCCGGCGTATCGAGAGATTCGGTCGCAACCCGCACAGCACACTATATACCGAACGGCTTGGAATTTCTGATTAATATACCGTTCGATACAAAAATGAAAAGAAGTACAATTTAAAGTGAAAAATCAGTAACATTACATGGTCTTAAAATCTAAGAAAAAATGAATGTTACAATATATATATATATATATATATATATATATATATATATATATATATATATATATATATATATATATATATATATTGTAACATTCATTTTTTCCTAGATTTTAAGACCATGTAATGTTACTGATTTTTCACTTCAAATTGTACTTATTTTCATTTTTGTATCGAACGGTATATTAAACAGAGATTCCAAGACGTTCGGTATAGTGTGTTGTGCGGGTTCCTGGCCGAACCTACCGCCACGCCGCGATTGGTGAAAAGTGTGTATCCGCTGTTTTAGTTCCGGCGTCGCCATATTACCGGAGAGTTTGGATGGTTTATTTAAGGGCCTGAAGACCGACTGTGGAGGCTGTTTTCCATCTAGCCGCAGCCGGGCTATTTTCCATCTAGCCGCTGAGTAGGCTTAGTACCATTTAGCCGACAGGCTAATTTTCATCAGAGCCGACAAGTAGGCTTCCTTCGACTGAGCTACAAAAGCAAAGCTCAGAACAACCATCATGCGAACTAAGTAAAAGTACCAGTTTCTTAACTAAAAGCCGTAGTGGGTTTTCAAAGTGTTAGCTAGAAAAGTGTGAAATCGGTCGAATGCCATCAAAGCAGGAATAAGAACCGTAAGTTACCAAAACTTCCTTCAATAGACTTATTCCAGAGTAGTGCCTTAACCGCAATCTAAAACAGACTAAAAAGTGAAGTGTAAAGCACTATTTTTTCGTCTTCGGGGGTTATCATATTTCAGGATTTAAATGTAGTAACTACTAGTTAGGCTAGAATTTTTTTTTGTAGAACTGCAAAGGTTGGAACTTTTTATTTTAAAAAACATGAATAAATTCTCTTTTTTTGTTGATTAAAGCTAGTGTCTCACTGAATACCTACCCTACTTTTCAGGACAAGAAAGGCTGTACCAAACTGATTTTTTTATTTACCAACAATACATTCTTTCAGTATTTTTCCATTTTTTTAGCTGAAGTTAGATCCTTACTATTTTAAAATGGATGGTGCCCAAAATTTGTACAGCTAAAGCTTTTTAAAAATAGAAAATAATTCCAAAAAGACGTAAGACAATTATCTCTTACCCATATCTCTCTACCAAGGAAAACTGAGCTAGTGTTTCTTTAATTTCTTTAGTTCTTTTAAAATCAGGTTTCACTCAATTTATTATCAGAAATTAAAGCGGGGCTGCAAGAAAATTGTGTTCAAGCTTGGGGCATCCAATATTCAAACGGTACAAAATGACACCACAACGTGCGGGCAAGTTCCAATGTTACAAAATTGCGCTCAAGCGTGGGACAAACAACTTCTCACAGGGTACAAAAAAAGATGCCTCAAACTGAGGACAATTTAACAGGTTACAAAATAGCGCTGTCAACGCGGGGCTTTTGGAATTTTATTTTTTAAAGGGTTCAGTGTACTAGCTTTCGAACAAAGTAAAAGCTCTAACTTTGCAGATATTTTTATTTCATAATATTTATTAAACGAAACTACACTATAGCAGTAAGACAAAAGCAGGAAATTTGTAGAATTATTTATTTCAATTTATCCGATGGTGGTTTAGATATTTGAATTTTGTTAATTGACTCTAAGATAAGCGATTCCTACTTTTTTCTTAACAGCTAGCTTTATAGTTCAGATTAGCAGATGTGCTGGTTTACTTTAATTTTTTTGCAGTGTTAGATTTATTTTGCAGTAAACCGAACAAAAAGCTGTTCTTTTTTCTCACCTATATTTTGCATGAATATTAAAAATACTTTGCTGATACGAAACGGTATTTGGAGATTTTTTGTTGAAAATTCTTAACATATTTGGTAAAAGAATTTTAATACAAGGCGATACTTAGAAATTTTTTTTGAAATTGTCGAAGATTTTTTTTAATGTTTGGTAAAGAAGTTTACATATTTTAAGTGCCTTTACATATTTTTTATTTTGACTATTCGGAGCACAGGAGAAATATTTTCACGACTTTTTAAACAGTTCTTTTAAATTTTATTCATTTATCATGGAAGCCTTCAATTTTAAAGTCAATCACCTACTGGAATATGAGTTAGACTATGAACTGAAAATCCGTCGTACTCTCTCAGAACGTCCGGTCGCGGATAAAAGAAAGATTCTAACGAGGATCTTAAGCAAAGAAATTAATGAGCCCGGAAAAACGATAAAAATAGGGGATGACACCCTGTCTTTTAAAGAAGAAACGGCTGGTATCGAAAAGAGTTTAAATTCTATCCAAAACTTAATCGATAGTTATGACGGCGATCCAAATGATTCACTTGTACACCGGGTTAAATCACGTTTATCGCATGTAGCGGGTCGCGTACAAAGAATTCCCATGCCGGATGACGAAGAGGAAGCGTCGAAGTTTTCCAAATATGTTCAGGAAACAATAGCTACGTGTGTGCTCATGGAAGCAAATCTTGCAGAAAAGATAGCTCCTGGTCATGAGTTACCACAGTTGCCTATTACAACCCCAGTCATAAACGTACCAGCTCCAATCGTGAATTGCGCAGCCAGAAATATTCCTGTCAGCGAATGGCAATTGAAATTTAATGGAGACTCAAAGAGACTCTATCCTTTTTTGGAGAGGCTGACTGAAATAGCACAAGCTAGGAAAGTATCGGAAGATGAACTTTTCAGCTCTGCTGTTGAATTTTTCACTGGCGATGCCTTCATATGGTTTAGAAGCATAAAATCAAGCGTCAACGACTGGCATTCCTTGGTAGATAGGCTAAAGAAGGACTTCTTGCACTGTGATGATGATGAAGAATTGTGGTCGGAAATAAAGAGGAGGCGACAAAAGAAGAATGAGTCCACGGTGATTTTTATTGCCCACATGGAATCTTTATTTAGTAGGTTGTCCATCAAGCCTTTGGAAAGTACCAAAGTTAAATTTATACGGAGGAATATTCTGCCTAGTTTCGTCAATCGGTTAGCTCTACTAGATATTAATTCGGTAGCCGAACTCGCCGGGTTATGTAGAAAACTTGAAGAGTCCGATTATTTGTTGGAAAAGAGCAGACCAAAAAGCGAAACTAATATACATCAAGTAGAGTATAATCCAAATGGCCGAAGTGGAGTCTCGACAAATAAGGTTGGGAATGTAAATCGGAACCCTAGGAGTAACCAGAAAACGGGCAAAAGAAAAGATAATGACTCTAAAATTAGCGATACTGCAACTAAAGTGAACGACAAGCCGGTTCCACCTAAGGCGATTTTCACGTGTTGGAATTGCACAGGCCCGAATCACACTTACCAAAATTGTACAGCACCAAAGAGGGTATTTTGTTTCAAATGTGGAACAACTGGTGTGAGACTAACATCATGCCCCAAATGTACAAAAAACGAGTAAGGACGGTATATTACCGAGGCGGATATACTAAATCCAACAAAAAAGCCTCTAATCATTCGGCTAAGTCACAAGCTCACGTTCGCAGTAAAGCCCCTAATCCAAAACGTTCTAGAAACACGGACGAACAAAAATATTCCAATAGATCAGATTGGACTAAATGGTTACAAAAAGTTTCTGATTTTTTTAAGTCTAATAAAAATTCTCTTTCTCAAGTTAAAACTCCTGCTTCTCCAAATGGTCACATGTCTCCTTTATTCGTGCATAAATATTCAGATAACAGACCGCATATCGAGATAAATCTATTAGGTGCCCATTTCTCGGCTTTATTTGACTCAGGTGCAAATGCCTCCGTTGTAGGTCAGAATGGTATAAAAATTTTAAGTCGTTTAAGTATAAAAATATGCCACGTCAAAAATAGAAGTGTTACCACTGCAGATGGCAGCCGTCTAAAAGTTTTAGGTACGGTTGAGTTGCCGCTTGTCTGCAATGGTCATTGTTTAGTAATCTCTGCTCTAGTAGTACCTTCTCTATCACATACTTTGGTTTTAGGATGTGATTTTGCACAAAAATTCGGAATTCTAGTAAATTTTAAAAATAATTCGTGGTATCCACAGTCCCTAGAAGTCAACTCTCAAACAAGTTTTAAAGATTGTTATTCAGAAAGTTCTTTAGAAAACCTTTTCTCGCGTCTATGTACCCTAGATGATCTCTCGCGGACGGAACGCTTAAAAGCAGAAAAAGTAATAAGCTCTTTCAATGAAATAAGTAGTAAAGATAGGTTAGGCCGAACGAATAAAATCAACATGTCTATAGATACGGCTGATGCCAGTCCTGTAAAGACAAGGCCCTTCGCCATGTCTCCTTATATGTCAAAAGTATTAAATAAAGAGTTAGACGAAATGTTGAAACTCGGAGTGATTGAAGAATCAAACAGTCCTTGGTGTTCTCCAATCTTATTGGTGAAAAAGGCCGATGGACAGTATCGTCTATGCTTTGACGGAAGAAAGCTCAACGAGGTCAGCAAATTTGATAACTACCCATTACCGAACATCGACAGAATTTTGACATCACTCAGGAATGCTAAGTATGTATCCTCGATAGACCTTAGAAAGGCTTTCTGGCAAATTCCTTTAGACAAATCCTCTAAGGAAAAGACCGCTTTTGCAGTAGTAGGCCGAGGTCTATTTCAGTTCGTCACTATGCCGTTTGGTCTAAAGAACGCTGCTCAAACTCAGCAACGTTTAGTGGACGTTATATTTGGTCCGAAATATGAGCCACATATTTTTACCTATCTCGATGATATTTTAGTAACATCGGAAGACTTCGAATCGCATATTCGCTTACTTAAGGAAGTAAAAGATAAATTGAAAGAGGCCGGACTGACGATAAATTTGAGCAAATGCGATTTTTTCAAAACTTCTCTAAAGTTTTTAGGCTATATTGTAGGCTCAAATTCCTTGCGTACCGATCCGGATAAAGTAGCAAGCATGGTTAATTATGCGAGACCTACTAATACTACGGAAGTTAAACGCTTCGTAGGAATGTGTTCGTGGTACAGACGTTTTGTCGAGAATTTTTCTACCCTGTTGTCGCCTATTAATGATCTTTTGAAAGGACGAAAAAAAAAGGACAATCGATAGATTGGACAAAGGCAGCCGAAGAATCTTTTATAAAGATTAAAGAGCTATTGGTTTCAGCTCCAATTTTATCCCAACCAGATTTTTCCCAACAGTTTTATATTTCTAGCGATGCTTCTAATACCGGTTTAGGGGGCGTCCTAACACAGAAAATCAATGGTGAGGAAAGAGTGATAGCGTATGCCAGTAGAACTTTGTCAAAGGCTGAACGTAACTACTCGGTTGTTGAAAAAGAATGTTTAGCAGTACTCTTTAACATCGAAAAGTTTCGACCTTACATAGAAGGTGTTCCTTTCACGGTCATAACAGATCATTATAGTTTATTGTGGCTTAATTCAATTAAAAACCCTAGTGGCAAACTAGCGCGTTGGGCGATTAGGCTGAGACAACATACATTTAATTTAATTCATAGAAAAGGAGTCCACAATGTTATTCCTGACGCTTTGTCAAGAATCCCAGATCATACCGTGGACGAAAACAGTCTTAATGCAGAGATTGGCGTAAGAATTGATACAGTTGACATAGATCGCATTGACCCATGGTACGACAATTTACGGCAGCAAATTAAAGAATTTCCTGAAAATTTTCCGCAGTGGAAAGTGGAAAATGATTTCGTGTACAAGTTTATCCCAAACCAGTTGCCTTTAAAAGTTAATGTACCCGAGTGGAAAATACTAGTTCCTAAACCACAGAGAGAGGAAATTATAGACATGTGTCACACTCCTCCTACTTCTGGTCATTTTGGCTTTTATAAAACTCTTCACAGGGTTCAGGAACAGTATTATTGGCCAAAAATGCGTTTTGACATCGTAAAGTTTGTGAGGACTTGTGAAGTATGTGGAGCGCAGAAATCTCCAAATGCACTACCTATGGGACTAATGGGAAAAGAGAAAACGGTTAATTACCCTTTTCAAGTCATAGCAGCTGATCTAGTAGGCCCATTCCCCCGTTCAAAAAAGGGAAATAAATGGCTCCTCGTGGTTTCTTGCTGGTTTACAAAGTATACCATGCTATTTCCTTTGAAAAGCTCTAAAGCTGGATATATAGAGAGAATTTTGGAAAATAACGTCTTTCTAATCCACGGGGTCCCATCGCTCTTAATATGCGATAACGGTACTCAGTTTACCTCTAAGAGTTTTAAGAGCTTAAGTGAAACTTATGGTTTTAACATCCGTTTTAATCCCGTGTACTCTCCACAATGTAATTTTGTCGAACGTAATAACCGAACAATCGGGACCGCTTTAAGAAGTTACGTTGATTCACATGACACTTGGGATGGCAATATTTCCAAAATTCAACAAGCTATAAATACCGCAAGACACGAAGTAACAGGGTTCACACCGCCTTTCTTAGTTTACGGCAGACATATACCTCTATCCGGATCGTATTATAAAAATTTGGATTTGGATGTCAATGTTGACAGCGAAATAATTCCGGGTAACAGGGGTGCGTACGCCGAAAATTTAAAGGGTTTAAAAGATATTTTCACCGACGTGCGTAGTAGGATACATAAGGCTTATGAACGGAACAGTAAGTCTTACAACCTTAGAAAAAGGGATTTTGCCTTTAATATAGGTGATCACGTTTGGCGAAAAAATAAAATTCTTTCCAGTGCAGCAGATAAATTCACATCTAAGTTGGTACCTAAGTATGTGCATTGCGTGATTAGAGAAAAGATTTCAGATTTAGTTTATGGTTTAGTTAATTTAGATGGGACTAAAATAGGACGATGGCATATTAAAGACTTAAAACCATTCAATGAACCTAACCCTAGTGAAAGTTTGTCAGAAGAAGAATAATTTATATTTACTTTATCTTAATTGCTTTACTTTATTTTTTTTTGATGTTGCTCTGTAGAGGTGACGACCTCGTTTTTTTTTGACTGTTATAAAAGTTGAGCAGAGAATAGCTTACTTTTATTGTTTAATGCTAAGGTTTTGGGTACTGATCATATCCAAACTTAGGTTGATGGTAGTTGATGTTTAGCATCGACTCAGCTGTTGCGAGCTTGCGAAAGAGTCACACTCAGGATATATCATAAGACTGGTATGTCGGTGGTCGCGGGATTTGATTTGCTTATGACCCCAAATAATATCCAGTTCTTGACACTTGGAAGCGAAATTTTGATTAGAGGCAATCCAAGGTGATCTTGAGTTAGGACAAGCCCAAGATGTAGCTCGTGTAGTGTGATGTAGAGTCAAAAATTTTTTATGAGCAATTTCAAAGTTTGTTACCCGAGTGGGTGTATTTCTATTACCTTAGTGGTATATGTTGGGTGCAATTAAGAGTAAATTGATTTTGGTTTATCCAGTAAGTCTAAGACTTGGATTATTTTGATTTAGATCTTCTTCTGAATTGACAAACTGAGGGTATTTTCTATTTTTTTTCAGAGCCGTTTAAACGTTACCTTTGAGTCACTAATTTTTTTAAAATTTTTTTGCATGGACTCATAGGCGTATGTTGAGTTTTTTCGGTATACTATCAGATTGATAGAAAATTGAAGTTCTGCAGGAGAACTAAAGGCTGATGATTTACAGGAGATGAGAGCAGAGTAAGACAGTCGTTTCACAAAGAAATGATCAAAATCTGATACCGAGATGAGAACCTTGTCAAGAGAGGCTAAGCGCAGTGAAGGAAGATTCCTAACCGAATTTTTAGATTTTCACCAGATAATCTAGAAGTTTGGGCTGACAGAAAACGGTTATGCCTAATACCTGTAGCAGTTTCTTCTAGAGGCTATTGTCTAGGGAGACGATTAACAACATGATCGAATATTTTAGCTGTCAACGATGTTTTCTTCTTGTTTCTGATTAAGCTGGAAAAGCTCTTGTCGTCTTCAACAGTTTTGTTGAGTTGCCACCGAAAAATAGAGAAATTTTTGCTTCATGTAGCCTTTTAAGCTCATTTTCGTAGTTTGGAAATTTCCGTTAGAAGCTTGGTTAAGTCAACCTTGTAAACCTTTTAGGTTGTATCCCATGAGTTATTTGTTTTTACAGGCTGTGATGCACCGGGTGCTAACAGATGCCGTTACGACGTTTGGCAGGGAGTTAGTCTTCCTGAGGAACAGACTGATTGGAAGGGTAGTCTATGGAGGGCGCACGTTTGACCTTTGGGACCTTTAGAGGTTTTGTTACCCAATGGCTATTTCTATTTGAGCCAAAGGAGAGCCTAGCTACTGTAGTCGACCTCAGCTCCAATTAGCCTATTAGTGGTGACAGGCTGTTGGCAGTAGTGTGTTTCGGAACACCCTATTGATTAATTTTTTTTGACTTATGGTGGTGTGGTAGACACCGTTTTAGTTTAGTGGATGCTATAATCTACTCCCTTTTGTTGGTGGACTCCAGGGTCACCAATTCTGTATTTTATTGTCTCCACCATTCAGTATATCGTGGTGAGGTGTTTGTCTCCTGTTATGTGGGATGGATTGAATGTTTTTCGTTGTTGTTCCAGGGCGAGACCAGTACACGAGGGTTCTTCATGCAACTTGGAGGAGCGCAATGCTGGTTAAGTTTTATATCTCTGTGTAGCCACCCTGAAGAATGATGGAGGGCGTTTTTTTTTTTCTGGCTCATGTTTCTAGGCAGATTTGTCACTTTGGTGCGATGTGCTGAAGATTTGATTAGCTTTTGCTAAGAGCTTTCACCAAGCTCAGTATGGAGTTATCGTAACCAAGAGTTTGGGATTTGAACTCCTGAATGTACTTCTGTATATATTTCTGTATATATTTCTGTATATATTTCAGTGTATGTTGGTTGCCTGAGGGCATGTGCTCAAAATGCGTGATTTTGAGTCGTTTTGCTTATGGACTCCCATATTTAGGATTATGACTTTAGGGAGGTCCTATTTCGAGACTTGCTGTCTCATATAGTTATGTTGGGAATGTTTCCTTGAATGTTAGTTGTGCGCAGACTAATCATTCCGTTCTTAGGGAACGTTTTTTTTGAAGCAGGATCATTCAGTTTGGTGAATTTTAGCTTTTATAGCTATTCACTGTGTTTAGAGTGAATTGTAGCTTTGGTAGCTATTCACTGTGCCTATAGTGATATTGTTAGCTTTTATAGCTGCTCACTATGTTAATGGCGAGATTGTTCTTTTAGAACGCAGACTTTGTGTAGTCGAGGACTATTTACAGAGTGTTTTCTTGGCGAGGAGCCGAGGCTTTTTTCTGGCGATGTACCAGAATGTTTTCTTGGCGAGGAGCCGAGGTTTTTTTCTGGCGATATACCAGAGTGTTTTGTTGGCGATGAGCTGACGTGTTTTCTGGCGATTAACCAGAGCGTTTTCCCTAGCGATTTTAGCATGTCTAGATGTCTTAGGACGTCGACATTGCGCGATAGAGTGCGATTATTTTCCGAGTGCGACTAGTAGTGATACTAGATTTAGAATGTTCTCTTAGCGATGAGCTAGAGCATGGATGGCGATTTTTCCCGAGCGTTTGTCTGGATATTTATCCAGATATTTTTTTTTGGCCTAGTGCTAAATGGTCTGACAAGACTTTTTCTTTTTAGTGTAAGTGTTTGCACTAGAATCATTTTTTATTTTTTTTCTTTATTTAAGAATTTTTATAAATTTCTTTTGCTGAAATAGAAAATTTTCAGACAATCCTTAAAATATTTTAAGGGGGGTGTTCATATTTTATTTCAGTTCACTTTTTTGATTTAGACAAGAGTCTAGACAAAGTTAAATTTTTTTTTGTTTTGGTAACAATAACAGAGCTGATTCTTCTATATAAGAAGACCGCGATTGTTACTTTAGAAAGGTATTTCTTATGTTCATGCAAGGATTTTTATTTACTTTTTGATGTACTTAACCTTAGTGCTTAATTAAGTTAAGTCTAGTTATAAGATTCTTGTGTACTTGCAAAGATTTTCATTTGGTTTTCATTGTACTTAATATTAGTGCTTAATTAAGTTAAGTCTAGTAGTAAGGTCCGAAGTTTGTACTTTTGTTTTAAGTTCTGACCTTAGTATTAAGTGATAGTGTACCACTTTGTACCTTTTCATAAGTAGCCTAAGTTTAATAGACTAGTGTAGTCTATTTCTTTTTGGAAGGGGTAAATGTAACATTCATTTTTTCCTAGATTTTAAGACCATGTAATGTTACTGATTTTTCACTTCAAATTGTACTTATTTTCATTTTTGTATCGAACGGTATATTAAACAGAGATTCCAAGACGTTCGGTATAGTGTGTTGTGCGGGTTCCTGACCGAACCTACCGCCACGCCGCGATTGGTGAAAAGTGTGTATCCGCTGTTTTAGTTCCGGCGTCGCCATATTACCGGATAGTTTGGATGGTTTATTTAAGGGCCTGAAGACCGACTGTGGAGGCTGTTTTCCATCTAGCCGCAGCCGGGCTATTTTCCATCTAGCCGCTGAGTAGGCTTAGTACCATCTAGCCGACAGGCTAATTTTCATCAGAGCCGACAAGTAGGCTTCCTTCGACTGAGCTACAAAAGCAAAGCTCAGAACAACCATCATGCGAACTAAGTAAAAGTACCAGTTTCTTAACTAAAAGCCGTAGTGGGTTTTCAAAGTGTTAGCTAGAAAAGTGTGAAATCAATCGAATGCCATCAAAGCAGGAATAAGAACCGTAAGTTACCAAAACTTCCTTCAATAGACTTATTCCAGAGTAGTGCCTTAACCGCAATCTAAAACAGACTAAAAAGTGAAGTGTAAAGCACTATTTTTTCGTCTTCGGGGGTTATCATATTTCAGGATTTAAATGTAGTAACTACTAGTTAGGCTAGAATTTTTTTTGTAGAACTGCAAAGGTTGGAACTTTTTATTTTAAAAAACATGAATAAATTCTCTTTTTTTGTTGATTAAAGCTAGTGTCTCACTGAATACCTACCCTACTTTTCAGGACAAGAACGGCTGTACCAAACTGATTTTTTTATTTACCAACAATACATTCTTTCAGTATTTTTCCATTTTTTTAGCTGAAGTTAGATCCTTACTATTTTAAAATGGATGGTGCCCAAAATTTGTACAGCTAAAGCTTTTTAAAAATAGAAAATAATTCCAAAAAGACGTAAGACAATTATCTCTTACCCATATCTCTCTACCAAGGAAAACTGAGCTAGTGTTTCTTTAATTTCTTTAGTTCTTTTAAAATCAGGTTTCACTCAATTTATTATCAGAAATTAAAGCGGGGCTGCAAGAAAATTGTGTTCAAGCTTGGGGCATCCAATATTCAAACGGTACAAAATGACACCACAACGTGCGGGCAAGTTCCAATGTTACAAAATTGCGCTCAAGCGTGGGACAAACAACTTCTCACAGGGTACAAAAAAAGATGCCTCAAACTGAGGACACAGGTTACAATATATATATATATATATATATTTAACAGGTTATATATATATATATATATATATATATATATATATATATATATATATATATATATATATATATATATATATATATATATATATACAGTGGCGTGCAAAAGTTTCCGGCCAGTGACATTTCGTACTCTAATTTAATAAAAAAAGACTAATGATTTTTAATCATTATGAGATGTGAGTATGTGATATAGGAAACAAAATAATATAGTAAAAGAATATTATTTATGTTTGTGAATATATTTATTATTATTATTCTTATATTTAATGTGCAAAAGTTTCCGGCCACATAATATATATTGACGCAGTAGGACGTTCAAAGAAGTATTTACGAATAATAGCGCGTTGAATGTTCACATTTAGTTCAGAAAAGGTCGTGGGAGCATAAACATGGCTCTGCATATGCAAATCCAAATTCGTGAGAGAGTAATAAAATTTTCAAAAGAAGAAAAGTCTTCTCATAAGATTGCTTCATTATTATCGATAGGTAAATCAACCGTGAAAGATGTTATTGTAAAATACCGTTGTGGATATGGTTTAAAAGATCGTCCGTGTAGTGGAAGACCAAGAAAAACGTCTAAAAAAGTAGAAGGTATCATTAAACGCAAATCAACTGCGGATGTCAAGAACACTGCTGCCGAAATTGCACTCGAGCTAAAGGATGAAAATCTAGCTAATGTTAGTCGTAGTACTGTGACACGAAGACTACATGATGTGGGGCTTTTTGGCCGTATAGGTATTAAAAAACCATTAATCAGTCAAAAGAATAAGAAGGCCCGATTACAATTTACCAAAGATCATTTAAATTGGGCAATCAAAGATTGGAAAAAAGTAGCTTCCTCAGACGAATCTAAATTTAATCTTTTTGGAAGCGATGGTAGACAACATGTACGACGTCCTATTGGTACGAGAAATGTTGTTCGGTACCAAATTCCTGCTGTAAAACACGGTGGAGGAAATGTGATGGTTTTGGGAATTTTCTCTGCACAAGGAGTCGGTCCATTGATCGAAATCAACGGAAATATGAACGCTGATATTTACAAGGACATTTTAGAAAACAATCTGTTATCATATGCTGAAGAAACATTGCCGCAGAATTGGATATGTCAGCAGGATAATGACCCCAAACATGCATCCAAGTTGTTAAAATAGTGGTTTTCTGCTTCAAATGTGAGAGTTTTAAGCTGGTCACCTCAATCACCGGACTTGAACCCAATAGAACACTTATGGGAAACCCTAGATATTCAAATAAAGCCGCATTATTCAAATCATTGAAGGAAGAATGGGATAAAATTTCACCTGCTTGTATTAATCGATTAATTGAGTCAATGCCACATCCTTGTGCGGCTGTTATCGCTGCAAAGGGTATGGCTACAAAATATTAATATAAAAATATAATTTACGCCTATTATAGAGCATATGGACTAATAATTTTTCTCGTAATACAAAGTGGCCGGAAACTTTTGCACATATAAATATAAGAATATTAATAGTAAATATATTCACAAACATAAATAATATTCTTTTACTATATTATTTTGTTTCCTATATCTTATACTCACATCTCCTAATGATTAAAAATCATTAGTTTTTTTTTTTAATAAATTAGAGTACGAAATGTCACTGGCCGGAAACTTTTGCAAGCCACTGTATATATATATATATATATATATATATATATATATATATATATATATATATATATATATATATATATAAATATATATGTGATTTTCGTGAGAGTGATTCTAAGGTTTTTTTTTTTTTAGTGAAAATAAGTAAAGAAAATATATCTTGAACTATCTCCAGTGTTATATAACTTTATCATCCATGTGTGCAATTATAAAAACGTAACTTTTTGTCATGTGTTTAACCTAAAAGTGAACTGAAAAGTGTAAATCCAACCTAACCTCACACTCGGTTTCAACCGCCAATAACGAGTCTATGCAGAAAGTGACTGCAGTGTTGCCAGCATGTCTGAACTATCACCGAAAAATTGTCCTGTCTGTGAGGATAACTTTGTAGTTAACAACAAAGCCCTAAATTGTGTTTTCTGCAGACAGCGATATCATAATATGTGTGCTAGGATAAAGGACACCCTATCAAGGGCTGTTCTGGATTCTGAAAATCTATTGTGGTTCTGCGATGGTTGTATAAGAATAGTAAACAAAAGCCTTTCGACTACGATAAAAATGGAGCAAATTGATGAAAAAAATGAATGCAGTAATAAAAGCTGTGGAGAAATTGGGGCTGGAAAATCGGAAAATAACTGTGTTGTAGACACAACACTAGTACAGTTCCGCAATCTAAAAAGTATGATTATGCAAAAGCGCTGAAGGAAGGGGTGGTAGTCGTGAAGCCTACCAAATCATGTGAGAGCCTAGAAACAAAGAAGATAGTAAAACAGCAGATCAGACCTGCAGATCTGGGTATTGGAATTACTGCTATAAGAAGTGCCAAAGAGGGTGCTGTGGTGATCAAATGTAGAAACGAAGGAGAAGCTAAAAAACTTAAAGAAAATCTGGAACCAAAGATACGTCAGAACTTTCTAACTACAATACCTACTAAAAAAAGACCACGAAGCAAGATTGTAGGAATAGAAGACTTATATAATGAAGAGGAACTCATTCTTAACCTCAAACAACAAAATCCAGACATTATAGGGACACAGTCTGAAATGAAACTCATTGTTAGCAAAAAAATGGTCAATGCTTTCTTTGCTATTTTGGAGTGTGACTCGGACACCTTCAGGCGTATACAGAGCGAGGGTAAAGTTTTCCTTGGATGTAGAACATGTAGGTGCTTCGAGTACATTAATGTGGTCAGGTGCTTTAACTGCAATCAATATAATCATACCTCCAGGGAATGTAAGATTCAAAAAATATGTGGAAAATGTGGTGCCAATGGACATGATGCGAAAGATTGTGTCGACAATAATTTGCAATGCATTAACTGTAAGACCAGTAATAGCAAATTCAAGCTACAGCTCGATGCCAACCATATAGTTTTTGACCTACATTGTCCCACTTACATCAAGCTACAAGAGAAAGAAAAATTAAGAATACAGTACTGTCCCTCGGATAAATAGCAACTCAAGAGCACAAGTTCTAAAAATAAGCCAATAGAAAAACAATCTCTGGGCATACTGCACCAAAATATACAGTCTCTGAGATACAAGGCTCTGGAAATAGAATGCTTCCTGGATGGTTTGGTGTCTAAACTGGCAGTGCTGCTTTTCAGTGAACACTGGATGGAGAAACATAATATTGACCTTGTGGTAATCGAGGGCTTTACACTCATATCTTTTTTTGCGCGAAGTGAGATGAAGCATGGTGGAGTTTGCATCTTCTGTAGGAATGATTTGGTGTTTAATGATCTCAGCGGCATCTGCGGCATGAGCATTGAGGAAATAATCGATTTGGCTGCAGTTGGATACCCCAGTTCCAAACTAATAATAGTTTGCCTGTACAGACGTGGAGTTGGAAACTTTAATACTTTTGTGGAAAGGCTTGAACATATGTTGGACTATATACATACAAACTATCCTGAACACAAAGTAATTTGTGCAGGTGACTTCAATGTAAATTTTCTTGAACAGGAAGGTATTCGAATCAAACAACTGTCAGATTTGTTTAATATATTTTGTTTTAATCAATGCATTTTTAAGGCAACTCGAGAAACTAAAGATTCGGCTACTTTGCTTGATAACATTTTCTGTAATTTCGATCACAAGTATTCATGTTACGTATTGAATTCGGCACTTTCTGACCATCACGCACAGATTATTCACATCGAGACGTCTGGCAGTGAGGATTCTACCCCTCAATTCTATTATAAAAGAGTATTTTCAAATAATAAAATTATTTCATTCAAAAGCGAATTAGAAGCGGTGGATTGGTTTACAGTTTATCAATGTGATTCAGTAAACGACGCGTACAGTACCTTCTTAAACAAAGTCCTAAATATCTTTAATGCAATATTTACAGTGAAAAAATGTTTCAAACATAACAAACACAATCCGTGGATTACGCGGGGTATTAGAGTTTCATGTAGACATAAACGTGTGCTGTATTTTAAAAAAATTAAAGGTCTGGTAACCAATGAATACTTTAATACCTATAGTAAAGTACTGAAGCAAGTTATAAAACATGCCAAAAAAATATCAAATAACAGCTTTATAAATTCTCCTGAAAATAAAGTTAAAGCTGCTTGGCAACTTGTAAAGACCCTAACGGGGAAAAATAGAAATAGTAACAATGTACTTAACAATTTTTCGAATAAATTTAATGATCCGTTCAAGACAGTTAACAACCTAAATCACTACTTTATAAGCTCTTGTCCGAACATAAGTACAAATAAACACAATTATGTCCTTTCCCTTGATTGTTCTGTACGCTCTATTTATCTGAGACCAACTACGCCTCTGGAAGTGTCCAGGACAATAAAAAGTCTAAAAAATAAAAAGTCAGTCGGGGATGATAATTTACCAATACGTATTATTAGAGAGGTTACAGATTCTATCTCAGAGCCTTTGTCCTATATCATTAATTTGTGTTTTGATACAGGTGCATATCCGGAACTTCTAAAAAATGCTTTAGTTAAAGCAATACACAAAAAAGGGGGTTTACATGAGGAAAAAAACTATAGGCCAATATCGCTGCTCTCAAACGTAGGTAAAATATTTGAAAAAATTATAAACAATAGGCTAATCGATTTTTTGAACACAACTCTTTATTTTCCATCAACCAAAATGGATTTCGAAAAAATAAATCTACAGTTAGAGCGATTTATCAAGCATTAACTCATATACTAAGTTCTTTAAATAATAAGAAGCTCACAATGGCAATGTGCATTGACCTGTCAAAAGCGTTTGATAGTGTCAATCATAATACCCTATGTTCCAAGCTGGAATCGTATGGTGTTCGGGGAAATGCGTTGAATTTGTTAGCATCCTACCTGGAAAATCGGACACAACAGGTTATGGAAATTGATGATTTTGGTAGACCTATAATTTCCCACAAGATCGGGGTGTCGAGGGGTGTTCCTCAGGGATCAATATTAGGACCTCTCTTATACATTATATATACGAATGAGCTCAGTAGAATATCCGGAGAATTTACTATACTTTACGCAGATGATACTACATTGATCTTTAGTGAGGAGAATCCGCACGCAATGCTGACCAGTGTACAAGGAGCGTGCGAAGCTCTTGATGGATACTTTTCGGCTCATGACTTATTAATAAACGCTCAAAAAACACAATGCCTATTTTTCGGCAATAGAATAGAAAACACTTTATCTTTTACATATCGAAATATTAATGTCCAATCGTCCGAACGTGTTTCCTTCTTGGGGGTGAAAATAGATCAGAGACTGGACTGGAGAGTGCATATTGAGAATGTTGCGTTGAATGTTTCAAGGTATTGCTATGCTTTAAGAATTATTTCTGAAAATTAAGATACGGTCTTATCTTTTGGGGTAATTCACCGGAAATTGAAAGAGTTGTAATTCTTCAGAAAAAATGTATTAGAGGTATATTTGGAATGACGCCGCGTGATAGCTGTAGGAATGTGTTTAGAGACAGAAAGATCTTAACCGGAAGTAAAGAGACTTTTAACCAAATATCTGCTTCAAGGAGCTTATTACTCATTAAATCAATTTTTCTTAAGTCCAGTTGAAATTAGCACGGGGATTTGATGACTCTGTCAGCAGAGGTGGTTTCCTGTCTTTTCCGTTGTGCCTCTTATTTCATTGTGTATTTGTTACTATATTGTAATTTGTGCTTTTAAACTGTTTTTACTTATTTACTGTTTTTTCCTTTTTTTTTATTTAATTATAGTTTATTGTAAACTTAGTTAACATTGTTTAATGCCTATTGGCTTATAAGTGTAACCTATTGTTACATGAAAACAAATAAATTATTATCTATCTATCTATCTATATATATATATATAAATATATATATATTATATATATATATATATATATATATATATATATATTTATATATATATATATTTATATATATATATATATATATATATATATATATATATATATATATATATATATATATATATATATATATATATATATATATATATATATATATATATAATATATATATATATATATATATATATATATATATATATATATATATATATATATATATATATATATATATATATATAGATAGATAGATAGATAATAATTTATTTGTTTTCATGTAACAATAGGTTACACTTATAAGCCAATAGGCATTAAACAATGTTAACTAAGTTTACAATAAACTATAATTAAATAAAAAAAAAAGGAAAAAACAGTAAAAAAAAACAGTTTAAAAGCACAAATATATATATATATATATATATATATATATATATATATATATATATATATATATATATATATATATATATATATATAATAAATAAATTATTATACTTTTCCTGGGCCAAGTTTTGACGCGTCCCTTAAGTACACTGAAAAAGAATTAGAACTATTAACTGATCCTGATTTGATACATTTTTTAAAGATAGCATGAGGAGGAATTAGTACCTGCGTTAGTAGAAAATCCATCGCAAATAAGTTTATTGAAAATTACGACTTATCCAAACCTCATAAATATATTTTATACTTAGACGCAACAAATTTATATGGTTATGTAATGTCTGAATATTTTGAACAAAAAGATTTTGTCTGGCTCTCACAAGAAAGAATTGACAATTTTAATGTTACAAATATTTCAGACACACCTCAAAAAGGTATGTTTTAGAAGCTAACTTAATAAGTCCAACTAATTTACATGAATGTCACAACGAATTTCTTCTTTGTCCTGAAAACTCTAAACCAACTAATTTTAAACATGCACAATTAATTCCAAATTTGTTAAAAGAAAGAAAGATTTATCATTCATGATACTTTATTAAAACAATGTATTCAGAATTGACTAAAAATAGGTAAAATTCATAGAAACTTAGAGTTTACTCAAGTACCTTGGTTAAAGAAGAATGTAGATTTAAACACTAAATTGAGAAATATATCTAAAAATGACTTTGACAGAAATAACTATAAACAGCTAATAACAGTATATAAGGCAAGACTATGGAAAACGTTGATAAAAGATCAGATATTCGATTAGTTATTCAATTGGACAAAAATTCAACAAAAGATGTAGGGAAAATCTAGTTGCAAACCATATTTCAAGGAGTCAGCAGTTATGTATGACAAATCAGTTAATGTTTGATTTTTTATTTGGACATATCAAAAACTATAATGTATGGTTTCTTTTATGACCTCTTATGACCTCTTAAAACCATTATACAGACACTGACTAAGTTATTTTCAAAATAGAAACGTACAATATCTATGAAAATATGAAACATTATATTGATAAATTCGACACTTCTCATTATAAAATTGATAACGTACACAACATGCCAGTTACTAAATCTGTAGTGGGTAAATTTAAAGATGAATATGCTGGTAAACTTATAGAATATTTCTATGAAACTGGAGCAAAAGCATACTGTGTAAAAACAAAAATAAATTACCTAAAATGGCTGAAGCCATTAAAAAAAGCAGTGTTAATAAACAATTCGATATTATGAACTATAAGGATGTGGTAGAAAATAACTCTAAAACCTTTTGTTTTATGTATGTATTTTGATCTAGACTACATAACATGTATACTGAATTAAAATATAATTAATACGTTAGCTTTATCTTCAGTTGATGACAGGAGATACAAAGCTCAAAATAGTTTCGATACGCTTGTTTGGGGTAACGAAGATATCCTACTTTATCAATGCGTTGAAGAAAATGAGGAACTTTTTCTCTTTAAAATAGTCTCCCTCCATTAGATATATCTGTTGTATTAAGAGTTGACTTTATACAGTATTTCAGTATTCAATCTCATTTTAAATAGTATACTTTAAATATGTGTTTAGAATCCTATGACAAGGAAACAAATAATATAACCTACAGAATCTATGAACAAAGATTAACTTATATTCTTATATTATATATTTAGTAATACATTACATGTATATAATCCTTATAAAGTGTGTATATGTATATAATCCTTGTAATGTATGTTGTTATTTATCGTATGTTTTAAATATATTTTTTTTAATAAGTGTATCTTTACTTCTTGCCTTGTTAGAAATTATATATTAAAAACTATTTTACAATTAAACATTCTGTATGTAGAAGAGAAAACAGTAGAGGAAGGGGAATACTATATTAATACCCATATCATCTAAAATAATTCAGATACCGAGATGTATTCAACCAATTGTTCCTATTGTGGGTATACCACACAAATAAGCCATTGACTATAAAATTAAAACTTTTAAAACACAAGAGTTTTCGAAGTATTTTAAAGTTTTTAAATTAAATAATTATTCAGGAAAAGTGATTTAACAAGTTTTTAACAATATAAATTCAAATCAAAATTCAAAGAGTGAAAATGTTTGTACCACGTTGGATCTGACTTATTATTACGAGTTGGAAAATAAATTAACCAGAAATGGAACAAAAAGAAAATATTATGAAGAAATCGGTGACTTTCAAGGAGGAACCCAAGAAAGTGTATTTACAATTTGCGTGCACCAAAAAGTGAATGGGAAAAAGATTATTTAGATAAGTTGCTATTTAGAAGAAGAATTAAAGATTGTGAAATTATATTTTCTAAAATTCTTCCTGAAAAACATAGAATGTTAATCTGTAATGAAAGATTTAATTTTAAGAATTATTTTAATAAAAATAAACATATATAATATGTAATGGTAGGTTAAATGTTAAAAAATATTAATAAACATATAACTAAATCTCAATTTTGGTTGTATTTCTTATAAAATAAATAAGTTCCATTACGTGTTTCTTTAGAATTGATAAATTCTAACAATTTAACAAAAGCTTTATTTCTTTTTCTTTTTAAGATTTTTTTCCACCAGGTATACATCAGGATCTTTTACTTTCTGCAATTCCTCATCATAAAAAACCACCTTTAATGTCTTCATTTTTAGGACCATTTGTGAGATAGGTAATTGGATTGGTTAACTGTACCTTTCTAACTTGAAAAACGTCAGTATACCAATTTAGAGTGTAACCTTTATCGAATGCTTCTTTTCATTTGAAAATTTTAACAATATCGTTAACTTTAAACTTGATATGTTTTAGGACAATAATTTTCTTGAAGGTATATGAGTTTAGCAATATTTATCTTTTTATTTAAGTTGTTAATTTCAATAGGTTTGTATCCTGTAGTTCTTAAAAACATCGACACGTCGATACATCGATGTTTTACTTTACGATGTTTGCCTCCCTGCGAGTATAGATGACAAATTCCTCAAAGGAAACAGCGTTCTATTTCTAAACGATTAAAAGTCCGATGGAAACTCTTAAAAAAAAAATAACAAAAAAATTGACACAGATGGAAAAGGAATTAAAAATAACAAAGAGGATATAAACAGTTTTAAATTTATTTATATAGTCATGGTCAAAAATTATAAAGAATATATGAGAAATGAAAAATGTGAGAGTTACTCAAGGAAATAAATTCTGTGAATGGGATGTTTCAAAGGGCGGCTGAGGTATCAACAAGATCATATACAGTCGACACTCTATATAGTGAAAGACCAAAATATTTTTTGAAATTTCACTATAGAAAGTTTTTCACTATATAAAGAAAAAATCCGTATATATTGCTATGTATGTATTTTATATTGGTAATCATTTACTTGTATTTTATAAGGTACAAGCAACAAAAAAAATTGCAAAATTGAATTATTAGAAAAAAAGATTTTATTAAACATTTGAAAGTTTAAATAGTACATAGCATGTCCAGGGCTAAATACATACATAAAGTCCGTACGTTATATCTTTACCCGTGCGTCATAGTTTTCAGGCCGTATAACAGACGACTATTATATTATTTGTCATTTTTCACCAATAAATCGTAGGTATTGGTAAAAAGAGACAAAAAATATAGTAGTCGTCTGGGATATTGCCTGAAAACTATGACGCACGTATAAAGATATAACGTACGGACTTTATGCATGCATGTACTACATACGAAATAAAAAGAATAATACAAAATCTGTTAATACATATGTACATACTACGTACATACGTACTAGGAAAAAATAATCAGTTATTTTCTTTCGAACATTACTTTTGAAAATTAATTGTTGCTCAACAAAATTCTCGCATTTATTCAAATGCATAAAGATTTGATCAGGTACACTTTCCTGGCCCCTGAGAGTAGTTCGCACAATGTCAAATGCATTTCTTATTTCATTTTCACTAAATTTAGCAGGACAATCCCCGGTTTCAGTTTTGTTCTTCATGATCGTCTATACTTTTTATATCGTCAATTATGTCTTGGTCAGTTGGGGAGATCTGTCGTATCAACATCATTGTCGATTTCTAAGAAATCTTCAAGTAAAAAATCTGCGTCGACGGTAGCAGTTTTTTGTAGAATACCCCATTGCCTTTTTAAGGTAGCGAGATCCATTTCGTCTTCGTCTTCTCATTCGTCAATTTTTTCAGTAAAACCTGCTTTAGAAAAGCGGTTTTTGATAGTTTTCTGAGAAATATTTTCACTCCATACTTTAGCGACTTCGGTTATACACTCTTTAAGGGTAATCAATTTTTGGACTGGAAGGTTGTTATCAATCGCATTAACAATTTTGTGAACAATTCTGTTTCGGTAATGATGTTTTATGTTTTTTATAATACCCTGATCCATAGGTTGCAATTTGGAGGTAATGTTTGGTGAAAAAAAGATCAATTCAATATTCCTTAATTTTTTACTTACAGTAACTAGATATGCAGGACAATTGTCTATAAACATCACAATCTTTCGCTTTTGGCTTTTCATTTTCGTGTCCAGTTCTTTGATCCATCTTTCGAAAATCTCAGAAGTCATCCATGCTTTTTTATTATTGGCGTAATCTAACTCCAGAGATTTAACTCCTTTTAAACAACGGGGATTTTTGCTTTTACCTATGAGCAGTAATTTCAGTTTTTCTGAGCCATCCATGTTTGCTCCAACCATAAGTGTCACCCTTTCTTTACTTGTTTTAACACCAAAACATTTATCACTTTTAAAAGCAAAAGTTTTATTTGGCAAACATTTAAAAAACAAACCGGTTTCATCACAATTGAAAACGTTTTTTAGCTCGTACTTTTTCAATGCACTTTTTAAAACAGTTTCAGTCCAAATGTCACAGTCCTCCTGACTAACGCTTGCACTCTTGCCAGACACCGTCACCCGCTTATCACTGGAGAACCACTTATCCGATTTTCGTACTTTTTTTCAAAAAACATAAATATGTTCTCCGGCCAGGTTATAGGCTATATTTTATTACGATAGGTAGCATAAGGAATGAGCAGTGACAGTAATAGTAAATGAAGTCGGACAAAGTTTACCGCTAGCGCGTTCTCTTGCAATACACAGTCCAAACCATTAAATATGGAACAATATTATGTAGCAAAGAATATCTATAATATATATAAAATGCAATGTCTCTCTGTCCGTCTGTCTGTCTGTCTGTATGTCCGTCCGTTAGTGTGCTTATCACTGGAGAACCACTTATCCGATTTACGTGCTTTTTTTAAACATACGTATGTTCTCTGGCCAGGTTATAGGATATATTTTATTAGGTGGCATAAGGAATAAGCAGTGACGATAATAGTGAATCAAGTCGGGAGAAAAGTTTGCCGCTAGCGCGTTCTCTTGCAATACACTCCCTAAAGCATTAAATATGGAACAATATCATGTAGCAAAGAATACAATATATATAAAATGTATCGTCTCTCTGTCTGTCTGACTGTCCGTTAGTGCGCTTATCACTCGAGAACCACTTATCCGGTTTACGTGTTTTTATAAATTTATACATCTGTTCTATATAATTCGATATAAGCCTAGATAATGGGAGATAAGGTGAGATAATGGGAGATAAGGAGAAATAATGGGAGATAAGTCGAGATAAGCCTAGATAATGGGAAATAAGGTGAGATAATGGGAGATAGGGAGAAATAATGGGAGATAAGGAGAAATAATGGGCGATGGGCAGAGATAAGCCTAGATAATGGAAATTATGTAGAGATAATGGGAAATAAGGAGAAATATTGGGAGAGAAGGAGAATTAATGGGAGATATTTTATTACGTTGGGTAACATAAGGAATAGGCAGTGACGATAGTAGTGAATCAAGTTCACGCGAGCGGAGCCGCGGGTCCGGCTAGTAGTATATATATATATATATATATATATATATATATATATATATATATATATATATATATATATATATATATATATATATATGATCTTGTTGATACCTCAGCTGCCCTTTGAAATATCCATTCACAGAATTTATTTCCTTGAGTAACTCTCACATTTTTCATTTCTCATATATTCTTTATAATTTTTGACCCTGACTATATAAATAAATTTAAAACTGTTTATATCCTCTTTGTTATTTTTAATTCCTTCTCCATCTGTGTCAATTTTTTTTGTTATTTTTTTTAAGAGCTTCTATCGGACTTTTAATCATTTAGAAATAGAACGCTTTTTCCTTTGAGGAATTTGTCATCTATACTTGCAGGGAGGCAAACATCGTAAAGTAAAACATCGATGTATCGACGTGTCGATGTTTTTAAAAAAACATCGATGTCAAAAAACATCGCCTCAGAACATCGATGTTTTTTCATTTTTTTTTATTGTGAGCGTAAAAGGATAGTATGTACTAATGTGTGTGTATGAATAAAGTTTCTGTACAATGTATACATTCTGAACGGGGAGTTGTCTTTTTTTAATAAAATTCATTTGAAAATATATAATTTTTATTAGTGATTATCAGAAAAAAACTATAAATTTAAAACCGAATAAAGAAGCAATAATTTGAAAAGATGTTTTTCCTGCCAATCGATTTCTTTGTTGATTTATGATCACATCGGCTTTAGAAAAAAGTTGTTCGATCGGAACTGACGTGGCTACGTAGGCAATTTAGCAGCGTATTTGTAGAGTCCCGGGAACATACTCTTCATTTCATCTCACATTTCAATGGGATTCTGGGTTATGGGAGCAACAGTCGACCCAAGGTACATTTGTACCTCAGCCTCTTTTGCTGAAGATGTCTGTTTCACCTTCATGTTACTGTGGGCCAAATGCTTATGGTATTCACAAATATCAAAGGCCTTTTCCTCTTTTTCGGATCCGTTGGAAGATTCTGATTTATTGGCGTTATTGTCTAGTTTCGCAAATCCGCAACTGACCACTTTACTCTTAGTAAAGGGTTCTTTAAAGAGCAGTAATTTGAACCGCGGGTCAAGAGTAGTTGCCAACGCTAAAATTGAGTTGTGTTCCTGTTTTTCGAACCGTTTCCTCATTTCCTTTTGCAATTTATTTTTTAATTTGGCCACAATGGGATCTGTTGGGGGGCTTGTTTGTGTATATTTGCCAGTCACGCAGTCAGTGGCTTCATATTCTGATTAAACTAAACGAGATAACGTGGAGTCCTTTTTTTATCGTCCGTGGTACTTTGCATAAATTAAACAATGAAATATTTACCGAATAAAAGGGGGGTCACGACAGAAATTTCAATTAGCACATAATTAACTGAATTTGACTTGAATTTCTTGTAAACTTACCCTAATGTAATTTTTTCCCGACATTTCAAAGCAATAAAACAATAGTACGTAACAATAATCTACTCATCTTTTCGAAATTACATATAGCCAACTTCAGCTAAGTCTTTTGTAGTTTATATTGAATTGTCATTGAATGTTAATCGAACTGAACGAAGAAAATGAGTGAAACTTTAAAATTATTGTTCCTTCATTTATTAATAGGAGACAGTGCCATCAATTAACTTCAGTTTCAACTAGCTAGAGAATAGTTCGTCGCCAACAGTAGTTGAAGTAGTATTAAAATAGATGGAGCTGTTTGAAATAGTGAGTATTTCCGCTAGACGTAACATCGATAAGAAACATCGCTTGAATTAATATCGATACATCGATTTATTTTCGATTTAAAACATCGATGGCAAACATCGATATTTTTTTGACCAAAACATCGATGTATTTAAAACATCGATGTATCGTTTGCATTCCTAACTGATACTGACATTCTGTTAGACAGCTTAAATAACCGCAATTTGTTGAACTGTGGTTAGATAGCCTAACTGTTTATTTCTTATGTTTTTATTTCCTAACTAATATTATTTCCTAATGTGTATGTAATAATTTTCAAGTTTTTCGTGATGACTGAACAAATGCCTGAAGCAAATTCTCCTGTAGAAGCTAATTCTAAAAAAAAAACTAAAGAGTCAAAGAACAGTTGTGGCTTGAAAAAATGCTTCTCTGCCTTAGTAGATCGAAAACAAGTTAATTTAGAGCTGGAAGTTTTACGACTTATGCTACGGAAAGAATTACAAATTAATCTAGATTGTCTTGATCCAGAATTAGGCAATATTTTACCATATTTGCTGGTTTATTATATAAAAAATTGGCCAGGCTGGCAAAAAAGTGTTGAATACTATTCCGGAAATATTCCATTTAAATCGTGGTATGAAAAATTTCACAAATTTATAACCATCAAATTAAGTGAAGCAATTAAAACTCATTACTGTGAAGCTGTAAATGATTTACAAAAGCAGAAAAATATTGCAACTCGCAAAATGTATATGCTCAAGAAGATTGCTGACAGGAATACACAGACTGATAATTTGGCACCAAAAGTAATTGCACCTTTTACAATTCATATAATGGCAAAACCAGTATTATTAAATACTATAGTTTTTACAGATACAAATGAAGGTAAACCAAAAAAAATTGTAATTAAATGTCTTAAAATAGGTAGTAGATTGTGTTAATTTAAAATTTTATATTTTGTTATGATTATATTATATGCAGACTACAGATTTATTCACATAGATTAATTAGAAATGGAAAATATATTTAGTTTGTTAAACAAGTCACTATATTAAAAAAAAAAATCCTTAGTCTTCTTTTGGTATAAATATATAGATGACATTCTCCTATATATTGTATAATCTTAAGTGGCATTAAAACTCCTAAACACCCTGCATCTGAGAATAAAATGTATGGTAAAAATTGAGAAAGATAATAAAATCAATTTCTTAGATTTAACAATTGAAAGATCAAATAACACATTAACATTTGATATTTTTAGAAAACTGACTTTTTAGACTCCACTAATCCTTTTAATTCTATACATCCAACATCACAATCGAACATTCTGTAAACCACTCCTAAAAAAATAAATTATACAGACAACTAAATATAATTAGACAGATGGTGATAAACAAGTTTTAGTAATAGTACAGTGAACTGTTAAATCAAACATAAAAGGAATGGCTTCACATTACAAAAAATATAGTCCAAACATACTGAAATAGACAATAGGTGGGTTTTCTCTTTCTTATATTTTGGGTTGGCTTTAGAACAAATTGCCAAAGTCCTTTCTCACCAACATAACCTGAAAAAAGGTTTTAAGTTCTCTCAAAAACTTCCAAAGTTATTCTTTAATGTTAAAAATAAAACATCAAAGTTTAAAAAAATCAGGTGTTTATAAGCTGAATTGTTGTGAATGCAGTAGCTGTTATAGACAATGTCACATTTTATATGTTAATGTGCAGAGTTTCCTTGCTCACCGTGATGAAATAATTAGGGAAATGTTTAGTGTGATATCATGCATGATTGTGTTTATTTATTTACTTATTTATACATTTAATTCCAACAGGCAAAGGCCCAATTACAGGAATAATGTTTATTCTAATGAGCTACATATAAAAGAAGAAGATTATACAATTTCAATAATAATCAGAGTATACAAGTAAGAACATTTAACATTTTGAACAATCTCCAAAGTAAAAAAAAATGAAAACAATAATAATAAAAAAATACAAATTTGAAATAACCTCTAAACACTGTGCAGAGAACCAATAAATACCGACAGCCTACTGGAATGGAAATCACCGGAGTTTCTAATGACATTGCAATTCTTGCACATTATATAAATAGGGCTGTGGAATAATATATTTGACCTAGCGAAGCCGAGGCTAAATATAGGTGAGTGCCTTGCCTCAAGGCGTGGTACATGGAAAGATACATTGCTTAATAGGAAAGGGCAATCGATATGGTAATTTAACAGCTTATATAAGATTTTGATAGAGTGAAAATCTTTTCTCTTTGCAAGAGACAACTCATTAAACCTTGACAAGATTAGTCCATTATCAACACTGTGGTCCGGATAGACACCATCCCCCTTGAAAATAAGATATTTAATGAAGCACCTCTGTATCAATTTGATTTAGTTGATACGGCAATTGTATATTGGGTACCAAACAATAGAAGCATAGTCAAACTTACACCTAACCAAGGAATAATAGAGAAGCTTGATTGTAGATATGTTAGTAAAGTCTACAATTTCTAAACAGGAAACCCAGCATCCTTGATGCACCAGCAACCATTTGTTCAATATGGTCAGTAAAAGAGAATTTCTCGTCAAAGATGATACCCAAATCTCTAACCGAAAGAAGATTCTGCAGAACAGTGTCATCTACAGAATAATTGAAAAATATAGGGTTGTTACAATAGGAATATAGGACGACATTGCATTTGGAAACGTTTAAGGTGAGCCTGTTAGCAGAGCACCAGTTGGTGAGAGCATTAATGCTACTCTATAATTCGTGGCAATCAGAAACTGAGTCTATGCATTTAAAAATCTTAAGGTCATCGGCATAAGCAAGTTTCGGCAACCTATCTCATTTACCAAGTCGTCAACAAACATATTGAAAGGAAGAGGTCTTAGATTGAAACCCTAGGGAACACCAGAAGTGGGAATATGGAGAGGCGATCTAAACCCACTGATCTCTACAAAGGACCTGCGATCCAGGAGGTATGAATTTAAAAGATCAATCGAGTGTTTTGAGAGCCCAAAACGAGATCCTATCTTATCCAACAGTAAGTAGTGATCAAGCCAATCAAGGGCTTTGTGAAAATCTGTATAGACCACGTCAATCTGGCTCCCATCATTGATACCATCGCGCACAAACTGCGAGAATGAGGCAAGATTTGTGGTGGTGGATCTGCCAGGCATAAAACTGTGTTGGTCAATAGAAAGCATAGTTCTTACTTTTGAGAAAATAAATTTATGCAGAATAATTTCAAGAATTTTAGAGAAATTATATAAAATAGATATGGATCGCTAACTATCAGTCGCACCTGGATCCCCAGACTTCAAGATAGGTCAGACTTTGGCCACCTTCCAATTAAAAGGAAATGTATGAGTCGTCAACACTAGATTAAAGATATGGAGTAGAAGACCAGCTAAAGTGGACATGCAATCCTTGACAATAAAACTGGGAATGCCATCGAAACAGGAGGTCAGTCTATTCTTGAGAGACCTAGCCACAACCACAATATCCTTCTCGGAAATTTCAGGAACGTCAACAAAGAAAGGGAGAGCTCCCCAATAACTATACTCCTCAGGCCTCGACGACTTACTAAACACGCTGTGAAAGCAATCACCAAAGGCAGTGACTATGCTAGGTGGGTCATTATAGACATGATCATTATTTCTCATGTTATTAGGAATGCAAGATTGAGGGCGTTTACTCTAAATAAACGCTCAGAACCTGGAGGGATCGTTACAGATGTTATTCTCAGTACTGCGGATGTATTCTCTATAGGCAACACTAAATTGCTGCTTGATTAACCTATGAAGAGAAGTGAATTTCTAATAGTAAAACTTGAGTTTGAACAACCTAAAATTACGATAAGCATTTCCTTTTTTACAAATATTATCTATGATTTCCTTGGTGTACCGAAGAGGGAAGTGCCTTCTATGTTTAGCGAAACAAGGACAACATTGGAACTTGAAGAGGTGGAATTGTATGTAATGTGAAAATAAATATGTTTTTGATGGTAGCATATGGTGCCAATTTGTAACAGTTAAAATTGAAAGTGTACAGTGGAAAGTTGGTGGATTGTATCATTCACCTAGTAGTAGTTTGGCTTCATTTATACAGGGCTTTGAGGAAATAATATATGATAATATATCTGTAGGACAAAGCTGTGTTTTGATCGGTGACTTTAATATTAATTATCATGATACAAGTAATTTTTATTGTAATAAATTAAAATATCTTATGGAAGCAATGGGAATTGAGCAAATGGTAAACAAATGTACTACATCTAATAATAGTAGTTCTCTTATAGATTATGTGTTAACAAATTATAATATAAAAACCCAGGTATTTCATACATCAAAAATCACAGACCATTCAATGATAGTTATTAGATTGGGGAATAATAGAGAACATTATTGTGATGCTAAAAATGATAAAATAACTCTCTTGAGATGTATGAAACCACAAGCATATTATGAAATTAATTTAAAGCTTTTAGAGTGTAATTGGAATACTAGTAGTTTCGAAAAATGTAAATATATAGTTAGTAGCTGTAATCCTATTAGAGAAATTAGAATTAAAAATTGTTTTGTTCCTTGGCATGATACATACGTGAAAAAGAAGACAAATGAAAGAGATAGGGCATATAAATTATATCAAAATTATTCTAATGCTAGAAATAGAGTATAAAGTAGAAAGAAATATGGTTGATAATCTATTAGAAAACAAACAAAGAATAAATATTTGGCAAGTAATATGGATAGAAATAAAAATAATTGTAAAAAAATGTGAAAGTGTTGGAAAAAACTTGTAGGAAAAAGGTGTGAGGATAAACAACTTCACTAATATTAATTTTGGTGTAAGGGAGACAAGGATAACTGCATTAAATGAGAGTCAGCCTGTTTGTATGTTTAATGAATATTTTATCAATAGTGTTAAGGACATAGCAAATAATATCATTGTTCCACATGAGTGGTCTTCTGAACTTTTCCCTGTGATAACTAAGATAAATTCAAGCCCATATCTATAGATCAGTTAAAACAAATAATTTTTTCTCTAAAGTGTTGTAACAATGCTCATAGTGTTTTAAACTTAAAATTTTTAAAGAAGACTTTTACAACAATTGGGTATCAGTTTTAAATTTTGTGAACTCCTCACTGCAAAGTGGGAATTTTCCAAAGAATCTGAAAAGCAGTTGTGTAACACCAATTGAAAAAGTTCAAAGTAGTAATAATGCCGTTAACTTTGGGCCAGTGAACTCATTACCATGCATAGAAAAAGTTTTAGAGAAGGCTGCCTATGGAGAATTAATTGAATATTTTAATTCGAATAAGCTTTTTCTGGGCAATCAGTCTGGATCTCGTAAGGGGCATTCATGTGAGACTGCAGTTCAACTTACAGTTACTAAATAGAAAGATCTAATTGATAAGAATCAATATGTGATAGCAGTCTTTTTAAATTTAAAAGAGCATTCGAAACAATTAATAGAGAGATACTACTGAAAAAATTGGAATATTATGGTATTAAAAATAAAGCCTTAAACTGGTTCAAAAATTACCTATCAAATAGCATGCAATATGTTAAAGTTGGCAGAAGCTTTTCTACAAATATTGAATGAGTATGGTGTTCCGTTAATAAGCTTAAATTAAATGCCAGCAAAACTAAAGCAGTAATAATAGGAACCCATTACAAAGTAAACAATATTTATGGATCATTGAATAAATTAGGTATAGATAATGACTATATAGAATGGGTCAATTAAATAAAGATCTTAGTTTTATGTTGGACAATACATTGTCTATAAAAAGGCATTGTGAATATATCTAGAAAAAAAATTAAAAAGAAGCTGTTCTCCTTCTCTAGAATGGCAAAAAGTTTGTCTTTGTTTTCTAGAATAATGGTGTTTAAGACTATTATTCAACCACACTTTGATTATTGTGCAACCTTGTTGTTTCTCCTTGATAGTGGATTGATACAATCACTACAAGTTTTATTTAACAGAGGTATGAGAACGATTTTGGGGTGCAACCGATATACTTCAATAAACCTAATAGTTAGTAGTCTGGGGTGGTTTTCGGTTACACAGAGATTATACTATCTTGCAATGATATTTATTTTTAAGCTGAGCAGGGGAAAGCTTCCATCTGTGCATAATGGTCAGAGAGCGCCGAATTCAGAACATAAGCTGAGAGAACATACTCACAGTTACAAAATATGTTATCTAAAAGAGTTGCGGAATGTCTGGTCTCACGAGTGGCCTCAAAAATACATTGGCTTAAGTTATACATGTTAAACATATACAATATTTGTTTTATTTTGTTATTTTCTAATTCGAGGAAGTTGAGATTAAAATCGCCCGAGAAAATCAGCCTATGCTTTGAATATCTATCACAAATATCACTGTCTTTATTGATTTCCAAGATAGGCTAGGCCTCTATCTTATAATTGTGAAAGTATAAAAATAATTTCAAATACTAAGTGTAAACTTATTCTATCTTAACCTAAGCTCTTACAATAGGAATCCTATACTAACTTAACCTAGGAAATGTGTTTAGTATGTACATGAGTTTCTTAATGCTAGGACTTAGAACTAAGACTAAAAATACCTTAGACGTTAACTACGTTAACTTAACTAGCAAGTAACAATGACTTAAATTAGGACTAATTTAAACTTAACCTAGAATGACGATCTTCTTGTCACGACGGGTGAGGGGGGTCATCATCTTCGGCCGAGAGCAGCAGCGGGTCCGACGGTCTCGGGAACTGGCGGCTGGCTTGAGGTGGGAGTCGGAAGGCGTCCCTGATGCACGGATTGGGGTGCTGGGACGCCTTCTCGAGGAACTTTTGTTGAATTTGTCTCATGTGTGCCTTAACTGTAGGCACACCGAGGTCCCTGTGAAGTTGACGGTTCCTCATGAATCACGGGGCTCCCGTGATCATCCTCAGGGCCTTGTGCTGCACTGCTTGAAGCTGAGCTCTCTTTGTTTTGGAAAGCTGGCACCAGGTGGGGCAGGCGTACGTGAGGCCTGCCTTCACAATGGAGTTGTAACCCAGAAGCTTGGTCCGTGGCAGCAACTTACTGGAGCGATTCGGGATGGGGTAGAGTTTCCCCAGTAGTTGCTTCGCCTTCTTGGTAGCAGTGCAGACCTGGTCCTTTCAGACGAGTTGTCGGTCGAACTGGACGCCCAGGTACTTGAAACCGAATTGTTTGTGTTGTGAGGATTTCGAGGATGACTTTTTCAGCTATCTTGCCTAGTTCGGGAAGTAGGCTGATCGGGCGGTAGCTGTTTGCCTCGTGGGAGGGAGAGCCTGGTTTTTTGATCATAATCACCTCAGCTTTCTTCCAGTAGGGAGGAAAGTAGCTGAGTCTCAGTATGCTGTTAGCTGTTAATGATGTTGGTGGTTTCGGAGATTTGTTTTTTTGGGAGTTTCTACAGGGCTTTATTTGTGCTTTTGTCATAACCTGGGGCTTTACGGATGGAGGTAAGGCGGATGATCTCATTAACAATGGAAGGGGTTGTGAAGTATGTGTTGCGAGGAGGTTGGGCGAGATTGAAAGTACGTATGGTAGTAGCGACTCTAAGATCACGGGCTGGGTCAGGATGAGCGGGAGGGTTGGGAGAAAACTGATCCTTTAGCAGGTCTGCCAGAAGGTCAGCCTTCTCTTGGGTTGAGGTGGCTGTGGTACGGGGATGGATTTTGGCTCGTCATTGGAAAGGGCTTTCGCCATTTTCCAAAGGGAGCAATCCTGGCTGGAGAGGGATTCGACTTTGGACTCCCATCTGCTGATGTGGTATTCGACAAGTGATTCTTTCACTTGTTGGGTTGCCTGATTTGCGAGCCTTTTCAGACGGGGGTCTCCCGTCCTATAGGCTCTTCTGAGCAGCAGGTTTTTTTCTCTGATCTGCTCTGTGAGAGTTGGGGGTAGTTTCCCTAAGGAAGTAACTGGCTGGGTTCTTGAAGTGGTGGCCTGGGCGAGAGCTGTCTGGATATCAGCGGTCAATTTATTGACCACCGAGTCCAGATCCTGGATTGAATTGATTTTAGGGATGGGACCTGTAGTAGCCAGGAGGCGTTGGAAGTGGTCTCAGTCTGTGCTGGAAGTAGTGACTGTGGCATTCATTTTGTCGGCCGGATTGCCCAGAATTAAGATAACGGGTAGATGGTCGGATGAGAGCTCATCAATAACAGATATGTTGGGCCGGAGGATGATATTTTTGATAAGAAAGATGTCGAGGAAGTCCGGTCGTCCGTGTCCATAAAAAGTGGGTTCGTCTGGAGTGACGAGATTAAAAGGTATTTAGTTCTGGACGGCTTCGATCTCAGTGCCATTAGCGTTCGTCGTTAGGTTTCCCCAGACAACGTTTTTGGCATTGAAATCTCCGCCCAGAACGGACTTTTGATTATCGGGACCGAACTGCAGGTGATAGTCTGCAGGGTCGATAGGACGGTTAGCTCCGCTTTGTTGGTAAACGGAGAAAAGGTGAATAATGGTGTTATTTGCCATGGTAATGGCAATGGAAGTGGCTTCGGTTTGGATCAGAGGAAGGGGAGGTGCTTGGTGTTGGTTTAGCCCCGAGGCGGGCCCTGATTCTCTCATTGCGGTACACGGAGTAGTTGGGTAAACTGATGGATTAGAGCTACGTCGATGTTATGATCTTGTAGGAAATGGAGGAGTTCGTGTTTTTTGTCACGGATGCCATTGGCATTCCATGAGAGGATATTAAGCGTTTTTTGGGGAAATCTAATGGAGTCGCTTACTCATACTTGGGCGTTACAGTTGAGCAAGGGCATGAAAGTGGCAGTAACTTGTTGAAAGTTCTGTATGTTTTTGAAAAATGTTTGCATGGCAGAATTCATGCTGTTGATCGAAGAGAGAGCGTCGGTCATGTTTCCTGGAGTTGGGAGTTATGGGAAGTCCTCCGCCGCTTGGCGACGGTTTCCCCAGGAGAAGGTGGGCTTGGGTTTTGATTGCGGCTTTAACTGTGAAGGGTGTTTAGGACAGCCTCTGTAAGAGGCTGTATGTTCACCCTCGCAGTTAGCACACTTGGGTGGGATATCGCGTGTTTTTAGGCACGATGACCCTGCACGCATTTGACGCATTTGGGCAGGGCACGGCATAAGTGGGAAGAATGTCCGTAGAGTTGGCAGTTGAAGGACTGCGTACTCTTGAACTTAGAATGCTGGGGTTCAGCACGTATTTTGTTTTGCCTAACTTCGGTCAGGGCGAAAATTGATTTATCTGACTTTGGAACTAGCACCAAAACCATGGGCATGGGATCCCTGATTTATAGTGCCAGCGGATAACCTTTTTAGGGTCGTGGCTTTTGGAGCGAAGATCTTCTAATATATCGTCCGTCGAAAGAGTCTCGACGATTCCTCTCAGGACGACATGGTTTAGTCGATCCTCTGGGAACTGGAAGGTGTTATCACAAACATACTCCAACACCTGTTCAAGCCTTTCTAAAAATATTTCGTATGTTCCAAGTCCTCTGCGATACACACACAGAATGAGTACCTTGAAAGTTTGACTATAGATCGAAGCGAGTTCTATTTCACCCTTAATGCTAACAGCGCACACGGCCTTCTCATCCATAAAATCACTATCACAAACACAGTAAACACACGCACCCCCATGCTTCAAAGTACTCCTGCAAAAGCATGAAATCAGTCTATATACATTAATTTTCACAAAATCCGCTTCACCTTGTTCCAGCCAGTGCTCAGTAAATAACAAAGCATGTGGTTTTGACTCCAATCCCTCCAAAAAACATTCGATTTCCAACGTTTTATTTCTAATGGACTGTATATTCTGATGCATCATCCTTAAAGTTCCACTCCCTGGACCAGGCACTAAGCTCTCAGACTTCAGCTGCTATATGTTATCATCATATTGAATTTTCGCTTTTTTTCCCTTGCAGCCAAACATACTTGGGACACTTTATATCATAGGCCGCATGAGCAGTATCTAAACTCAGCTTATATTTCTCGTTGCGTATCCTACAATTTGTACAATTCATTATCGTTTTGTTGCAATTGCAAGTCTCACGACCCGCCTTTCCGCAATATATACATGTTTTTTCGTTACGACACTCCCTCAATGTGTGATTATACTGATTACAGTTATAACATCGAACAAGTGCGACTCAAAACACCTACATGATTTGCATCCCAGAAAAAGTCCGCCCTCACCCTCAGTCATTACACCACCAAAAGTTTAAGCATCACATTCTATTATGGCTAGGAACGTTCTAACCATCTTCTTTATAACCACCAGCTTCAACTTGCTCTCTTCTGTTACGAATTTTGAATTTTCAAGCTTTAGATTCTTGAGTAGGGTTTCCTTATCATAATATTCTTTAATCCCCACGATTTTAATCCTAGGATTTTTTTAGCAGGAATTGTAGTTACATAGTTTTGCCTTATTTTAGGTTCAAGATTGGTTCTTAGCTTTTGAGCCTCTCCCTCATTCCTACATCTGATGACCACGGCTCCTTCTTGGGCTTCTTTAATATTTTTAATCCCAATACCCAGTTCTGCTGGATTTACCTGTTGCTTAACGACTTTCATTGTTTCTTCACCAGAACATGTCCTCGTTGGCTTAATCACTACAACTCCATCTTTTAGCGCTTTAGCATAAGTTACTGGATGTACCTTTTCAGATTTGAGTTCTTTTAAGGTCTTTATGACATCATTAGTGGTTCGTTCTACACTTTTAATTTTTTCGGCCATGATATTTTCAGTTGCAAGATTGCCACATTTATCACAAAACCATATTATATTTCTGCATTCTGTTACTATTCTTGAGGCATCTTTTACTTCCGCATACATATTATGAAACCTCTCTTTACATAACATACACTGAACAGTCTTATTACTAACAACGAAGTTATCTTCGCAAACGGAGCAATGAGTTGCCGGACTCGACATTGCGCCAAAATAAATACAATGTTCTTCCCAGACCAGCACAACTGACTATTTGCCTCAACTCCCGCTTATCTGCCCTCCGCCCCTTATCTCAACCCTTGCCCCCAAGTCTCATTCGTAAGGGGTGCAACAAAAAAAACGTAATTGTCACTTACCCAGTACAGATAATTTAGTCCCAATATTATTAATAAAAAAGTTTTACGCAGAGTTTAAAAATAAATTAGAAAATAGGATGTTCCATTTAAAAAAACGTATGTTATATCGGCCACACCTTTTTGAAGTACCCTGTATACTCAAAAATAATTTTAAACTGTGCATCTTAACATTCCCTAAAACTATTGTATTTAACATTTTTTCGTCATTCCCGAAACAAAGGAGATAATGAACTTTACTGTCCTTTGTTGGAAGAACTCAAATTTGTTATTCCCAGAGGTCCTTGTAGGTCAAGAAACTATTTTTGTCTACTGAAAGCTACTACAATATATTAGAATCACCAGTGTACAAAATATGTTCAATTTATAACTGAATAATATAATAATTAGTTCGTGTTCTCGCGAATTCCTTGTAGTTTTAGGAACTATTTAAATATATATATATATATATATATATATATATATATATATATATATATATATATATATATTATTTATTTATTTAATTTTATTAACATTATGTTTGTAATGATGGGTATCGCAAATACAATCATGGTGCTAGAATTTAAAAATGAAAAATATATTTACTTTTTAGAACAAGTTACTATATTAAAAATTTTTAAAAGATATTAAAACCGTAGACGGATATGCAATAGAAAGAACTTATTTTTTGACTCTTTGAGATGATGAAGGTCCTAAGTGATGTAACAAGGTTGGGAACAAGAAAATAGAGGGATAGGAGGAGGTAAGGGCGGGGATACAATTTTTACAGCATACAGTTTTCGTGCGGAGCCGGACGATCCGCTGTTAATTATACCAATAGGAACAAGTTTAATTACATAGTAAAATGTTTCGAGAACATTTAAGTTGGTAACATCCTAGAATGAATGATCTGTATCTGTATGTAAATCTATATATCTTCATATAATTACTATATTTGGCCTATTTCAATTTTTAGGAGATGTAATACTTAAACAACACAACGTTTTAGAATGGGATAGTAATGTTTCAGAAACCATAACATTGAAACAAATAATTACATGGCCTCATGTCGGCGTTCATATGTATAGCCCAGTTTTTTCATTTTCAAGAAGAAATTTACATGAATTTCGAAGACATATTAGTTTAGTTGGTACCTCTATGCCATCAACTGCTTCAATATTTATTGAGGAAATTAAAATAATTAATCAGAAAGTTCCTCGAAAGTGTTATACTCATGATTATCTCAAGGAGATGTCAACAGAATTTTTGTCGGCTTTGGGAAATGTTTATGTAAGTAAAATTTAAATGATTCCAAAAAACAAGAGACTTATACTACCTTCAGAAAGTATTTGCCCACCTAGTTATTTCAGTCCCAAGACAACAAAAACCCAGATAATATATATATATATTTTTAATTTTAATGAATTATTATTTATTTTCACATTATTTACAGTCTAGAAAATCAGAAAAATATTTTTAGAGAGATTTTTCTCATCCATGTGACCTCCTTTGTTTTTAATTACCGCTTTACAGAGTTTCGACATTCTGCCAGTAGTTTCTTCAGAGTTTCTTCGGTTATTTCAACCCATTCTGCTTGTAAAAGTTTCCACAAGTGATTTTCTGATGTTGGATTGAGTTTTCGAACACACCTGTCTAAATGGTCCCACAGCAATTCGATGGGGTTCAAGTCGGGTGATTGTGGAGGCCAGGTCGGCACTTACAGGACGTCATGGATTTCCATTGGTCTAAAAGTTCTCTAATTTATTTAGCAGAATGTTTAGGGTCGTCATGCTGAAAAATAAATTTCCCCTGAAAAATATCTCTTCCAGGAGGAAGCATTTGAGTTAGCAAAATTTCTTTTCGTATGATTCCTTCTATCCTAAAGATTTTTCCAACTTTATCGTTACCAAAACAACCCCAAACCATTACTGAACCTCCACCATGTTTTACTGTAGGCAACTGACAGGCTTCCAACATCTTCTTTCCAGCTGACCGCCGCACGTAAAGTCGTCAATTTGGACCGCAAATTTCGAATTAAGATTCTAATCGTGTTCGTTTATTCACTTACCTAAGAAGTAGTTCTCCGTGTAGTTCATCTTCTGATTACCTGTTTCTCACGGTTGTCACGCTGATGGGGATGGGCCGCTCCAGGTTTACTTGAGCTGTGATTTCTGGTACGGTTAGGCGGCGATTGCGTCTGCTGGACATTGTTATAGCTCTGTCTTCAGCGGGAGTCGTTTTTTTCCAGGCCTTCCTGAAGGTTTTTGGTTGAGAATTTCATGTCCCGCAGAATTTTTTTTACGATGTAGTCCACCGTCCTCCTTGGCATCCGCATTTGTCGACTCGAGTGACCATTTTGATGTCTCGCAATTATCAGAGCCTGATTTTCAACGGAAACTTCTTTCATTTTTGGTAGTTTTCACAAAACAATTGAGCCTGTATCAATGACAAAGTACTGTTTGCGAATGGTTAATTTCCAAAAGGGCAATGGTATTTATAGCATAGTTTTTATCATAAAATGTCATTAGGAATTCTCATAATCCCTAGAAACTTGAAATGAGTTCTTACTTCAACTGGAATTCTCAGAAATCGCCTCGAAACGTTTATCATGCAAAACTTGGAAATTTGTTCTAATTGGTTTTCAATTTGTGATTTCACCAAAAAGGCTTATCTAAACAATTTTATGATGGACGCTTGTTAAGAGCAATTAAATTTACCTAATAAGGGTTTAATTAGGTGTTAAATTTTGGCAGTTTATGTTGAAATTTCTAGGTGGGCAAATACTTTCTGACGATAGTGTATTTGTTACCTACATACACACGCATTGGTTTCTGGGATTTATAATTTCTCGCAGCAGAGTCCACAGCACTTAACCCAACCTGAACACTTCTGTTAGTTGTGATTTATACTATTAACTGTCCAACTAGACTTATAATTTGCAGCTTGTTCTAACCTCTTGCAATTGGAGCTACTCATTTGAGCTAATAATTTTGTTTTATTAATGTAGTAAATACATTATTTGCATTATTGCTTAATGCTTTATTAATAGTTTTGCAGTGAGGTGGTAGTTTCCAAATTTTTTTATTCCTATGCTTGCTAACAAAATTCTAACAAGGGCACTTTGCGAAACTGCATTTTTTTTAATTGAAAAGGTGGGTATAAATACATAAAACATGTATTTTTTGTTACAAAATTAATGAAACCAATCCAACTAATTATAGTTAGCTGAAAGGATGAGGCTGTTGATCACCACATATTTTCTTAAATCTTGGACACAATCCAGTTCAGTTTCTTTGCCATATTGGTTTTGGGCGATACTTATTCTTATAACAGCTACCGCCGAAAATTAAGCTGCACATGAATAAAAAGTCGCAAATATAATTCAAATTCTTTAAGTTGTACCATTCAGCAGAGCATGTTCCTCTTTTATTGATCTCTAAATTCCAGTAAATTTTGTTTTTAATGTAATGCCACAGGTGAACTCTATAAGGATTTCTGTTTCCGGAACAGTAAATATAGAGTACTGGCATTAAATGGATTTTGAGCCTACACAAATACATTATTTTGAATATATTTCTCAAACCAAGTGGTTAGCTGTGGTGTTCTTTAAAAATAGATTTTATACATCAATTTTCTCTGTAGTTTCATTTTTTTTTATTGGAAAAGCTGAAATTTTCTCAATCGTCTTTAAACAAAAATCTTCGTTCATAAAAAGTTCGATATCATTGTGGTCTTGCTCTTTAGGAAAAATATAAATTTCCTGTCGCAGTTCTGGTTAGTTTAGGCAAGTGCGAAATTCTACAGCAAAACAAAGACGTATGCTGGGAATAAACCATACATAGCAACTTCTCAGTATATATCACCACTACACCAAACACTTTATTTTTGCACTCCACGCGCGTTTCGCTAACTATGTTAGCTTCATCAGGAGCGATGATTAAGTCAATCATCGCTCCTGATGAAGCTAACATGGTTAGCGAAATGCGCGTTGTGTGCAAAAATAAATTGTTTGGTTTAGTGGTGATATATACTGAGTAAGGGTCATTGTGCCAAAGATTCCACATTCCCAACATAGCATACATAGCAAATCAAACCAGAATCATCATCATTATTATTATCTGGGGCCGTATCAGATGCAACCAAATTTTCTTTCTTTTATTTTTAATAAATTGGTCACTCACATTCACTGTGTGCTGTTTTTTTGCTACCAGGGGTGTCATTGGACAGGGGCACTTCTTAGCAGACTGACCGATCATAATGTTCACCATATCTACAGCGGCAGGTAGAATGAATACGATGCTATGCGGCTGAAGCACGTCTGAGGAGGGGGAGAGAAAGAAGAATGAAATAATTAATTTAAAAAATATATTAAAATCAATTATATATTAAAACTTTTTTACTCTCTGAATATTCACAAAATGCGAATTTTAAAAAGACTCTTTTCTTCACGAAGTGTCTCTAGTCGGTCCAATATTAACTTTTATCTTGGCCTCACCTGCGACAACTGAGATATTACATCGAAATACAAGTCGGTGCCTATGGTATAATCTGTCAAATTTGATAGGTGACAGTTCTTTTAATATCATATTACAATTTTAAAAAACTATAGACTATAAAAAATTTTATTTTTAAATCGGTAAAATACTTAAAAGATAAAATTCGTTTCATCCACATTGATGTATCTTAAGAACGATTGATAATTAATGTTAACATTTATATGGTTAAAAAAATCAGAGTTTATGCAATTAGATTGTGTCAACTTGAGTGGGTTTCCGGCGTTTCGCCTAACACTGCACGAGGCACTTGCAGGGATCTTTACTCTTTGACATTACAAGACTGAGTGATAGAGAAGTTTACTGACTAGCTTATTCACTAAACAGAGTTACAGTGTAATGACTGGTGTCCATGTGTTATTATTGTTGTTAGGGTATTTGTAAATTTTAGTTGATTCTCCGAACTTTCTCATATAGCAATTGAAGACGGTTTCTTTGTTTGGTTTCTCTTATATTAATTGGGTATCTTGTAGATTTTGATGCTTAGTTACATTTGTTTAATTTATTTTTGTTTCATACATATGTCATGTTCTTTAATTCTAGTGGATATTGGCCTCCAAATTTATCCTTTGTACATCTTACCACAGGAACAGGGAATTCTGTAAAGATCTTCAGTTTGTAAAGGAATTGTTAACTCTGCAGGTTTCAAGAATTAGCTAATTTTTGTTTGTCGTGAGAATGTTAAATCAGTGGTTCTCAAAATGTGGGTTGTCTAGAAGCTGATCCAGTAGTCATCTGCAATTGTCATAACTGTTTTGAATTTCGCGGGAGTAATTGTCACAGAACTGTTGTTTTAAAATGTGCAAGGTGACTTATATGCTTGCAAGAGCATGCACAAAAAATTTTCAACGAAATTTTTGTCAAAAGAAGGTCGCGCTTTACAAAAGTTTTGGAATTACTGTATTAATTAATTTTGTTGTAATTCGTATTTTGCTTGTACAACTTTGTGTGTAGGGTAAAATTGCATAATCTACTGGTGCCTTCTTGTTGCTCTTTTTTTCGGGTCGACTTTCTTAAGCAGTTAAAAAAAAAACTTCTACTACAGCCTGTTCGGGGTAATTCGACTTGTAGCACGTAAAACACGCTTAACTAACTTAAGCGGGCGGTCACTGACACTGTCAGCCGACGCGGGATAAATCAGGGCCACCTGCTTCCCCCCTCCTCTTCAAACCTCTGTTCGATGAACTACTGGCACGCATGAACATCAAATTTCCGAGCGGTGCACTAGGGCATGATCTAAGAGTCGTGCTGATGGGGTTAGCGGACGATCTGATTCTGTTGTTTGATATGCCGACGGACATTCTGCTTCTCCTGGCTGATTCAGGGGTTTGTGCCGGCATGTCGATTAATCCCACGAAGTGTGCAGCTTTTGCCTCAAGCACATTGCGGAGTGGCAAAAAGCCATTGCCGGTAACATGACCCATTTTCACCATTGGTGGTGAATCAGTCCCAGCCTTAACGACTGCATCGGCTGTCAAGTACTTCGGGATCAGTTCAGGGCCTCTAGGCTCAAGACACCTAGTGTCTCTCGGCTCGAGGTATGGCTGCGAAATATATTTCGTACCTATCTGATTCCCAGGCTCCAAAACAGTGGTAGTGCTTAAAAGTTTCGATTGGTTTATCAAGGCGTCGGTCAAATGATGCTCGCACGTGCCACAAACAACCACTGACTGCGTTTTACACTCCAAAATCCGCGATGGTGGATTGGTGTAATCTCAGCTGTGACAGACGGTCCCCGTCACCATCCTGAAGCTTATGGCTTCTGCAAACCGCGCAGGCTAAACATACTATGGGTCATTTGCAAAAATTGCGAAGGGAGACATCCCAGTGGATATTGAAGGAGATATTTGCCATTGGTCCACTGACTTCCAGCATAAAGTCCGTGGGCGAGAACTCCGTAAGCTGCGGAAAGTTCACTTCCTGACTGGCAGGCTAGACAGGAAAGGACTTCGTCCGGGCCGTTAATTTGCAATAAAGGATTTCCGTCAATTCCGCCAGCAGAACGTCGGGGTAGTAGGCAGCTAGGTTCCGGCGCGGTAAAGAAGGCGCTCTCACATATACTGCAGGCTTGTTTCACGGTGCCCGTGAAACGAATCCACCAAGACGACGATATCGTCAAGCCCGTCAAAGTCGTTGGTCGATGGTTACCTTCTTGCCACTTATCGGGACGCGCGGCATTTGATCGCGATAAAATGCTCCCACCTTTCAGGCGCTGGGACCAAGTAGTTCAAATCAAGCTGCATCCATGGTGTCCTGAAGTGTGGCTTAAGCGTTTATGCTGCCTTCATGAGGGGAGCCTGGGGGGGGGGGGGGCGCGTGAGGTAACTGTTGGCAGAGATTAGCTACGAGGGACGTGAAAGCGGCCACGCATACGACAGTGGGAGGAGTAATCCGATCCGGTGTTGACGAGCGCCTTTGTCCGTACGACTCCAACCGATACGTCTCGAGGGTTTAAAAATAGCCCAATGCCTCGTCTTCTAAGCAGTGACGCACATAAATGAATTAACGAAATTCCTATAGTTCCTACCCACTCTATTTTCATCTGTAATCGAAGGCAGAGGTGCTGTTCGGAACTTTGTAGACTAAAATTGAATGAAAACGGAAAAGAGATAAGCTAAAAGATGAAGAAAACGAGTATAAAAAAACACGAGAAGAGAAATAGAGAAGAGAGTGGGCGAAAACGAGAATAAATCTAGAACAAAGAACTGGGAGAAAGAAGGCCTTAGAATTATAAGGGTTAGGGTGAATAGAGATAAAGAAGAGAAATTAGAAAATGGGAAAGTTGATGGATTATTTGAGAATATAAACAATAATTGTGAAGGGTGGAGAAGACAATGGGGAACATAGGGGAAAGGAGAAAAACAGAATACATATTAAGAGACATGGGGGTGGTTAAAGAGAGCATGCCAAAGATTTTTGGGGATATAATTGCGCTGGTCAGGCTATTATATGAAAATATAGCTTGTCTAAGGATTAAGAGAGAAAAAAGCGACTGGTTAAAGTAGTGTATTAGAGATAACATTTGAGAATTGAAAGTTAGGGTGGAAACTAGCAAGCTATTAAAAGAAAAAGAGATTAAGGACTTGAAAGGTGAGGTGGAAGGGAGACCAAAATTGATGAGGGATACGAGAGATGAGTTTAGAAGGTTGAATGAAACGTGTGTTGGAACAGACACGGAAGCTCCCATAGGGAAAGCCTAGAGATGATCAAAAAGGGAGGGGAGGACCAGCTTTCGGTATTAGACGACTTAGGGCTTAGCACTCTGGGTACTGTAGGACTGAAGAAAGGAGCTTATACACAATCAGTTATTTGGAAAAACTAGACCTCTTAAACAGCCTTGGGTAACCCTAGAATGTCAAGAAGAAAAGAAGTTGTGGTCCACAGTCTCATCAGTGGGGTGAACGATAAGAGGGATGCGGCAAGGTCGTTGAATGAGGAACAACTCAGGTTCTTTAAGACTGCACTCGCAGATAGGAGAAGATATTAGTTACAGGCGGTCGGATGTAACCTTCGGTAATGATAACAGGGGTGGACAAGGACTATTCGGATGATTAACTATTTAGAACTATGAAGACTGAGAACCCTGACTTATTTCAATATGCAGGGAACCATTAATGAGAGGAATCGGTGTGGTAATTAGGAAGTCTTGCATAAATAGATTCAAGAACATTGTTTTGCAAATGGTAGTAAGGGCTTCGAATTTCTAGTTAGAAAAGGCAAAATATTGACTTGGACTCACTGTTTGTAAAGGAGTACCTGAGAATCACCGTATGTTTCAACCATAATAAATCAAATGCTCTAACTGTTAGAAGGAGGGTCACGACGGGAAATACTGTACCAATTGCCAGCTCCGAGGCATATTAGCAATGAAGAGATATTAAGCTAGAGACGTTGCTTGTACGATAAACTAGACAGGGGGCCATAATTACTTATCACTAATGGCTACTCTAGCTGTTATGCAGTGCAATGCGAGCAAGGGTAATGTAGCTATGGAACAACTGAAGAAGGTGGTGAGTGAGAAAAGGATTGATGTTGTTTTGATATAAGAACCTTACTTAAAAACGAAAGAACGGAATGGCTTCAAAAGACATGGTTTGGTGAGTGGTAGCAAGGAGCAAATCTGGGCGAGAAAGGAATTAGTTACTAGGACTTTAGCCGAGCTGGAGTCTGAAAACGTGATTGGTGTGAGATCGGAGGGCAGAGAACAGTTAAGAATAGATGTGATGTGTGTGTATGTGGGTGGCAGGGAGTAAGAGCGTGGATTTTTTGATTGCAGGACTACAGGGTGGCATGGTAATTGGAGAAAACTTTAACGCCAAGAGCACAGCTCCGGGTGGTGATACGACCGACGCTAGAGGAGAGACCTCCTGCTGTAGGCTGTGGAGGTGGGACAGGGGAGTTCTTAAAAGGGTCGGCGCTAAAACAGGGTCTGATCAAGATCTTTGCAAAAAGCGAGAGAGAGGTGAACAGAGAGCAAATGACAAGGTCCCCCTCCAATGCAGGAATCGTAAAGGAATAGAAGAGACACTGGGAATGCACTATGGCACTTTTACATAATATGATATAGGACAGGTTATAAAAAATTAAAAAAAAAGAAAGGAAAGCAAAAAAGGACTATATGCTAGGGGTTTTTAAATGTTAGGAATTGGGAGTATTTCCCAAAATGTGGAAAATAGGTGAACACTCAGTAGACGTTCTTTGATCATGGCGTTAGATCAGAAAAATACATTCGATGCGGATGGTCATCGAGTGTTGGCAAAGAGATTGGAAACTGAAAATATCCATTAGAACACATAATCTATGTTGAGACCTTCTCAGGAACAGAGAAATAACGAGTGGTGGCGTAACCATGGAGTTGGTCAGGGCGTCGTCTCTACGGCTCTAGCCAGGATCTGAACTTTTGGTTGATAAATATAGAGGAATGGTTCAGAGAAGTAAGATAATTGCTGGGACTAATTGGGGTGGATATAAGGGCTCAAGCATTTACGCATGAGGGGCACATCGGTTAGGCCTATAGAGAGAGGGTGGGAGGTAGTTGAGAAGGATGTCGTAGATAGGAAAGGGAGACATTTAGAATATAATCTGGTAAAGACCGAACTTATTGAAGTAAAGGTTAAAATCCATTAGTGGAATTATATAGAAAACTCAGTTGGAGAATTACAAAAAAAACTGGCTGTGATCTATGGTTACAACAGTACTGAGGAAAACATATGGAACAATTTATAACGTTTTCGGAGTGTTTCTGGAGTTTTGTTAGGGCTAGCGGATGATGTATGCGGTTTAGTATTATGGTATAGGAAAGTGCAGTGACCCCAGCCCCAAAACCATATATATATATATATATATATATATATATATATATATATATATATATATATATATATATATATATATATTTGTTTCCATAGATCGAACGAAACCCTATAACTCAGAGGCTTTTGTGCTCTGTTTATTGGAAGTATCTCACCTATGAACTTTTAAATTTTAAGTGTAATCTATGCATTTTTTTATATTTTAGAAATCTGCGGCTATTATGGAAGCATTTCAGACAGTTATAGATGAATTTTTGACCGATGTAAAGGACCTTCAAATTTTGAAAGATAATAAGCCAACGGTAGCATCAAACACATGTATACTATTTAATATTGGCCACAATACTTATTTTAGGAACAAAAAATTGTCAAAAGGGTTAGTAGTAAAATTTGTTGATGTCAATAAGTTTGTAACAATTCAAGTTTACAACTTATACACACACACACACACACACACACACAAAAAATATATATATATATATATATATATATATATATATATATATATATATATATATATATATATATATATATATATATATATATATATATATATAGTCGACACTCTATATAGTGAAAGACCAAAATGTTGACCGAAATTTCACTATAGAAAGTTTTTCACTATATAAAGAAAAAATCCGTATATATTGCTATGTATGTAGGTCTTGAAAAAATTTCACTATAAAGAGTTTTTCACTATATATAGAGTTTCACTATAAACAGTGTCGACTGTATATATATATATACATATATATATATATATATATATATATATATATATATATATATATATATATAATATATATATATATTATATATTTATTTATTTATGCGTCTAGCACACGTGCTACAGGGAAGCCCTAAAGGCTCTGTGTGCAGAAAAAGCGATTCAAATTGTATTCGGTGGGAAACACAGGCCTGGGCAAATTATTCCAAAGGAATGATGTTCTCCATATAAAAGACTGCTTGAAAAGCGTTGTACGCGGAGGAACAAGCTGAACCTCATACGGATGTATATATATATATATATATATATATATATATATATATATATATATATATATATAGATATATATATATATATATATATATATATATATATATATATATATATATATATATATAGGTGTTATGGAATTCACTGCATATATTGGAACTGGTAGCTCCGTGTAACAAGACCGATTGTAGGAAATTCATCTTAAATAGCGGAACTCGATAATAAAGGAAAAAATCGACCCTAAAGAAATATTGTCATGAATCTTTTTTTCGCTCCCCACTGATGAACGCTGAACTTCATAATATCGAAATACGTATATCTGACAGAAGGTGGAAGTTTTTCGATCCCGTCAGTCGGCTTTTCTCAAATAAATTTGATAAAAAAAATTTTTTTAAATATTTTTCTATTCTAAAGCCGAAAGGTTTACGGCTTCTTTGTTTTTCGCATTCCAGAGAAGATTAAAGCGTATATACCTCGAGGGCGGTTTTTTCTGTTTTAGTGAATGTTTACCAATCACGGAATAAAGTGTCGTAAATGTCAGTGTTTTTTTAAAGAGAGATGGACTGACATAGTGATTAAGAAATTTGCAGAAAGTGTAGAGTATAGTAGCGAGATAGATTTTGTCATTGGTACAGTTGGTTAAGTTTTAAATTTGTCACGGACAACTTAGTATTTTATATGGAGATCCATTGTATATTTAAGGTACGTTTATTTATTCCATATGGATATACATTGCAAACAGCACAATTGAAGTTAAATAAAATTCCCTAAATGAATTATACAAAAAGGTACATCGTTTAGCATTTAGGTATTTATCTTGAAAAAGTTTATAGAAAAATCAATTCGATATTCTGTTTTTTTTTGTCTCCGAACAACTGTTAAATAAAAGATAAGCGGATCTCGAAAATAAAGGAAAAAAATTCGAACCCTTAACCAATTTAATAAAAAAAATAATGAATAAAAATTGTTATATTGTAAAATAAGTACTTATTACTTACGAAGTAATAAGTATTATAATAAGAAAAAAAAAATAACTGAAAACGGACCAAAGCCCATATTTCAGCAGCTTACCCACTGTTCTCTTATTCGTTAAATCCATCCTGAGACGCGTTTCGCCGAGGGGGGTTTTTTAAAATTTTTAAATTTTTAACAGATAATTCACCAAAATTTTATTTGTTTCATTGTAAAAAAGATAATAAAATAAATGTTGGAATGGATTGTTCCCTTTTGTTTATTACAAATTAGAAAGAATTTTTTTGTCAGACGTCGACAAAAAATGGTTGTTTTATAATCGCCGAGGAGTTTATTTTGGGCTTCTGCTTTAGGGGTCACTCGTGTATACTGTATTATATGTCTTTGGTTTATTTACTCTTCCAACGTATTTTTGTAAGGACTTGACAGTTTCTTGTACAGTATTTTTTGTAGTATTAGACGTAAAGATTTTACAATTTTTTTTTAAGGCTTCAGCCAGAAATAGACGGTTCACTATTTAAATGTAATTCAGTCATTTTTCTGTTGCTTAAATATAATAAGAGCTCATAGGTTTTAAAAAAAGACACGTTGAGTGGCTGAAGCCGGTGAGTAGTAAAGCCTGGCAGTTGTAACATTACTATTTGCTATGTTTCGATACTTCTAGGTTTTTCGAATACGTTGGATGTCCATCAAGCAGAAGTAACACTTCATTTTCAGGGGTTGGCTTTACGACGCTTATAACATGTTTCATCCATTTTACAAATAAGTTTGAGTTAATATTACCGGTGCCTGGAATGGTGACAACACTTTCAGAAGGTCTGCCATTCCCCAATTCAAGGTTTTGTTTCATTCTTCTGAATATTTAATCCTAAAACTTTTTGCGATTTTTCTGAACGGTGGAAAAACCACACCCGAATGCACCAGTCCTTCAGCTTTTTTCCACTGCGCGAACACTTCTCGGAAGGTCGATGCTGTCCCTACCTTTGTAAGAAATAAAAGGAGAAGTTCTGATATAACAGGTAAAGATAATTTTTTACTATTTTGCAGCAGCAAGCAGAATGCTTTTGATTTACCTAAAATAAGCAAACTGAAAATTTAAGGAACATGTAAAATCTTTTTACGTAAAATTGAATATAAAAATATACGACATACGACAATTTTCTCACAAAACCTATAAATAAATTTCTAAAGAAGTGATACAAAAAGTCAAGCTTAAAAGCGAAAAGATAAATGAACCTTAAAAATCATGGATATGATCTCATAAACTTTTATCTTGAAGTATATGCTAATATAAAAGAATTTACAGAGAAATATGTAATAAATTGCGAAAAATGCGAGTATATTAACAAATCTGATGAAAAAATTGTTAAGCATGGATAATAAATTTTTTAAAAAATTTAAGTTTAAAAGTAAGTAGACCCCGTAAAAACCCTTTTAAGATAACAAATCTGAAATGAAAAAATTGTAGCTATACGAAGCCAGACCCTACTAATTTCGACATTTAATTCAAAGAACTAGAAAGAAAGTCAAGAAAAAACCTGATTTTTGAAATGTGTTTTTTATGTAAGTAATATTGATGAACGGCGACAAAATATTTGCAATAAGAATTTCTAATCTCGCCTTTCTGTGAATGTAAGACAATTAAACATTGTTTTATTGTGAAACATACATAGGAGGGTTTGTCTATTCCAAAAGTAGGCTGCTGCACTATGTCAGATTTTAACCACATATCATTCCCTATATTTCTAAATTAAACTCTCCTCGATATTGACATCTGAAAAGTATTCGCGTTTTGTTGGTAAAGAGGAGTGAGACTCAGAAAAAAAGTATCTCTATTTCCCATGGTAATAAAGGGTATTCCATCGGTACCGCAAAAAGTATTGTATATTCCAAATTTGTTTGAATTATCTTTAAAAATATCGAAAAAAGTAAAAAAATTTTATATCAAAAAACACGCCGTGTTTGAGAAACCAAGCATTTTCTAGGCTTATATTCGAGCATTTTAGAGATATTCGCATCATCTGGAGTCATGATTGAGGGTCAGTCATCGCTTCTAATAATGCTAACATGTTTAGCACGTCGAGGACATAACTAAAGTATTTGGTGTAGTGGTAATAACTGTTGTGGAGTGTTATTGTGCCGAAAATTCCAAAATCTCAGTGTAGCGAGATTTTATATTTAACGCTTCGTATTTAAATTACTTTGCCTATAATATGGGTAAGTGGTAATAGGAAAAAGTACTTTTCAAGGGTTTGCAATTCTAAGCGCTTGCAATCCCTCTGAAGTTTTGTAAATCATGAAAAGGGTTTGCACCCCTTGTATACATTTCAAGTACTTTTGGGAACTACGATGCGTAACGTTTTAAACTGATTGTTGATAACCATATTATGCAAGTTCTTTTAAAATTTTTTTACCATTTTTGGAAAGTACCCTCTGTGTTAACGTTTTAAATCGGCTGTTTGTAAAATATATTTTTCTTTTGAAGTAAGTATTGTTTTTGTTTATAAATTTAATTTAGGTAGTGAAAAATCATATTGGCATAAATAAGCCAAATTAAAGGCTGAATAAAAATGTCTGCCGGT
>CM032455.1:72394296-72430745 GCA_019049505.1 Pachyrhynchus sulphureomaculatus
CTTTTTTGTGATTGAGATTATTTTTACAGGTTTTTATGTAACACATTTCCAAGAAACTTCTTCTGAAGTAATTAGTCTCAACATCCAGAATGAAGCTATTGTTATATTGTACTCTGTGATCTGTATTATTTACGTGTAAGCTCAAGCTAGTTGCGTTAGGTTTGTGTTTACTATCACTTTGTCCAACGTAGACCAAACCACATTGACAGGGAATGCCGTAGATTATATTAGATCTTTGTAAAGTATCGGTTTTATCTTTTAAATTGGTATAAAAACAATTCATCTTTTTATGTTATAATTAGCAATTTTAATGTTTGTATTTTTAGAAAGAGACTGGGAAAGGCCTTCAATGTATTGTAACTTTCCTACTTTAATGTCGACATTAGTGGTGACAGTTGGATTGATTTGAAGGAGGGGGTCTTTGAAAATTCTTTTTAATTAGAGCTTTAGGATAGTAATTGTCCAACAAGATGTTTTCTAACAGTTTTTTACATTTTTTTCTTTAAATGAGGGGTGGCAAATCTTATCTATTCTGTTCTTTAATCCTCTGATGATGTTCAGTTTCTGTTTCATAGGGTGATAGGAATGGAATGGGATATATCTACCAGAACTTGATTTTTTCTTATACCAGTCAAGTTTGACTGTATTATTTTCAGAGCGTACAACCCTAGTATCCAGAAACGGAATAGCACAGTTAGTCTCCTCCTCAACAGTAAATACTAATTTATGATTGAAAGAATTGTAAATGTTAAGAGTGTTCTGTGCACTTCCTGCAGGTAAAGCGACTAGTAAGTCATCTACATATTGAAACAAGGGGAAATTCAAATTTCACCTTTGAAATAAAAAAGTAAAGAAGTTTATTCATAACAAGTTCGGCCAGAATTGGTGAAATAGCACTTCCCATTGGGACGCCAATTTTTTGTCTGTAGAATGTACTATTGAAGGAGAAAAAATGTATGTTCATATGAAAAAGTAATGATTAGTAGAAACTGTTCTTTAGGAATATTACATATTTCTTCTATTGAAGTGAAATATTGATTTAATATTGATATAATAAGGTCTAGAGAAATGTTAGTAAACAGTGAAACTACATCGAAAGAAGCAAGTACAAAACCCTCTGGCAAAATAAAGCCATTAACCTTCTCTGCAAATTCGAATTTATTTTTAATTCTCAATTTATTAAAAGTAGCAAAAAAAGCTGTTTCTAAAATAGAGGCTATATATTTAGCAAGTGGTTGTGTAGATGCTCCTACACAGGAACTATTGGTCTTAGAGGTATATTGGTTTATGTATTTTTTTGGTAGACCATAATATTTGGGACAAATCCCATTATAAGTTATCAATGTGCGAGCAGTTGCTTCATCTAAAAACTTACTATCTTTTAATGATTTAATTAATTTATTGCATTTAATTTCTACTTTTGAAGTGGGATCGTGATGTATTATTTCATAGGTACTGTTATCTTGGAGTGTGATTTCTCAAGATAGGAAGTTTTTGACATAGCAACAGTAACATTGCCTTTATCAGACCTAGTAATCAGTAAATCGGGATGGTTTTTTAAGAAAATTTTTGTTTCCTTCTCTAATTTATGAGTGATAGAAGTTTTGTCTTTATGTGATATTACATAGTTAGGTTTACAGCCCTTGCACCAATGTAGTCTTGTTTTTGTGGGGGGACATAATGAATTAATTCCTCTAGCTTAGACAGTAGACTAAACATGTTTATATCTTTGTTAGATATAGTGAGACTAAACTCGGGACCAAGGGCTAGAAACCCTTTTACATTAGGTGGTATTTCTACATCAGAAATATTTTTTATCCACTTGTCTTTTCCAATATTAAATTCATGAAATTTCTTTTTTAAAAATTCTATTTTTTTAATATTGTTTTTTTTTTAATTTTATTGAATAAAAATTTATATTTATTATGTTGAATAAAAATGAAATCATCAAATATATGAAATGGTAATTGAGTCCTAAAGTCCTGTAATAGCTCATCCAATGATCTCTCGAGTCTTTCTATGTACCGATTAGTGTTTGGACAAATTGTATTTGTCCCAAATATTATGGTCTACCAAAAATACATAAACCAGATATACCTCTAAGACCAATAGTTTCCTGTGTAGGAGCATCTACACAACCACTTGCTAAATATATAGCCTCTATTTTAGAAACAGCTTTTTCTACTTTAATAAATTCAGAATTAAAAATACCTTCGAATTTGCAGAGAAGGTTAATGGCTTTATTTTGCCAGAGGGTTTTGTACTTGCTTCTTTCGATGTAGTTTCACTGTTTACTAACATTTCTAGACCTTATTATATCAATATTAAATGAACATTTCACATCAATAGAAGGAATATGTAAAATTCCTAAAGAACATTTTCTACTTTTTTATATGAACATACATCTTTCTCCTTCAATAGTACATTCTACAGACAAAAAACTGGCGTCCCAATGGGAAGTGCTATTTCACCAATTCTGGCCGAAATTGTTATGAATAAACTTCTTTATTTTGTTATTTCAAAGGTGGAATTTGAATTTCCCCTTCTGTTTCAATATGTAGATGACTTACTAGTCGCTTTACCTCCCGGAAGTGTACAGAACACTCTTAACATTTACAATTCTTTCAATCATAAATTAGTATTTAGTGTTGAGGAGGAGACTGACCGTGCTGTTCCGTTTCTGGATACTAGGGTTGTACGCTCTGAAAATAATACAGTCAAACTTGACTGGTATAGGAAACAATCAAGTTCTGGTAGATATATCCCATTCCATTCTTATCACCCTATGAAACAGAAATTGAATATCATCAGAGGATTAAAGAACAGAATAGATAAGATTTGCCACTCCTCATTTAAAGAAAAAAATGTAAAACTGTTAGAAAACATCTTGTTGGACAATTACTATCCTAAAGTTCTAATTAAAAATAATTTTCAAAGACCCCCTCTTCAAATCAATCCAACTGTCACCACTAATGTCGACATTAAAGTAGGAAAGTTACAATACATTGAAGGCCTTTCCAGTCCTTGTCTTCTCTTTTTAAAAATACAAACATCAAAATTGCTAATTACAACGTAAAAAGAATGAATTGTTTTTATACCAATTTAAAAGATAAAACCGATACTTTACAAAGATCTAATATAATCTACGGCATTCCCTGTCAATGTGGTTTGGTCTAGGTTGGACAAACTTCACAAAAGCTCTCTAAGAGATTAGCGTTACACAAAAGTGATAGTAAACACAAACCTAACGCAACTAGCTTGAGCTTACACGTAAATAATACAGATCACAGAGTACAATATAACATGTATACTTATTTACTAACACAAAACTATACCAAACCAATAAAAAAGAACGATCTTTATGAAAAAAATTAGTTTCTAGTAAAGTTGACGTTTCTTTTCTCTTTCTGTTATTTTTGCTCTTTATTACCAGTCACTTTTCTATGTCTTCTTGTTAAAATTAAATAATTAAAACATTAAATATGACAAATAATAAATAACGTCCAGTATTAATATTCTCTTTCAAATTTTTAAATTAGCCTATGAATATCTAGGCAGGGATGTCAAAGATACGGCCCGCGGGCTGCATCCGGCCCCCGGGACGTATCAATAAGGCCCACGATCGCAATGAAGAATCATAATTTTTAACAACCGTATATTATATACTATATAATTAAATAAATAAAATGTTATAATAATTCAGTACATTTTTTTTATTTGAATCTGGCCCGCCTACACATTCTAAATTTAATATATGGCCCTCTGCAAAATTGAGTTTGACACCTCTGCTAGGTTTATAAAATTAAAGAATTAATATATAATTAATAAGAAATAACTCGTCGAAGACTAACATTCATCAAATTTAAATCCCTTTGTTATAAAATTAAAACTGAAAAATAGATATCATTAATAATAAATAATTTATCTAAGATTAGCATCCACCTAAAAAATTTACCACATCCCTAACTTTAATGCTTTTATGGTTTTTTGTCGACCTGATGACGACATAGACTACCAACAATATCCGGTTCGGACTCCAATATCACTAAATAGTTACTAAACTCGATGTCAAAAATTTTTAAAATGGAGTACCATTTCAACATCATGGTGTTTCTTGCAGTTGTGTTTCGGTCTTCAAAAAGTGTTTTTAACTAATGTTTATTGACAAAGTTTTATTTTTAATATTTGTGTAACTCTCTAAGTGCCTTTTAATCATGTTTGTGTAATCATACATACTACCTGACCAACAAAAATGCAAATTTCATTGTCTTCACCAGAGATGAATTAACTGCTAAATTTTTGTAAGTAATTTCACATACAGTCTTACAGTTCATTTAATCACATTTTAAAAAACGTACGTTTTGGTTTATTTTCTGTACCTGGTTTGCATTTTTAGAATCCAGAAGAAGCTACCATTAGGCAGCGAAAGCTCGATAATAAAAATAAAAAGCAGATATTAGAGCGTTTAGATCTTTGATTGCTCATTTCTTCTCCTTATAAAGGCTTTTCCCAGTAGTTAAACTTAGGATTGTATATTATATATATATATATATATATATATATATATATATATATATATATATATATATATATATATATATATATATATATATGTATATATATATATATATATTAATATATATATATATATATATATATATTATATATATATATATATATATATATATATATATGTATATTATATATATATATATATATATATATATATATATATATATATATATATATATATATATATATATATATATATATATATAATATATTATATATATATATATATATATATATATATATATATATATATATATATATATATATATATATTATATATATATATATATATATGTATATATATATATATATATATATATATATATATATATTATATATATATATATATATATATATATATATATATATATATATATATAAATATATATATATATATATATATATATATATATATATATATATATATATGTATATATATATATATATATATATATATATATATATATATATATATATATATATATATATATATATATAATATATATATATATATATATATATATATATATATATATATATATATATATATATATATATATATATATTATATATATATATATATATATATATATATATATATATATATATATATATATATATATATACGTATACGTATATATACTTATGTATGTACATATTTTTAAAAATAAACAAAAAAACTTAAAACTTAAGGAAAAAACAAAGATTTGTTACCTTTAGATACATTAAAATATAATAGGATAGAGTTATACATATGAAATGATTGGTCACTTTAATGATGCAAAAAATTCATATATTGTTGTTTGTCTCCTCTTTTTCTTTAAAATGGTGTCCACAAATCGTATTTCTAATTTCGAAAGAAGCTCTAAAGATTCTGCATCTCGGTGATCTTCGGCAAAACTTTTAAGCTGCTTGGTTAGGGTAATAGCTTCACCATAATTTGGGATAGCATCTGTTGGTACTGGAATCTTATCGACATCAGAATTTTCGGAAAGTCCTTGTATTTCATCTGCATTTTCAATTTCTTATTTTGAATCTGGATTTTCAACATACAAATTTTCATCTATGTTCAAAAAATCATTAAGGTTTTCATTATCAGTCAACTCCAACAAATTCTTATTTTTCAGAATATCTGCAAGTACGTTAAGTGGTAAGTCATCTTCTGGATCAGATATAACAGTCTCAGTTAACTGGTCTTCACTTTGCATATTTTCATGCTTAAATCCCGCTTTACGGAAGCAATTTTTGTTGTTCCCAAACAGTTCTTGCAAAGTAAACTGCATCCAGTGGCGTAATTTTCTTAATTATCTCAAAAGTTGTACCAGCAGTTTCAATGGTTCAATCAGGTGTTTTAGTATTAGACTTCGATAATAAATTTTAAAATTTTTTATAATTCCGTGGTCAAGTGGTTGACAAGCTGATGTACAGTTAGGGGGTAGAAATAAGATTTTTATGTTTTTTAAGCGGACGTCTTTTGGATGAGATGCATTGCCTAAAAATAACAAAATGTTTCTTTTTTCTTTTATCATTTTCCAGTCAAGATCTTGCAACCACTCTGTCATAATTTCTCCTGTCCTCCAAGCTTTCTTATTATATTTCCAAGTTACAGGCAGGTTGTGTTTAGCTGCCTTACCAATGACTAAGAGTTTTTCTTTTTCTCCTGCCATATTTGCACAATGCAAAATTGTAAACTTCTCTTTGGGATATTTACCACCAGCACATTTTTCTTTTTTAATGTTAGCGTTATGTTGGGTAGAGCCCAAAAATACAGGCCTGTCTCATCGGCTTTGTAGATTTTTCTCGGTGAATATCCCTTAATTAAAGAAGGGCATTTTTCCCAGAATGATGAAATATCTAAATTTATTAAACCAACCAAAAGAAGCACTAAATATAGAATGTCCCAGAGACTTGGCTATTTCTTTTGCTTTGCATCGTATTAGCGGACCTGAAAAAAACAATAACAATAAGTTTTTTCGAATTTTTGTCACGACAAGCCTACTAATACTCACCCCTTTTATCCATTCTTTGAATTGATAGGAAAAGAAAATCAACGCACTAATTCGAGAAAACCTTATCTAAAAAAAATAATTCATGTGCATACCTGTCAAAGGAATCCCCTTATAACACAAATTGTCAATTATGGTACCATCACCAGTTAAAAAGCTTCTTTTCTCATTCAAATTGCTGTTCGACATCCACTTGTTGAGAAGGACTTATTTATGTTTAATTATATCAGCAGCTTCTGTTTTTCCGATATTAAAATGCTTGGATAAGTCCCTTACACTTAATTTTTCTTATTGTGAACTTCAACAATCTCAATTTTTTTGTTTAAGCGTGATAATTTTTCTATTTGGAGTCATCTCCAATGAATATGTCGCCCACTGTGTGCCTCTTTTTCGTATAGGCGTCAGACTAATATTAACTCCCCGCATGTGCCGAAAAATTGAGATTGGTAAATCCCCGTTTTACTCAGGGAAGTCCTTCAGTGAAGGCAAGCAGCGAAGTTGGCGCACAACAACGATACTCGCCACAGAAAAATGAGACAAGGCGTTTATTTTTTTATTGTTTTTTGTTCGGTTTAAGAGAACATTTTTTTGTGTCCGCGTGCGTTCATATATGAGAACCTGTCCGTTCCAGGGAGGTATCCATCTGCATCCTACCATTATCCGAAGAATGACCTTGAAAGAGTTTTGAAAAAGTAAAGTCTTGTTTAGCGTGAGGATTAAAGACTGCCGAAGAAGTGACGTCACAGTCAAAGAATGACCTTGAGTTGTCTAAACCGACTGTGGTGAAATGGGGTTTTGAAAGAACTTAAGAAGTGAGTTGACCATAGACTAAGAATAGCAGAGTATTTGTTTGAATAACTACTTGACATTTGTCCTAACTTGTCCTAACCCGTTTGGGGAATAAAAAAAATTGAAATTTTTACTAGTAGAGTAAGTTGAATCTTTTCTCTTAACTTATTTTTATTTCCTTTGTTAATAAAATATAGATTAACCTAGCCGAGGCTAGCCTAACCTGTATAAAAAAATAAAAAAAAACACAATTTCATTACTACTAGTTGGCTTGATTTGTTGCTTTTTTGGGTAAATAAAACACAAGTATGAGCAGATTTAAGAAAATATATTAAGAATAATTTTACATTATAACAAAAAAAAAGTTATAAAGTGTTAATAAATAATTTTATTTTGTTAAAAAATTATCTGTTTCTGTTTCGTTCGTTGGCTTCTCTTTCGATTCCTCTTCTTTTTTTACTGGACAAATACGAAGAAGGTAAATATTTTGCACCAACTTTTGTTTTAAACAATTCCTTAACTTCACATCTTTCATTATACAGGTCTGTTTCACCTTTACATTTGGGACATTTTACTCTTAAAACAACTGGCATTTTATTTTTAATGTTCTCTCAGACTCTTGTTTTTAGTGTTCCGTACGGAACACTTATAAGGTCACTTCGGTGTCTGTCCATCTGTCTGTCCGTCTGTCAGACCCGATTTTCTCCGAAACTATTTGTCATAGAAAGTTGAAATTTGGTAATAATATAGGAACTGAGGGCTTGATCAGAGTCATGTGGTTTTGAAAGTTAAATTTTGACTTAAGGGGTTAGTTTTGGGGGGTGAAAGCGGAAGTGAAAAAAAAAAATTTTTTACTAGGTAATCGAGTGTGGTGTCAAATGAAAGCTTGTGAAAACACGAGTAAAAAATATATATATGATGTAATACTTGCGCGCATTTTTCTTTGTATTATTTTTAAAAAATCGCGAAAAATCGCTGTTCACCCGCCTTATCTCGAAAAGTACTTATCAAAAAATTTTGAAAAAATTCTGGAATATTCTCCACGAGGTGTAGATTGAACGAAAATTATCACGAGTGCATTACCTGTAATAATTTATCTGGTATATAAAAAAAACAGAAATTTCAAGGTCATCAATTTTCAGTAAAGATTGGAATTAATCTTTGTTGAAAACTCATTTGGGCTGTGTTTTGTGAAGTCACTGATCATTTTATACTTCCGTTACAACATTTTTTATTTTAAAAGCAGTCAACGTACGGAACACTAACTGCACAAGTTCAACTTGCACTTGACCGGTTATTTAAAACTAAGTTTATATTGATTACTATTGAACATTATTCTTATCGATCCAACTATTGTGTTTATTTTGACAAAAATTTATAACAAAATTTATTGTTTATATAAAAAAAAAATAAATTATTTATTATATTTATTTTATTATAAAGTTAAAAAAAAAAAAAATTACAACATACAAGTAATTAAATATTATTATTGTTAGTATTCATCTTCATCAATTGTTGATCAATGTAAGGCTGCATATTTTGTAAAAAAGTAGGACTAACTCGTTGAAATTTTTTAATAAAATCCCAATTCACTTGTGCTCTATGATGTCGTATAAAATCTTCAGATAAATGTTGATGTATACTAATTTCATCCCAATCAACCATAGTTTGAAATTCATTAATAAACCTTTCATTTAGTTTTTGATATTTGGAAACTATGTGCCAGTTGACATTATTGATAAACATTCTCATTATATCTTCATTTAAACGTTGTTTTCGTGACAGAATGTCCTAGTTTAAATATTTTTTAAAATAAATTATGAAACCATTTGTCAGTCTGGAAACATGGATATTTCATCCCAAACTTTTGAACAACCCATTTTTAATTTTTTCTTGTGGTAAGATCTTCTCTTGGCAACAGCTAACAGAGTTATGAGTTGGAAAATGCTTCATACCATATATTTAATTCCTTTCAATACAATTAAATATTCCAGTGTTGTCAGATCTTTTGTTATAGGGATAGACCTTATAAAAATAAGTACGAGGCTGGTTTGAAAAGTCCGTGCAAAGTCCGAGAGATGGCACAGATGGTATCGAGGTCATCTTTAGTGAGTAGCATCTCTTGAATGAACGCACACCAAGTTTCAGCCATATTGGTCTATTTCTTTGTGTTTGGCATTCGTGTGAATCAAGGAAGTCGAGTGATTTTCAAGAAATGGACGAAAAAGAATTTCGTGTGGTGATTAAACATTACTTTATGAAAGGCAAAACGCCTCAGGAGACTAAAGAGAAGCTTGATAAACATTATGGCGACTCTGCACCTTCGATTAGAACAGTTTAAAAGTGGTTTCAAAATTTTCGGACTGGCCATATGGGCACAAGTGACGCTGAACGTTCTGGACGGCCTGTGGAGGTTACGACTCCAGAAATTATTGAACAAATCCATGATATGGTGATGGATGACAGAAGAGTTAAAGTGCGTGAGATTGCTATTGCTGTGGGCATCTCGACTAAACGGGTACATAATATTTTGCGTAAACATTTGGACATGAGAAAGCTATTCGCAAGATGGGTGCCGCGATTGCTCACGCTTGACCAAAAACGGAATCGTGTGAAGTGTTGCAAGGATGGTTTGCAGCTGTTCCAGAAGAATCCGGAGGACTTTAAGCGTCGTTTCGTCACTGTGGATGAAACATGGATACATTACTATACTCCTGAGACCAAACAACAATCTAAACAATGGGTTACCAAGGGGGAATATGCACCAAAAAAGGCGAAGACCGTTCCTTCGGCCGGAAAGGTTATGGCGACTGTCTTTTGGGATTCGCAAGGGATAATCCTCATCGACTATCTGGAAAAGGGTAAAACTATTACAGGTGAATATTATTCATCGTTATTGGAACGTTTGAAAACCGAGCTGCAAGAAAAACGCCCGCGATTAGCCCACAAGAAAGTCCTTTTCCATCACGACAACGCACCAGCACACACCTCAGCAGTTGTGGTCGCAAAATTATTGGAAATAGGATTCCAACTCGTTTCACATCCCCCCTATTCTCCAGACTTGGCTCCCTCGGACTACTATTTGTTCCCCAATTTGAAGAAATGGCTGGCGGGACAAAGATTTTATTCAAACGAGGAGGTGATATATAATGGATATTTTGCAGACTTGGACAAATCCTATTATTCGGAAGGGATCAACAAACTAGAACATCGTTGGACGAAGTGTATAAGCCTAAAAGGAGACTATGTCGAAAAATAAAAAAGGTTTTACCCCAAACACATAAGTAGTTTTTATTTTTGCACGGACTTTTCAAACCAGCCTCGTATATTTGGCAACATGTTAATAAGATGAATATATTTTATTTTTTCGTAGATCTATTGAACATTATTCTTATCTATCCAACTATTGTGTCTATTATCAAAACCTAACCATTTTACAAATACTTTATTTCCCTGTCGCCTTAACACTTTTTCATCTAAATAAATATCTGGATATTTGACTTTTTGCAGTTGAAGTTCATAGAATCCTCCCTTGATGTCTTGATTGTGTTCGTCTTGAAGTAAATACGTAACAGGATTTGTAAGTTGTACTTTTTTAATGGTGAAAATTTCCGTGGACCAATTTGGTTTGTACTGCTTGTCAAAGGCACCTCTAAGTTTTGATATAAGTACATGATCACCTATATTATATTTAGGTTTATGTGTCATTTTTATGTTATTGTAAACGGTATTCAGTAGCATTTTTTCATGCTTTTTCGTTACGTCAGCAGGTTTTAGACCTATAGTTTTATGTGTTTTATAATTATAAAAGTGTCCAATATTCGGTAGTAATTTAATCCATTTATAAAATCCTTGGATACTAAACTTCTTCCACATCATTCTTTTAAGAGTTCTGTTCACACGTTCAACAATCGATGCTTTTTTTTCACTGTAAACAACATAGTGTAACACATTGTATGTTTTCATTAACCTTTGTACTTCTTTTCCCGTAAATTCTCCACCAGAATCCGTAGAAAGATGGATTGGAATCTGTTGTTTGAAGACATTTTCAAGAGAATGTACAACTTCTTTTGATGTTTTTGATTTTAAAGGATAGGCCCATACGTATTTACTTGGAAAAACAATTAATCACAACTAATATGTATTTATAACCCATCTTTTCCATTTCGTATTCTCTCTTGTCAACTAAGTCCGCTTGCATTAGATCCAAAAGTGATTTCAAAATTACTCTTCTACGTTTAGAATTTAGTCTGACCGGTCTATGAATTTCTTCAACAATTCGTTTTTTATTTTTGTTACATATTTAGACATTATTCTATAATATTAGCTTCACGTAATTCTTCAATAATTGAGTTGATCTCGTTTGTAAGACTTGTATTGCCTGCTGTCTCGGAGACAAGTAACAACTCTAGTCGTTCAACAAGTTCATTTGGATCATCCCAGTACACATAATCAATTGGATTATTAGTAACCATAAATATTCCATGTCCTTGTTTCATACTCTCTTCTTCTTCTTCTTCTGCTAGCTCTGATTCACTATCAGGTTTTTTCAACATTAGTTCAATGAGTTTTTTAAATTTACTAATTCGACTAGATTTAACATTATTTATAGCACCTAATTTAGTTAGAATTTGAACATAATTTTTAGAATCCTTTTTTGTATAGGAAGTTGGTAGATTTTGATTAAAAAGTAACCCATACAAACCATTGGTACCCTTATATCGTTTTCCTCCAATTAATAGATCAGGTCCATCGAAATTAATCGTTTTATTACCGATGGAAAACCGTTCAATTTCTCTATCAAATTTTACTCTAAATTTTCCCTATGAATTTTCACTATGAGGATCTCTAAGAAAGTTTTAAATATTTTAAAGGTAAAGGATGGTATTGATCATAATAATCAGTCAATGATTTCTCTTGTATGGTTTTATTTAATTGAGCTTCGTATTCCTTTTGTTTTGTAACTTCCTCAGCTAATAGCTTTTTGAACATTTTTTACAAGAAGTTTCCTTAGATTATACGGTGGAAAATTTTAATTTTCTTCTCATCCGGGGGGCAGACATAGATGTTTTCAATCCTCTAGGTGTAACTATGTTATTTTTTATCTTTTCTTTTATTTACTAATTCATGTTTAACACTTTTTTGTTTTTTACTTGAAGTTTTTTTTTCTTCTTCTGCTTAGAGCCATCATGTACCATTGACACTTAGACGTTGTCTAAAAGCATTAACTAAATTTTAATTAAATATATATGTAGTGGTCTAAACAATAACGATACCTTCCTTCATCAGTCTTGTCCTTGAAAACAGATAAAAATACGAATGGTTTTTTCCAACAAAAAGAGCAGATCTCTGTCAAACGACATGTATGTTCCAACATGATCAGAATATACATGTCGTAAATTTAAATCGTCCTGTTTGAATAATATTAGTACGTTGGCATTGTCTCGAATTAAATGTTTCGGTATACTTGCATATGTCTGACAAAGATAAAAACAGTCAATGTTATTGTGACGACCCATACTAAAATATTCTCGAATTACATCTTGCTTGTCACAGGCGATGTCATCGAATATGAATACAGAATTTCGTTTAGCTTCCGAAGGTGTTATTATTTGTTCACTGTTCTCAAAGCTTTGATCGGTTTTAATAATTGCTCCAAATAAATATATTTAGGTTGATACAAAAACTTGGAATCAAGGTAAACATTTTCAAATTTTATCCGGTCGGATGTTCGAGAAGTTGACGTTTTGCCACAGTTACTAGGTCCGGAAATAATACATCGTATCGTTGATGGTAACAATACACTATATTTAATATTATTTTTAATCTCTTCTAAATCATGATTTACAACTTTTAGTCTAGTTTTCTGTTTTATCACTCTCTTCATTTCACAATAAGCGTTCGAATAGAAATAACTATAAAAAAGGAGGGTGTGTTGAATATATAGTCAGTTTACGTTTTGCTTTTCTCAAATATAAACCGAAAAAGATGAAATACTATGTAAGCGGTGACTCATTTCAAGGTAGGGGTCTTTTAAACAGTGCAATTAATAAGCTTCCATTTGAATTACATTTACCTGGATATAATTTTTGTTGGGCTGGTACAAAATTGAAAGAACGTCTAGCACGTGGTGATAGAGGAATCAATCCTCTCGATGAAGCGTATAAAGAACATGATATAGCCTATTCAACCCACACATGACATGATCGTCATCAAGCTGATAGAATTTTACTGAGAAATGCTAAGTAGAATTACTGCTTCGGATGCTTCGTGGAAGGAAAAACTTGCAGCAGCAGGTATTTCTGCTATCATGAACAGTAAAATTAAATTAGGTATGGGTGAAGGTAGAAGTAAAATGTCAAATAAATTGATTGTAGAAGGTGAAAATTGTCAGTGTTCTATCATAGAGTCAAAGAAGAAGAAGAAGAATATGGCTCCACAAGTTGCAGTCGTTATTAGACAAAGTGTCAAAACATGCACAATGGAAACTTTGTTAGGTAAAATCAATAGCCCCCAACCAAAAATTCAAAAGAGGAAAATGAAAATAAAACCTCAGAACAAACGAAAATTGAAACCTAATAGGGACGAAGAAAAACATCTTAATTATCATGAAAGAGCAATTAAAGAAAAAATGGGCAATAGATTATCTATTACTACTGCCTTACCTGTTAAGAGAAAAAGAAAACTTGAAAATAAAGAAGAATCTGAAGCTAATATACTGGAGAAGAGATTTAAGCAAGATATACAGCAACAACAAATAGCTAGTAAAAAGCGGAAACGATCCAATAGTAGTAGTAGTAGTAGTAAGGGTGAGAACTTGGATATGGACTTTGATGAGTTTACTGGTAATAAAAAAGCAAAAATATAAATAATGGTTATTAGTTATATATAAAGTTAATCCAGTTAAATTGTGATTTAGTTATTTAAAAACCTTTCACAAGATAACAGTTATGGGTTGTAGTAAAAAAAAAGTGTGTAAATCTAAAAAACAAACTATTCGACGACAACAAAAACAACAACAAAGGAGAAGACTTAAACAAGTAATCGTGGTAAAAGAAAAACTTCAAGCTTCCAATCGGTTGCAAAGAAAATAAAGGAATATTTTAAGGGGAAAACCTACAGACATAAACAGTGCACTTAATATTGCCATTAAAACGGTGAAAAATGAAAAAGGTAAAATCAAAGCACCGGGAGTTATTAAAATTCCTAAAACGGGAGGAATTTTACCATTAATACTTGCTGGTCTTCGTGCTTTGGGCGATTTGAGTGGAGGAGCAGCAGGTATTACAAAAGCCATTAATGATGTTCGATCGGCTAAGCAACAATTGGTGGAAAGTCAACGTCATAATAAAACAATGAAAGCAATTGCCATGGGAAAGGGTCTATATTTAAAACTTTACAAAACTGGAATGGGTCTTTTTTTACACCATCCTCCTAAGATACGAAATTACCAGCATTACCCAATCATGCTTTAACAAATCTAGAGATGGAAATGTATGCAAAAAAATTGAAAATTCCATATTTTTGAGGAGTCTATATGAAGGACAGGTTGCCGAGGAAAATTCATAAATATAAATCTAGAGTAATCAATTTGGATAACAACTTTGGACCTGGTACACATTGGACTGCTTACAAGAAATATGGAACTGTAATTTATTATTTCGATAGCTTTGGAAATTTGTTGCCGCCCATAGAAACACAACGGTATTTTCAGTCGAATGAACATTGTAATATTTTTTATAATCATACGACATATCAATCCTACAATTCTATTATTTGTGGACATTTATGTTTAAACTTTTTATATCGCCTCCGATAAAAACAAGTTGATTCTTTAAAAGTACGTTATTTATTCATAATATTTTGAGTAGAGTAGAACTGGCAGTAAAAAAAAAATGTCCTACATGATTACATTGACAGGACGTGACTCCCTACAATCATCAAAAATTTATTATTATTAGTATTAGATGAAAATGAAGAGTTTGTTTTGGGATTGACTAATTTCGAAAGTTATAATTCAATTCCAAACGTTGACAATACCAACAATACCTTTTTTTATGTTGAAGACGCAAAAATTGTTTTACCAGGAGGATCCTTGAAATTAGAGATATACGCAACTATTTGTTTAATCAAATTAAAATACAGTCAAGTGGAACAAGCAAATTATCATCATCAACATCAAATGAAACAACTTTAAATGAAACAGATGATGTACCTAGTGGAACAAGCAAATCATCATCAGCATCAAATGAAACAACTTTAAATGAAACAGATGATGTATTTGTCATTAGGGAAAACTTGAACACGCTTAAGTGTGAAATTAAGGGTACCAAAAAAATTGACTTTCGCTAAGAAAATTTACTGGGAAAACTACTGGGATTTGATAACAAAATACTGAAACCAAATAAAAAGTACATATCAGAAAATCCTATAGATATTTTCAAGGTTAATTCAATTTGTATAGAATGTAATCTAGTCACTAATTCATATAATAATGGAGCGCATCTGCATATAATTTACACGTTTTCCCCAATGTAGCACCTGGGTATAAAATAGTAGAGAAACCATCAAATGGTATATATTTACCAATAAGCACTCGCTATATAGATGAAATACAGCTTAAAATCACCAAGATGGAAATCTAGTTAATTTTAGAAAAGAGGCGATGCCAGCACGTTTACACCTAAAAAAAGTTTCATAAGAAAAGACGAAGATGGTATTTCTGTATAACCATAATTCATTTAATATACCGCACCTGAGCTATGAACAACAACAAGGACAACAACCTGAAAATAAAATATATAGAAAAAAGGAACAACATGTCAGTTTGCAAAAGCAATTAAAAGAATTAACACCAGAGAATAAGTCTGTATTAATGACCTTAGGGTTTAAATTTAAAAAAATATATATAAAAAAATATTAGCAAAATTTCAAGATTACGAAGACTTTAGTATAGCTTTAAGTTACGGCTTAGTACAAGTGTTCAAAGAATTTTAATAATAATAATTAGGTGTAAGTGTATATACAGTAATACTAAAGAAGAAAAAGAAGAGGAACATGAGTTATAATATATTAAAAGGTGGAGAAAATGTGTTACATGACGAATCCATAGTCAGTTATCAATATCATATACATGAGCCTTATTCGTCTACAACTTTAAGCAACAATGATGAAATTCGCATACCAATACAAACCCAGGACCGTTATACGTTGCCTAGTCAAGGTTTTCTATATATTGAAGGCAAACTTCTTAAAGATGATAACACATTTAGTGAAAACGTACATTTTTCGAATAATGGAATACTCCACCTGTTTGATGAAATTCGTTATGAACTGGGAGGAGTGGTAATTGGTCGTGTTAGAAATCCTGGAATAACATCAACTATTAAGGGTCTCGTATCATTTACTCAAAATGAAAGTAACAATTTACAAAATGCAGGGTGATATGAAAAACAGAACCCTACTCTGTTGGATGGAAGTGGAAATTTCAGTGTTTGCATTCCACTAAAAATAATAATGGGGTTTGCTGAAGATTTTCATAAAATTATAATGAATCTACGACAGTAGTTACGTAAGGCGGATTCTACCACGGTTAATGCCCTTTTGGCATCGTCGTTTACAGCGCAAGTCCCAGGCGTGGCAGGTCAGGTCTGGCAACGCCGCTTCGCGGCGTTGCCAGTTCTGACCTGACGACGCTTGGGACTTGCGCTGTAAACGCCGATGCCAAAAGGGCATTAAGCGTGGTAGAATCCGCCTTCCGTAACTACCCGGTGTGACAAAGGGGCAGACACTTAGCTGATCAATCTGAAGTGGCAGCTGACAGTTGATTGGTTGTTAACAGTCAGCTGACAATTGACAGCTGTCAGCTGTCAAATGCAACGGGCAGACGGACAGACAGCAGTTAAATCCATCTATCTATTGTTCAGCACCCGCATGCCCCAACTGATCTAAGCTCCTAGTCGAATTGACCTACGCCTCTGGTAGGTAAAGTTGCTTTCTTGTTACCATATTAATATTTAATACATGCAGCGCCATCTAGTTTTTTTATTGCTAACTTCAGACTTACAGCCAAATTTCCCTATATCTTTGTTTCCAGAACTTTATGAAAAACCTAGCAGATGGCGTAGATAAGGCTATGACTGTACGAGATATTTTTCCCATGTTAATTCTTATGGAGCCTCAATCTGCATTTTTGGTGCCATTTCAAGGTCATCCCAATTTTTAATACAAGGAGCGGCATCTAGTATTTTTATTGATAACTTCAAACTTACAACCAAATTTCCCTACATCTGTTTCCAGAACTTTATGAAAAACCTAACAGTTGGTTTGATGATGTATGTGATCTCAAGCATGCAGCGTCAACAGTGCACCGCCGGAAACCCGATTCGAATACTTTCCTTGTCTTATTCACATGTAAATAGGGTATTGCGTTCTTTGTCAGCGTAAATTGATTTTTTACATATTAAATTCAATTTTACGCTGACAAAGAAAGCAATACCCTATTTACATGTGAATAAGACAAGGAAAGCATTCGAAGTGAGTTTCCTGCGGCGCACCATTGACCGTCTTTTGCTGCACGATGACAAACACATAATTCCATTAAATTTTAACATATATGGTTAACAGCGCACTGTCGGAAGTTCGATTCGAATGCTTTCCTTGTCTTATTCATGTGTAAATAGGGTATTGCTTTCTTTGTCAGCGTAAATTAATTTTTAATATGTAAATATATGTTATAAACTTGAGATGGTCAACGGTTAGCATTGTTAGTAGTAGGAATATATTTTTCTATATAAGATTGAGATTTATCTAACTAAACTTAGTTCAATAACAGGTGTCTGAGATAAAACTACCATTAAAAAATGCCAGTTGTTGTACGAATAAAATGCTTCAAATGTAAAGGAGAAACAGACCTGTATAATGAAAGATGTTTTCAAATTAATGGATGGTGCAAAACACATTCCATCAAGGTATATTACCAGTAAAGAACAACAAGGAAATGTGAGAGAAGCCAACGAAAGACAAGGAAACAGATGACTTGAATGAATTATTTTAAACAATAAAAAATTTATGTGTAGTAACATTTTGTACCATTTTGCATTATTTTAGAATTTATTAATATATTTCTCCATGTACTCATACTTGTGTTTTATTCTCCTCTCATATTATAGAAATAACAACGAAACCAAACTAGGCTAGGCTAGGCTAGGCTAGACTCATCTCATTTTATTAAATTCTGTAAACGACGATGCCAAAAGGGCATTAACCGTGGTAGAATCCGCCTTACGTAACTACTTACGACAAGAATTGATACTAATCAGAAGCAGTTCGGATTTAAATGGAATTCAACAAACTCTAGATAAAAAGGAAATTTATAAAGTAACCCTTAATAAAGTGCTTTGGAAAATTCCACACATTTCCGTTAGTGATAGTCAAACTTCTCAAGCAATTCGAAAGCAACAAGGATTTAAATATAGCCTTTCGCAGTTGGGAACTGCATGAATATCCACAAGTGCAGCAGTCAAAAAATCACACTTGGGCTGTAAAATCTTCAAATCAGTTGGAAAAACCACGTTTTATTATTGTTGCTTTTCAGACAGCAATGAAAAATAAAATTAATGAAAATATGAGTACTTTTAAACATATTAACTTGACTAATTTGAAGGTCTACTTAAATTCCGAAGTTTTCCTATACGATAATTTAAATTTAGATTTTGATAACAACAAATATGCTATTCTCTATGAGATGTATGCGCAGTTTCAAAAATCATACTTTTATACACCTATCAATGATCCATGCGTCTATCCTATAAGATTTAAATTACACTCACCATTAGCAGTAATTGATTGCTCGCGACAGAATGAAGACATACTAAAAGGAGGAGCTGTCGATATACGCATAGAGTTTGAGACAAGCCAAAACGTACCTAAAAATACTACTGCTTATTGTTTGATTTTGCATGATCGATTAGTTAGATATAATCCTCTCACCAGTACAGTAAAAGTGTTTTAGTCTACAATGTATATATTGGACGTGCAAGGATTTCAATATATAACCAGTAATTTTATCTGTAAGGAAATTGCTATTATAAACTTTAAAAATGGAAGAGTGTTTCACCGTCATATAAAACTACCACAACCCTTGGAATGGTTCAATTCAACGCTATGCAAACATATCAGTTGGACAACTCAAAATATACATGGACTTTTATGGGACAGATTTAGTGACAATTTAGAAAGTCTATATCTAATTATTAAAAATGTAATTAAGTCAAATCAAAACGTTTTTGTTAAAGGACTAATAAAGAAAATGTGGTTAAAAAATATAATTCCCAAAAATACTACTATAGACCTATTAGAATTAAACTGTCCTAAGTTAGAAACTTTAAGTAATTTAATATTTCCTCGAAAAAATGTGTTGTTATTGAGAGATTGGTTTTTAAATTGTGATATAGATAAAAATAAAAGATTTATATATTTAATTTTAATTTTAGAATTTTTATTTTACCTCACTTACATTACAAATATTAGACTTTACTCGTACTTGCTGCTTGGGGTTCCGTTTTATTTTTTTTGTTCTCATTATGACTAACAAAATTATCATCATCTTCATCGGTATCTAGTAACAAAATTTTTTCAGATACTATAATATCTTCATCTTCGCTGCTCATCACAACCTTTTCGGTCATTTATGATTTTTTTGTACCTTTTTTTAGATACGTAACTGGTGGTAGTTTTTGTTGTGATCCTTCATCCTCATCTAAAAGATTGAATTTATATCTACGAACAATTTTCTCTAATATTTTAAACTCCTCGTCATCGTTTAATTTTGTTCGCATATATCGAACAGGTAGATTCCCGAATTTCCTTTTGAGCGTTAAAGTCTTCGGACTATATTTTAGGTGGACTTTATCAATTTTTTGTATAATCTCTTTCACCCCATATCTGAAAAGAAACGAGTAAAAAATAAAAAAAAAAACTCAAAATTTTTGGAAAAAAAAATAGTTTAAACATATATTATATAATAATAGTTTCTTTTTAAATACAGTGGAGACTAATCAAAATATTGTGTTTTTTTAGATTTAGTTAGAGCCTCAATGTCTTGAACAGTATATAAAATAAAATAAGTTAAAAAAATATAAAATAAGAAAAACTTACTGGAAAAGTTGGTCTGCTACCACCTTAACATGTATTATGGGGAATTTTATTTTATCCTCGGTAAATACCTAGGTTAAATTGTTTTAACGACAACTGAAAACGAACTGTGAATAAACACCAGCTTATTGTATTCTTTTAAAAAGTTGTTATCTTTTAAATTGCTATATATTTTACATTAATAGGTAGATAAAGGTAATTATTCATAACAACAATGTTGCAAAACATTATTTTTTTATGTGTCATTACTTATCATTATTTACAACTTTGCAAAAGTTATTATTTTTAATTGAGTACGATAAAAGTAATTAACCTTAACAACAATGTTGCAAAACAATATTTTTTATGTGTCATTACTTATCATTATATACAACCTTGCAAAAGTCATTATTATTTTTAATGGAGTACGATAAAGGTAATTAATCTTAACAACAGTGTTGCAAAACATTATTTTTAAGTAGCACTTAAAGATAATGAGTTTTATAACAACCCATTAATTACAAGCCTGTCTAGTAAATATTACTAATTATCATAAATGCATATGTAAACCGGATATATAAATACGACCATTTTATCAAGTCAAATTATCATAACAGTACAGAATTTTTGTAAAACACAGTTTCAAACAAAATAGTAACAGTATTGATATAAATGTCAGATAGTCAAGAAGTGTTAGATGAAGTTTCCTCCGAAGCCGCCCGCAATACTGAATTGGTAAGTATATTACTTAAAACAAAAGAAGAATATAAAAGGCATATAACTATTTTAGAAAAAGGTTTAAAACATAAAGTTTGTGTAAATAGTTTAAATAAAGTAGAAAGTAATTTGTCCATTTTAAAAAATTATTTACAATATTTTAGATTTACTATTAAAACCAATAAAAGTGTGGCTAGAAAAAAATTAATTTGGCAAAATGTAGACTCATGTTTTCAAGGAAGAATAAAAACCGGAATTATAACCAATCTTAAATTTAAAGAGCCTAAAGAATTTTTAAAGCAAACATTTCGTATATTTTCCTTAAGAATTAAAAAGGAACTAAAACAACACACTCTAATGAAAGTAAACGTTGTTTTCTCAGGTCTATTTATCAAACCTAATAATCTTGAAAAATCTGTTAAACATTTTTCTACTAAAAATAACATAATTGATCGTAATACAAACTTGACTGATTGGTATAAGGTGAATGTAATTGATAAAATTTTAGTTAAATTGGAGTCTTTTCAGGAAAAAGACAGCGGTTGGGCTTTATGCGTGATCTGGTATTTTAGAGTAAATTTAAATAAATATAATCCAATAAGTGGTGGTTTGTCTACGTATGTAGAGCTACCTATTTTCATTAAAAATACTAAAAGTGTTGTGAATTTTATAAATAACGACCCTTATTGCTTTTTATGGTCTATTGTTAGTGCTTTATATCCAGCTGACTAGAAGAAAAATGCATTTCATCTTATCCACATTTCAGCCAAGTATTAAAATATGATGGTATTTCATTTCCTATGGCCTTGATTCGAAACCCTGAATATTTTAACTATAAATGTTTTTTGTGTACAAAAGAAGGATATTTTACCTTTAATGTTGAGCAAAACAAATTTTTCAACTAAAATTAATTTACCTATTTTATCTAGTAACAATTTGTATGTTGATGAAATTGACTATTCAAACTGTAAAAATAAAACAATTTTTCCACTTTGCATGTATTAAGAACTTAAGTCGTTTATTAAACATACAAGTTGGAAACATTCAAAATAAGAAATGGTTTTGTCAGAGATGTTTAAATTATTTTAAAAGCGAATCAAACTTAACGAAGCACTTGGATGATTATTAAATAATTCGAAAATTACTTTGAGAGAAAATAATAACTTTTAAAATTTTCAAATAAATTAATGGTTCCATTTGTGATTTATGCAGATCTAGAGAGTATGCTGACAAAATATATTGATCCAAAGAGCACTAATAAGTCTAAAAAATATCAAAAACATGAACCTTTTAGTATTGCATATTATATCAAATGCTCCTATGATGACTCATTATCAAAGTTTGAACTGTATACTGGTGAAGGCTGTCAAATATGGTTTGTTAGAGAACTTGAAAATATTGGTCATCGTTTAAATTCAATATATTCAAATATTATTTCTTTAAAACCATTGACGAGACAGGAAAACGATTTTTTTTAAAATTCTAAAACTTGTCATATTCGTGATAAACCTTTTTCAGAATATGAGTTTAAGGTAAGAGATCATTGTCATTTAACTGGAACTTTTAGGGGTGCAGCCCATAACTCCTGCAATTTAAATTTTAAAGATAAACGTATAATACCAGTTATTTTTCACAATCTTTCCGGTTACAATAGTCACCTTTTAATTAGAGCCCTATATTCAGAAATTAAAGGTCGAATGAGTTTACTTCCTATTAACAAACAAAAATATATATCCTTCACAAAATACATTGAAAATACTTTTATTCAATTTAGATTTTTGGATTCATACAGGTTTATGGCTAGTAGTTTAGATAAGCTAGCTTCATATCTCGATGACAATCAAAAAATTATTACAAAAAAAATCGATGACGATGAAAAACATTTTAAATTAGTTACAAGGAAAGAGGTTTTTTCCTTATGAATATATTAACAGCTGGAAAAGACTTCAAGAAACTACTCTGCCAACTAGAGAGAAATTTTTTGGCATAATTAATAACTCTCAAATAACTGTGGAACAATATGAACATGCTTGCAAAGGGTGGCATACTTTTAATATAAAAACACTTCAATAATAGCTGAACTCTATTTGAAAACTAATGTCTTACTTCTTGCTGATGTTTTTCAAAATTTTAGAACTCTCTGTTTAAAAACTTATAAATTAGATAGTCTTCACTATTTTACAGCGTCCGGATTGGCATTTGACAGCATGTTGAGGATAACTGAAGTAAAATTAGAATTATTAACTGACATCGACATGATCATGTTTACTGAAAGAGGTATTAGGGGAGGTATTTCACCTACAACATATCTTATGTATTTTGATGTAAATAACATGTATGGCGCAGCCATTAGTTATCTATTATCTACGGGAGACTTACAGTGGGTTGATGATATTTATCAAGAGTGTAATATTTTGGAAATTCCACGTGATAACGATTACAGTTACATTTTTGAAGTAGATCTTGACTATCCTAAAGATCTATTCACGCTTCATAAAGATCTTCCACTCTGTCCTGAGCATCTAGTTCCACCAACTGCAGACTCTTCTATTCCCAAGCTATTAACTTTTTACAGTAAAAAAAGTACGTTATTCACTATTTGAATATACAAGCTATTGAATTGGGTCTTAAAGTTGGGAAAATTCACCGGTGTTTAAAATTCAAACAATCTCCCTGGATAAAGAAATATATTGATTTAAATACTGAGCTTCGTAAATTAAGCAAAAATGATTTCGAAAAAAAATTATTTAAATTAATGAATCTTGCTCCTTTCGGCAAATCCATCGAAAACGTTAGAAAGTATAGAGATGTAAAGTTGGTAACTAAATGGTCAGGACGATATGGTGCAAATTATTATATTTCTCAACTAAATTTTCGTAGTTGTGAAATTTTCGGTAAAGATATGATACTTATTGAAATGCAAAGATTGAACATAAAATTCAATAAACCTATTTATCTTGGTATGACAATTTTAGATATTTCAAAAACCATTTTATATAATTTCCATTACAATTATATAAAACATAAATTTGGATCCGATGCAAAATTATTATATACAGACACAGATAGTCTTATATACCAACTTAGCATAGAGGATATTTATACTCATATTAAAGAAGATATTTATTTGTTTGATACTTCAGACTATCCTGAAGACAATATCTATAATATTCCACTTAAAAATAAAAAAATCTATGGCTTAATAAAGGATAAAAATAATGGAAATATTATGACTGAGTTTATAGGTTTACGTTCTAAAATGTATACTTTTTAAATACTTAATCACGATGCTAATATTAATAATAATAATATTGATGTCAGACCTATAAACAATAACAATATTGTTTCAAATATTGGAATAATTAAAAAGGCTAAAGGTATTCAGTCTTCAACATTAAAGCTTATTTCCTTTGATGATTATTACCAATGTTTATTTAATAACACAGAGATCGAAGTACCACAAAATTATATACGGTCTGAAAGATACAACGTTTTTACAATAGAACAGACTAAAACAGCTTTGAGTCCTTATGACGATAAGCGAATTGTAAATACATTTACACAAACACTTTGCCTTGGGGTTATTGTGATTAATTATTTTCTCTTCTTCTTTTGTATTGAGCCATTTATTTAGCTACTCAGTTCTACAACTATTAATAGAAGCAGCTGCAGGTAATGAAATTACAAAATATATATTGTCCTTTAACTGATAAAAGAATTGGTTCAAAATGACAAATTACCCCCTATATACAAGATCAATTCAATTTGAGTGCGGAAGTCAGATCTGCAAGAAATGTAAAATATACTTCTGTTTTTGCAAAAACTCACTAGCTATACATCAACATTTTTATGGATTGCAGAAACCAAAATTCAAAGTTTTGGATCTCTATTGTTATGTGAAAATGCCAAATTCATAGAAATATTTTTTTCTTCTTCTTCCAGCCGCTCATCCATTATCCAATCCCTACAGCAACCGAATTCAAAAATATCAAAGACATAGTGGTGACAGATCAGTTTAATTATGTGTTTTTATTATGCCAAAGTCAATCAATGTTCGACGATGAATGGCAAAACATGGAACATATGCTTCACTGTGCTGAATTAAGTGATGCTGCAACAAGAGCATACTGGAAGAGAATTAAAAATGAAATCAATTTAATATTACTCAATACAAATATTATTCAAATTCAAAAAGGAAAAGAATATAAAAAAATAATTTAAACTTGTGTTTCATTTCACCTAGATCAATTCAAACAAATGACCTTGCACACTAGTGGTATTTACTGAGGATAAAATAAAATTTACAATAAGACATGTTATATCAGTAGTGAAAATTGGTAATTTAAAATTTATATTTTATGTGATTCTGTATGGTAAAGATATAAGTTTTATAGAATTCTGTACTGTTACGATCAAATCAAAACAAAATAATTTAAACCGATTGGGATTTATTTTACACAGGCTAGACTAAAAATACTCCATTTTTTTTTAACTCTAATAATATTTGTTTTTTTTACTTCTCAGGAAGTGTTGTAACATAAAAGTTATTGCCGTTGAGTTTAGTAAAAAAAAAATATGCCTGTACCGGTGGATCTAAAATGCCCCTTTTGTCAGGGAGAAACGGAAAGTGTAATAAATACAGATCCATGTACGAACTGTCTAAGAGCAAATATTTTACGCAATTTAGAAGATCAGAAACATTTTATAGGATACTTTACACCATATCAAGAATTAGAAGGAGCTGCTAGATGAGAAGAAGAACGAAGACAGCCGCAGCTACAACAACAAAGTAATGTTAATAATAATAATAACAATAACAATTGAAACTTGTGTTTTTTATTTTTTTATACAGGTTAGGCTATGGTAAAAAATGTAAATGTATGTTTTATAGAATTCTGTACTGCTATGATCAAATCAATACCAAATAATTTATGAAACTTGTGTTTTTGTTTTAATTTTTTTTATACAGGTTAGGCTAGGCTAGGCTAGGTTAATCTATATTTTATTAACAAAGGAAATAAAAATAAGTTAAGCGAAAAGATTCGACTTACTCTACTAGTAAAAATTTCAATTTTTTTTATTCCTCAAACAGGTTAGGACAAGTTAGAACAAATGTCAAGTAGTTATTCAAACAAATACTCTGCTATTCTTAGTCTATGGTCAACTCACTTCTTAAGTTCTTTCAAAACCCCGTTTCACCACTGTCGGTTTAGACAACTCAAGGTAATTCTTTGACTATGACGTCACTTCTTCGGCAGTCTCTAATCCTCACGCTAAACAAGACAAATTTCTTTCACTTTTTCAAACTCTTTCAAGGTCATTCTTCGGCTCTTTCAAGGTCATTCTTCGGGTAATGGTAGGCTGCGGATGGACACATGCCATCCTCAGTCCCAGTACCCCGCCTGCTATACTACTAACCTCTCTATTAGTTGAGATCTTTTTTTCATTTAGTTGGGTAAGGGCAAATATATTATCCAGACACGACCTACTAACTCTAAACCCGAATGTTCTTCTATTTCGCATGGCTCATACTCTTCTTCAATAATATTTCTGAGGATTTTGCCATATACTCTACTGAAGGTACTTGTGACATGTATACATCCATAGTTATGGCAGCAAGTTCTGCTTCCCTTCTTGTGGATTGGCGTGATCCATGCTTCTTTCCAGATCTGGGGAAGTATTTCTCCATTTTCCTAATAAGTGTGTCAGCATTTTTATTAGCTTTTCTATACCGTTTTTCAGTAATTCTGCCGAAATTCCATACCATTTGTATTTGTTGTCCTTGAACTTGCTATTTGGAGGATAATTGTGTGATGTATTTTTCTCTGTTTTCAGCAAGCTCCCGAGAGTAGTGTTATTGCCATTCCTTTAGTTATACGGGATTTATATTTATCTTGTTTGCATTTTCTATTCGTACCGATTTAATCAATTTCCATGCTTCTGATGATCTTGTTCCCCCCAGGTATAGGAGAGAAATGATAACTTTAAAAGACTACCAACTAAGAGCTAAGAGACCGAAAAGAATTTCTAAGCATAACAGAAGAATTCTATAAAATCTTGTATAGCTCCCAAACCCAACAACCTCCAGAAAAACAGGAAATAAGAAAAGTAGTTAATGTAGGATCGGAGGAGATTCCCGAGATAACCGAGGAAGAAATATTACACGCCTTAAGCAAAATGAGAAATAACAAAGCTCCAGGAAATGACGAAATAATAACTGAGATGATCAAAGAAGCAGCAGATATAATTATCCCTAAACTGAAAATACTTCTCAATATGTGCATAAAACAAGGAAACATACCGTAAACATGGAATGAGGCAATTATCGTAATACTTTATAAAATGGGCGACCTAACTCTTCTGCAGAATTATAGACCGATCAGCCTGTTACAACAAATTTACAAATTGTTTACAAGACTACCAACCCGTAGAACAGGCGGCATTTAAGAAAGGGTTCAGCACATGTGACTACCCCTTGACCATAAAAATTTTAATAGGAATGGCGCTAGACTACAACATGCCCCTAAGCATAGCCTTTATCGACTACGAAAAGGCATTTGACTCCGTCCAACACTGGTCCATACTTCAGGAATTAGCGGGAGACCGGGTGGACCACAGATATGCAAACGTAATAAAAACCATATACGAAAATGCTAAAGCTGCAGTAAAAATTCATGACACAACTAAGTTCTTTGAGATACATAGAGGAATAAGACAGGGTGATACAATGTCACCGCAACTGTCCACGCTGGTATTGGAGTGTTCAGGAGGCTTAATTGGGAGAACCGAGGTATTAATGTAAACGGAGTAAGGCTTACACGCCTAAGATTCGCTGATGACATAGTCTTGTTCGCAAAAAATGGTGATGACTGGAAGAATATGATAAAAGAACTAGAGGAAGAATCAACAAAGATAGGACTAAAAATGAATAAAATCAAAACCAAAACTATGTGCCTAGAAGGCCCAAACAGAAATATATAACCAGAAATTAGAAAACGTACGAAACTATATATATTTAGGTCAAAGAGTCAGTCTAAGCAAAGAAACCGAGAACATCGAAGTTGAAAGACTAAAGAACATCTTAACGAACAAAAAGATACTCTTACACCTATGAACAAGGCTGTATAATCAATGTATTTTGCCTGTGGTTACTTATGGCGCGCAGACTTGGACTTTTACAAAACAAATGGTAAATAAACTTAGGGTATCTCAAAGAACAATGGAAAGGAAGATGCTAGGTCTGTCATTACGGGATAGAAAAAGAAACGACTATATAAGAAATAAAACCAAATTAATAGATATAGTAGATAGGGCATCACACCTTAAATAGGACTATGTTGGTATGATGATATTAAGACAGCATATATATATATATATATATATATATATATATATATATATATATATATATATATATATATATATATATATATATATATATATATATATATATATATATATATATATATATATATATATATATATATATATAATATATATATATATATATATATATATATATATATATATATATATATATATAATATATATATATATATATATATATATATATATATATATATATATATATATATATATATTTTATATATATATATATATATATATATATATATATATATATATATATATTTATATATATATATATATATATATATATATATATATAATATATATATATATATATATATATATATATATATATATATATATATTTATATATATATATATATATATATATATATATATATATATATATATATATTTATATATATATATATATATATATATATATATATTTATATATATATATATATATATATATATATATATATATATATATATATATATATATATATATATATATATATATATATATATATATGTGTGTGTGTGTTACAGTAACACACTGACGGTTAAAATTGCAAACACCGTAAAGTATGAGGCTTTGGAATGCCCAAAAAATTGGACGAAACGTCAGAAGTAAAATAAATAATCGTTTCATTATCGAACCTAAATACCCAATAACAGGAAAATCACGTAATTAATAAATAAATAAATAAATATAATATATATATATATATATATATATATATATATATATATATATATATATATATATATATATATATATATATATATATATATATATATATATATATATATATATATATATATAATATATATTGTAACATTCATTTTTTCCTAGATTTTAAGACCATGTAATGTTACTGATTTTTCACTTCAAATTGTACTTATTTTCATTTTTGTATCGAACGGTATATTAATAAGAGATTCCAAGCCGTTCGGTATATTAGTGTGCTGTGCGGGTTTCTGACCGAATCTACCGGCACGCCGGGATTGGTTGAAAATGTGTATCCGGATTTTTGGTTCCGGCGTCGCGACATGACCGAGAGAAGGCCGCGACTTATTTAAGGGTCCGAGGGACTACGGTCGAGGCTGAGTACCATCAAGCCGCAGCCAGGCTAATTTTCATCGGAGCCGCCAAGTAGGCTTCCTTCGACAGAGCTGCAGTAAAGGCTCATAACAACAATCATGAGAGCTAAATAAAGCACAAGTTTTTTAACGAAAAGCCGTAGTGGGCTCTCTAAGTGTTTACTAGAAAAGTGTGAAATCGGTCGTGTTCCATCGAAGCCGAAATAAAAACAGTAAGTTACCAAAACATCCTTCCATAGACTTATCCCTGAGTAGTGCCTTAACAACAATTTGAACTGACTAAAAAGTGAAGTGAAAAGCACTATTTTTCGTCTTCGGGAGTAGTCAGAGTTTAGAATTTAAATGTCATAACTACCTGTTAGGCTAAAATTTTTAGTAATCCTGTAAAACTGCAAAGGTTAGAACTTTTTATTTTTAAAAACATGAATAAATTTTCTTTTTGTTGATTAAAGCTAGTGTCTCACTGAATACCTATCTTACATTTCAGGATAAGAACGGCTGTACCAAACTGATTTTTTTATTTACCAACAGTACACCCTTTCAGTATTTTTTCATTTTTTTAGCTGAAGTTAGATCCTTTCTATTTTAAAATGAATGGTGCCCAAAAAGTCGTACAGCTGAGATTTCTTTAAAAATAGAAAATAATTCCAAAAAGACGTACAAAAATTATCTCTTACCCATATCTCTCTACCAAAGAAAAACTGAGCTAGTGTGTGTTTAATTTCTTTAGTTCTTTTAAAATCAGGATTCACTCAATTCATTATCAGAAATTAAAGAGGAGGTTGCAAGAAAATTGCGCCCAAGCGTGGGAAAAAAAAACAATTTTCACACGGTACAAAATGACGCAGTCTACGTGGGGCGCAAATAAACACTTTTCCATAGGCTACAAAATGACGCCTCAAAAAGAGGACAGTTTCTCAGGTTACAAAGTAGCGCTGTCAACGCGGGGCTTTTGGAATTTTATTTTTTAAAAAAAGGGTTCAGTGTACTAGCTTTCGAACAAAATAAAAGCTCTAACTTTTCAGATATTTTTATTTCATAATATTTTATTAAACGAAACTACACTATAGCAGTAAGACAAAAGCAGGAAATTTGTAGAATTATTTATTTCAATTTACCTGATGGTGGTATAGATATTTGAATTTTGTTAATTGACTCTAAGATAAGTGATTCCTACTTTTTTCTTAAAAGCTAGCTTTATAGTTCAGATTAGCAGATGTGCTGGTTTACTTTAATTTTTGCAGTGTTAGATTTATTTTGCGGAACCGAAGAAAAAAAACTGTACTTTTTTTTTCTCACCGATGTTTTGCATGAATATTAAAAATACTTTGCTGATACGAAACGATATTTGGAGATTTTTTTGTTGAAAATTCTTAACATATTTGGTAAAAGAATTTTAATAGAAGGCAATACTTAGAAATTTTTTTTGAAATTGTTGAAGATTTTTTTTAATGTTTGGTAAAGAAGTTTACATATTTTAAGTGCCTTACATATTTTTTTATTTTTTTTTGACTATTGGGAGCACAGGAGAAATATTTTCAAGACTTTTTAAACAGTTCCTTTAAATTTTATTCATTTATCATGGAAGCCTTCAATTTTAAAGTCAATCACCTACTGGAATATGAGTTAGACTATGAACTGAAAATCCGTCGTACTTTCTCAGAACGTCCGGTCGCGGATAAAAGAAAGATTCTAACGAGGATCTTAAGTAAAGAAATTAATGAGCCCGGAAAAAAAAAAACGATAAAAAAGGGGATGACACTCTGTCTTTTAAAGAAGAAACGGCTGGTATCGAAAAGAGTTTAAATTCTATCCAAAACTTAATCGATAGTTATGACGGCGATCCAAATGATTCACTTGTACACCGGGTTAAGTCACGTTTATCGCATGTAGCGGGTCGCGTACAAAGAATTCCCATGCCGGATCACGAAGAGGAAGCGTCGAAGTTTTCCAGATATGTTCAGGAAACAATAGCTACGTGTGTGCTCATGGAAGCAAATCTTGTGGAAAAGATAGCTCCTGGTCATGAGTTACCACAGTTGCCTATTACAATCCCAGTCATAAACGTACCAGCTCCAATCGTGAATTGCGCAGCCAGAAATATTCCTGTCAGCGAATGGCAATTGAAATTTAATGGAGACTCAAAGAGATTCTATCCTTTTTTGGAGAGGCTGACTGAAATAGCTCAAGCTAGGAAAGTATCGGAAGATGAACTTTTCAGCTCTGCTGTTGAATTTTTCACTGGCGATGCCTTCATTTGGTTTAGAAGCATAAAATCAAGTGTCAGCGACTGGCATTCCTTGGTAGATAGGCTAAAGAAGGACTTCTTGCACTGTGATGATGATGAAGAATTGTGGTCGGAAATAAAGAGGAGGCGACAAAAGAAGAATGAGTCCACTGTGATTTTTATTGCCCACATGGAATCTTTATTTAGTAGGTTGTCCATCAAGCCTTTGGAAAGTACCAAAGTTAAATTTATACGGAGGAATATTCTGCCTAGTTTCGTCAATCGGTTAGCTCTACTAGATATTAATTCGGTAGCCGAACTCGCCGGGTTATGTAGAAAACTTGAAGAGTCCGATTATTTGTTGGAAAAGAGCAGACCAAAAAGCGAAACTAATATACATCAAGTCGAGTATAATCCAAATGGCCGAAGTGGAGTCTCGACAAATAAAGTTGGGAATGTAAATCGGAACCCTAGGAGTAACCAGAAAACGGGTAAACGAAAAGATAATGACTCTAAAATTAGCGACACTGCAGCTAAAGTGAACGACAAGCCGGTTTCACCTAAGGCAATTTTCACGTGTTGGAATTGCACAGGCCCGAATCACACTTACCAAAATTGTACAGCACCAAAGAGGGTATTTTGTTTCAAATGTGGAACAACTGGTGTGAGACTAACATCATGCCCCAAATGTACAAAAAACGAGTAAGGACGGTATATTACCGAGGCGGATACCCTAAGTCCCACAAAAAAAGCCTCTAAACATTCGGCTAAGTTACAAGCTCACGTTAGCAGTATAGCCCCTAATCCAAAACGTTCTAGAAACACGGATGGACAAAAATATTCCAATAGATCAGATTGGACTAAATGGTTACAAAAAGTTTCTGATTTTTTTTAAGTCTAATAAAAATTCTCCTTCTCAAGTTAAAACTCCTGCTTCTCCAAATGGTCACATGTCTCCTTTATTCGTGCATAAATATTCAGATAACAGACCGCATATCAAGATAAATCTATTAGATGTCCATTTCTCGGCTTTATTTGACTCTGGTGCAAATGCCTCCGTTATCGGTCAGAATGGTATTAAAATTTTAAGTCGTTTAAGTATAAAAATATGCCATGTCAAAAATAGAAGTGTTACCACCGCAGATGGCAGCCGTCTAAAAGTTTTAGGTACGGTTGAGTTGCCGCTAGCCTGCAATGGTCATTATTTAGTAATTTCTGCTTTAGTAGTACCTTCTCTATCACATACTTTGGTTTTAGGATGTGATTTTGCACAAAAATTCGGAATTTTTGTAAATTTTAAAGATAATTCGTGGTATCCACAGTCCCTAGGAAGTCAATTCTCATACAAGTTTTAAAGATTGTTATTCAGAAAGTTCTATAGAAATCCTTTTCTCGCGTCTATGTACCCTAGATGATCTCTCGCGGACGGAACGCTTAAACGCAGAAAAACGTAATAAACTCTTTCAAAGAAATAAGTAGTAAAGATAGGTTAGGCCGAACGAAAAAATCACCATGTCTATAGATACGGCTGATGCCAGTCCTGTAAAGACAAGGCCCATCGCCATGTCTCCGTACATGTCAAAAGTATTAAATAAGGAGTTAGACGAAATGTTGAAACTCGGAGTGATATCGTCTATGCTTTGACGGAAGAAAGCTCAACGAGGTCAGCAAATTTGATAACTATCCATTACCGAACATCGACAGAATTTTGTAAGGAGTTAGACGAAATGTTGAAACTCGGAGTGATATCGTCTATGCTTTGACGGAAGAAAGCTCAACGAGGTCAGCAAATTTGATAACTATCCCTTACCGAACATCGACAGAATTTTGACATCACTCAGGAATGCTAAGTATGTATCCTCGATAGATCTTAGAAAGGCTTTCTGGCAAATTCCTTTGGACAAATCCTCTAAGGAAAAGACCGCTTTTGCAGTAGTAGGCCGAGGTCTATTTCAGTTCGTCACTATGCCGTTTGGTCTAAAGAACGCTGCTCAAACTCAGCAACGTTTAGTGGACGCTCTATTTGGTCCGAAATATGAGCCACATATTTTTACCTATCTCGATGATATTTTAGTAACATCGGAAGACTTCGAATCGCATATTCGCTAACTTAAAGAAGTAAAAAATAAATTGAAAGAGGCCGGACTGACGATAAATTTGAGCAAATGCGATTTTTTCAAAACTTCTCTAAAGATTTTAGGCTATATTGTAGGCTCAAATTCCTTGCGTACCGATCCGGATAAAGTAGCAAGCATGGTTAATTATGCGAGACCTACTAATACTACGGAAGTTAAGCGCTTCGTAGGAATGTGTTCATGGTACAGACGTTTTATCGAGAATTTTTCTACCTTGTTGTCGCCTATTAATGATCTTTTGAAAGGACGAAAAAAAGGACAATCGATAGATTGGACAAAAGCAGCAGAAGAATCTTTTATCAAGATTAAAGAGCTATTGATTTCAGCTCCAATTTTATCCCAACCAGATTTTTCCCAACAGTTTTATATTTCTAGTGATGCTTCTAATACCGGTTTAGGAGGCGTCCTAACACAGAAAATCAATGGTGAGGAAAGAGTGATAGCGTATGCCAGTAGAACTTTATCAAAGGCTGAACGTAACTATTCGGTTGTCGAAAAAGAATGTTTAGCGGTACTCTTTAATATCGAAAAGTTTCGACCTTACATAGAAGGTGTTCCTTTCACGGTCATAACAGATCATTATAGTTTATTGTGGCTTAATTCTATTAAAAACCCTAGTGGCAAACTAGCGCGTTGGGCGATTAGGCTGAGACAACATACATTTAATTTAATTCATAGAAAAGGAGTCCACAATGTTATTCCTGACGCTTTGTCAAGAATCCCAGATCATAAAGTGGACGAAAACAGTCTTAATGCAGAGATTGGCGTAAGAATTGATACAGTAGACATAGATCGCATTGATCCATGGTACGATAATTTGCGGCAGCAAATTAAAGAATTTCCTCAAAATTTTCCGCAGTGGAAGGTGGAAAATGATTTCGTGTACAAGTTTATCCCAAACCAGTTGCCTTTAAAAGTTAATGTACCCGAGTGGAAAATACTAGTTCCTAAACCACAGAGAGAGGAAATTATAGACATGTGTCACACTCCTCCTACTTCTGGTCATTTTGGTTTTTATAAAAACTCTTCACAGGGTTCAGGAACAGTATTACTGGCCAAAAATGCGTTTTGATATTTAAAGTTTGTGAGGACTTGTGAAGTATGTGGAGCGCAGAAATCTCCAAATACACTACCTATGGGACTGATGGGAAAAGAGAAAACGGTTAATTACCCTTTTCAAGTCATAGCAGCTGATCTAGTAGGCCCATTCCCACGTTCAAAAAAGGGAAATAAATGGCTTCTCGTGGTTTCTTGCTGGTTTACAAAGTATACCATGCTATTTCCTTTGAAAAGCTCTAAAGCTGGACATATAGAGAGAATTTTGGAAAATAATGCCTTTCTAATCCACGGTGTTCCATCGCTCTTAATATGCGATAACGGTACTCAGTTTACCTCTAAGAGTTTTAAGAGCCTAAGTGAAACTTATAGTTTTAATATCCGTTTTAATCCCGTGTACTCTCCACAATGTAATTTTGTCGAACGTAATAACCGAACAATCGGGACCGCTTTAAGAAGTTACGTTGATTCACATGACACTTGGGATGGCAATATTTCCAAAATCCAACAAGCAATAAATACCGCAAGACACGAAGTAACAGGGTTCACACCGTCTTTCTTAGTTTACGGCAGACATATACCTCTATCTGGATCGTATTATAAAAATTTGGATTTGGATGTCAATGTTGACAGCGAAATAATTCCGGGTAACAGGGGTGCGTATGCCGAAAATTTAAAGGGTTTAAAAGATATTTTCACCGACGTGCGTAGTAGGATACATAAGGCTTATGAAAGGAACAGTAAGTCTTACAACCTTAGAAAAAGGGATTTTTCCTTTAAGATAGGTGATCACGTTTGGCGAAAAAATAAAATTCTTTCCAGTGCAGCAGATAAATTCACATCTAAGTTAGTACCTAAGTATGTGCATTGCGTGATAAGAGAAAAGATTTCAGATTTAGTTTATGGTTTAGTTAATTTAGATGGGACTAAAGTAGGACGATGGCATATTAAAGACTTAAAACCATTCAATGAACCTAACCCTAATGAAAGTTTGTCAGAAGAAGAATAATTTATATTTACATTATCTTAATTGCTTTACTTTAGTTTTTTTGATGTTGCTCTGTAGAGGTGACGACCTCGTTTTTTTTGACTGTTATAAAAGTTGAGCAGAGTATAGCTTACTTTTATTTTTTGCTAAGGTTTTGGGTACTGATCATATCCAAACTTAGGTTGATTGTAGTTGATGTTTAGCATCGACTCAGCTGTTGCGAGTTTGCGAAAGAGTCACACTCAGGATATATCATAAGACTGGTATGTCGGTGGTCGCGGGATTTGATTTGCTTATGACCCCAAATAATATCCAGTTCTTGACACTTGGAAGCGAAATTTTGATTAGAG
>CM032455.1:72430845-72453345 GCA_019049505.1 Pachyrhynchus sulphureomaculatus
ATTTTTGGTATTCGTGAGAAAAATATAGATGTTTTCTTTACTTTTTACAGTTATTCTAGATCACGAATAACTTGGTTCACAAATTTCCGTTTTGCCCTAACTATCTGTCGTTAACGACACAACTCTAGGGATGAAGTCTGTCTAGCTTTAAGGCGAAGGAGTTTAATTTAGGGGGGATAGGGGGTCCAGGGATTGCTTTATATATATCGCATGCTATACCATATGTTTCTTTATAGAGGTTCTGTGGGACTGTAGGAATATGAAAAATTAAGTTATTGTTTTCATTACTTATAATTTAGTAGTTAGGGGGGGAGGGGGTGAGAAAGATGGAAATTCTTGTATTAGTTTCCGTAGTATCATGAGAATATTTCCAGATTTTGTTGGACTGCTGACAAATTTATAATCATATAATAAAACATATAAGCGGGGTCAATCAAAGTGGGGTGGAGAAGGGAGATAGCAGAGTGACTTTGTAAAGTTTTTTTTATCATGTTATAAGTTTTTTTAAGAATCGAAACATTTTTTAGTGTTCCGTACGGAACACACTTATAAAGAAGACTTCGGTGTATCCGTCCTGTCCGTCCGTCCGTCTGTCACACCAGGGAGGGGGGGGGGGGGGGGGGGGGGGGGGGGGGGGGGGGGGGGGGGGGGGTATTTTCTCTGAAACTATGTGACATTTGGAATTAATATTTTAATTGATATCCTCATCAGAAGCCGTTTTTGTAGTTTTGAAAGTTTAAATTTTGACTTAAGGGGTTATTTTTGGGGGGGTTTTAAAGTCCGACCGAAGCGACCCGAAAAATTTTTTTTCATATTCTAGGTCATCGAGTGGGGTGTCAAATGAAAGCTTGTAAAAAAAAACGAGTTCAAAAATATATATAATGTAATATTTGCTTTGTATTATTTTTAAAAAAGCCCGCGACAAATCGCTGGCCTTACTCGAAAAGTACTGATCAAAAAATTTTGATTAAAATTCTGAAATATTTTCACAGTGTGTAGATTGAACGAAAAATTGTCACGAGCCGAGTACATTACCTTTATAATGTATCTGATATATAAATAAAACCGTTCAAGTGCAAGTTGAACTTGCGTAGTTCAGTGTTCCGTACGTTGATTGCTTTAAAAATAAAAAATTTTTGTTTTTACGGGGTTGGGGGTTATGAAATGATCAGTGACTTCACAAAACACACCCCAAATGACTTTTCAAAGAAAGTTTGTTTCCAATCTGTACTGAAAAACTGATGACCTTCACATTTTTGTTTTTTTTTTATATACCAGATAAATTATTTATTGGAAAAATATTCCAGAAATATTTCAAAATTTTTGGATCAGTACTTTTCGAGATAAGGGGGGGGGACAGCGATTTTTCGCGATTTTTTAAAAATGTAATACAAAAAAAGTATGCGCAAGTATTACATTTATATATATATATATTATAATATATATATATATATATATATATATATATATATATATATATATATATATATATATATATTGACACCACACTCGATGACCTACTAAATTTTTTTTTTCACTTCCGATTTCACCTCCCAAAACTAACCCCTTAAAGTTAAAATTTAACTTTCAAAACTACACGGCTCTGATGAGGCCGTCAATTCCTATATTAGTACCAAATTTCAATTTTCTGTGACAAATAGTTTCGGAAAAAAAGGGTGGTAAAAAAAGGCGGTGTGACAGACGGACAGACACCGAAGTGATCCGTACGGAACACTAAAAAGAACAAAAATTTCAAGGTCATCAGTTTTTAGTAAAGATCGGAAACGGAAACTTTTGTTAAAAAACTCATTTGGGGTGTTTTTGTGAAGTCACTGATCATTTTATACCTCCGTAACAAAAATTTTTATTTTAAAAGCAATCAACATACTAATTGCTTAAGTTCAACTTGCACGTGACCGATTCTTTATTATTATTATTTTCATTGTTGACGTGGAAAAAGGGTCATTATATCGTTTCATTGGTATTATGAGACTGTTCGTTGATTAGAATATTGGCTGTTTATTATAATTTTTTCTAATATAACGAAGGAGATATTAGAGATGCAACGGATATCCGGTTACTATCCGGTATCCGGCCTACGCGGCCAACTTTTTCACTATTCGGTATCCGGCCAGATAGTATTCGGTAAAGGCCGGATAGTTTAGGCATTGTATATAAATAAATAAGAAGAATTATGAAATTGCTTTAATAAGAAATGGTACATAATATTGCAATCTGAATTTAAAAAAAAATAAAGATAAAGCTTCAATGTTCTACAGAAATCAATTACATATTAGTTAGATGAATTAAATTCGAGCTCATTAGTTATAGCTAGCTAGAGGCAAATTATGATAGATGAAAATGCAGCTCAGTATTCGTTGGTAGTAAACGATTGCGCTTATTTTCATATACAATTCCAGCCTCGGCGATGAGAGGTAAATTTTAGCGAATTAAGTTAAAATTGGTTACTGTTTGACATTAGCTAATCACCTTGTATAAGGATCTCCATTTCGATCAATTCGAACAGTTTTCAAGTAATAATTCTAACTCGCTTGCAATGGCACTTCTTTCTGGAGCTTCACGTTCATCGTTGTCGTTCCTCCTACCCCTAAAAAGTATCTGCGTTTCATTGGGGAGATCTAGGCCTCTAACATTTTTCTTCTTAGTTGTTGGCCGCGAATCCTCATCCAATAGAAGAAGAATCATCATAGCTCATTTTCAGAACCTCTAAAAGAAGTTTCTGCCGAGCTCTCTGTCTGTACCATAACCAAGAAATTAATCTTACATATAGGATCCAGAATTCTATTTCATTTGTAAGCGAGGTTCTCATGTTTGATAATTTAGAACTCCTTAGAGCAGTCTCTTCTTTTATTAGATATTTAAGTGAGGTAGCAACATTTGGTATAAGTTCCGAGACATATGAAAGTCGTGAACTGGCGATTTTAGTTATTTCTTCGAACAGTTTCAAAAGTTTGATAACCTGTTCCAACAGATCCACTGTAACGATGTTAAATTATTCGAAGTGTCGTGGTACAACATATATAGCTCGTTTTTGTTCTAGCAATCATTCCAGCAAATAATAGGTAGAATTTCAGCTTGTACTGACATCTTGAACTAACTAATGCCCCTGTAAATTAAGTTCTTTTTAAATGCATCTAAGTTTTTCTTGAGTCAAAGCAGAGGGATTAAGGTGTGTAACGATTCTCCTGGCAGCAGATATGACTTCAGGCTATTATTGCAAAGATTTGTTGATAACTCACTGTAGCGAATGAATGAAATATTTTCTAGAATTATACTCGGTAATTTACCTTTTTTCATACTGGCGGCACTTTCATGTACAGGGAGATGTATTTTATCTTGGGGAATATTCCAACGAGCCGCTATTGTTCTCAGTTCTTTAGCTGTTTCCTCCTGTCTGTGATCCTTAAAACAGCTTCATGGCCAAAACACCGTGTTCGCATTTAAATTCAGATGACAACCAATGGGCTGCGAAACTCGCAATATTATGTAAACAAGTCCACATATCTGAAGTAACTGAAATAGCTGTGGCTTTATCTATTTTAATTTTAGTATGAATTCGGTCATAAATATCAGATATAATTTTCTCAGCTATGAAGGTTCGACTCGGGTCTTTGTAACGAGGCAATGTATTCTCAAGAAGTCGAGCAAAACCAACTTGTTCTACAAGCGGACAGTGGTTTTTATTGTCTAATGCGATCATCTCTGCAATCAAATAATGATAATGTTTTGATTTTGCGTCATTCACAGTCCATAGTAATTTTCTTTCTGCAGTTTTTTCCAAGGAATGGCAATGTTGCTTCGCAGGTTATTTTTCACGTGATTTTTCATGGACGACGTACCTACCTTTTTTCCTTCTCCTCCACGAGATATCTTGCAGTTGCACAACAAAGATATAGCGAACTTATTATCACTCTCACAAGTATCAATTATTAGTTAGTGTAGCGAAGTGGCAGTAAACAAGTAAACGAATAATGAATGTGCTCGTTATGTGTGTACCCCATCAGCCCCCTCCCTCATTCGCCCCCCACCAGACCAAGCAGCCCAGGGGGCACAATGCACATACTTAAACATGTCGTTCATAACTTGCATATCTAATCATTTGAATATGCCGAATATCCGGTCAAGGTGCCGACCAAATCACCATCCTTTGCATCTTTAGGAGATACAAACGATTAAGTTGTCGGAAACGCACTTATGGTATAGCAGGTACATTACTGTATTTATTTCTCTTGCTAACGGGAAGTAATTATAATCGTGAGAAAATTGCCTTCCGAAATGTTTGCTTTTCTTCACGTCGGGGAGTTTTTTAGATCACAAAAACATATGTTCCTATTTCCGCCAGTCAATCCATTTGGCTGTCGGCCTGTTAATCGGTCCATCTGTTCTCTCTCGAAGGAGATGATAATACTTGAAATATGGATGAGACCTATAGTTCTTAATTAATATCATTTCAGGGGAAGGGGTTAAAAAAGGTAGGAATTTCCTTGACAAAGTGAAATTCTCTATTTATTTTAGAACCACATGAACTGAGTAAATCGTTTTACCGATATTTGTATATTAGACTCGAAATCATTATTAAACTTTTAATTTGCTTAAAAAAAAACTTAATCATATAATCAACTGTAAAATTGTATTAATTCGGACCCTAAGTCCGCTGGCTACCCCTAAGGCCGTATTTTTTCTAATTTTAAGTAAGCTAAAAGTATTTAAATAAATTTTTAAAAATCTACGATATGTGAATAACAAAACCTATAAAATAACATAAAACCTTTAAGAACCATTTGGTTAGGATTAAGTCAACACACTTTTTTTATTTTAATAAAATTAAACGCTTTTACCTGTGTAGTTTAGCTTCGATGAATTGATAGTTATTCTATATGTACGACCGTGGTCAATACAATCGTACAGGTAGTATTACGATCTAGACGCTAAACTATATTAGAAACTCATAAAATTACGGACACACACTGTGAAATGCATGTACCATTTCCTTGACCACGGCTGTACAGAAACCGAACTTTCTACATTATGTGTATTTACCATCAGCTGTAAATCCATTACCGTTATATCAATTAATATTGGGAAGATCACTACATAGGCAAAGCATAGGTATATACAATTTTAAAAATTAATTTTAATATCTGCAGGAAACACTAGTTACTTATCTTTATTAATAATGGGAATAATAATTTAGGCTTGTTAAAAAATTAACTTACCCGTTTCGTGATTTATATTGTACTTGGTACAGGTAAAATAAAATTGAAGCATTTATTTTAAAAACAACTTATAGTTTGTATAAAAAAATTAAAAGAAATTTGTTAGTCTGGTGTTTAATAAGATTATAACCCAAGATAGTGATTTTTTTCAAAAATTTTGCAACGAAGAAACATTTTTTAATAATTAATTCTAATTTTCGCTCATAAAGCAAACTTTACCTAAAGTGTATTTGTTTGGAGTTGATAGCAGAATTCTCTCATTCTAGATGCAGATACATGTTGGGGTGCGCCCAAAAAAGGAGATTTCTTATGCATTTTACTAGATTTTGCTACCTATTTTGAATTATTTTTAAGGGTTCACCCTATTTTAGGCAGAAAACCTCTGCTATACAATAGAGTCATAAAATGTAAATGAGGGTTCAACGGTAGCATAGCCGTCCGAGCTTAACCTACTTTTAGTGTTTAATAAATAAAATTATCTTAAAAATAAAGTTATAGAAATATAAGATTTATTACCAAAAGTTTTTTAATCTATAGATCAGATTCACAATTCACGATATATAAATACTTTAATTACAATCAAAAACAATCATAATCTTCAAAATCTGAAGACTTGACTTCTCTTAAATTGATAATTAAGGGTTCTATTTCCGCAGTTTCTTCGATGTATTCGTCAAGTTTCCACATTTTATTTTCTTCTGTAACATGTCGAATGGCATTTTTCCAGTTATCCTCTTTGATCCTCCCGATTTCGACGAGTAATAATTGGGTTACGTCTTGAAGTTTGAATGTGGTGTTTTTCCTTGCAACGAAACCTTTCATTTGTGGCCAAATTAACTCTATGAGATTCAATTCGCAGTGATATGGAGGTAATCTAAGCACTGTGATATTCCGTTCCTTTGCCATCTGATCGACTGCGTATTTCTTGAACTGTGCTTTATTTTATTTCGCTTCCGCTTTTAACATACCATCTTTATGTTCGAGATTTTTGTCTCTTATCCATTGAAGAATATTCGCTTTCTTCCATGAATTTGTCGGAAGTCATTCTAATAATCGAGAATGGTATAGGGCATTGTCTAATACTGTAATTGATTCTGCCGGTATACATTCAATCATTTGTTGGAAGTACTCCTCAAAAACATCGGTCGTCATCTCCTCATGGTAATCTTTAGTTGACTTTGATTCGAATTCTGCGACCGTCGAGAAATCCGTTTTCACTACCAATATGTGCTATAATTAGCCAGCAACCTTTTCCTGAAGGGGGTTGTAATCCAGTTGACCAATCTTCCATAAAAGCTTGTTTGGCACTCTTAATGTTTTTGTCAATCCAGAATTTTTTCAGTGTGTTTCCCTCATTAACTTAAGTCTCATTTAAATAAAAAATATTTCTTTCTTCGGCTCAAAACTTTCTGATTGCTCGTAGATATTCTCTTCTCCAACAAATTATTTCTGTTTTATCGCTTTAGAACAGATTTTCTATTGTGTTTTTCCCAACGAAAATTCAGGTTATGAAGGATTTTCCATAATTTCCATTTTTTAAAATCTAATAAGTTCTGGTATTTTCTGTTTTCTTACAAAACTTTATGTAGTGTAGGTATTTCTTTCTTAATAAAAAAATTGTGTACTTTTCTTCTTATTGCGTTTTTAAAGTCTCCATCGACCTCTAAGGGTTCTTTTCCTTTGTGATTCTGAGGTTCGTTGCAAAGACCGCGTCTTCTTTGTTTTAGAAATCTATAAATAGTTGCTGATCCAACTCCCGTCATGTTGGCACAGGTTTCCACAATTTCACGGACTAGGCTTGTTGGCTGTTGATGCATTAGGGCATCGTGGACGTTAAGTATCATGGTTTTTTTCTCGCAGGGAAAATGCAGATTTACAGACTTCGCGAAGTTTGATCAGGGCAAAACTGAAAGTTGAAGCCATCGCTGTTCTGATTTGAACTAAGCAGGTTTTTGCTTTATTTTTATACTTACAGAGAATATTTTTATCGCATACTTAGGTACTTAGGCTCCTACGTACCGATAAGTACTTTGGTTTGGTATTGTACCTATTATCATTAAGCTTTATAACACTGTAGATTTCTAGTTCTTAAGAATTGTTAATTTCTGAAAATCTCATTTAGGCCTTTATCATTCAAATAAGATTTTTAGTTTCATCATTTACTCATTAAAATAAACTTTGAAATGCGTTGATTTATATAGCTTATTGTAAAATTTAGAAGGCATGTAATAAAATATTTTTTTAGAACAAGGTCGCACTGTTGTATAGAGATAGAAAATAAAGGTGATTAAAACTAAAAATGCAAATAATTGGTAGAGAAAATTTCGAACGCTTATGACTTATGACATTTTAATGTTTATAACCCATGTTGTGTGCTATCAACTCCAAACAAACGGACTTTAGGTGCTAACTCGACCAATGTTGTTTTCCAAAACAAGTATTTTTACTTGTTTTGGAAAACAACAACAAGTAAAAAAAAATGGAAAGTAGCACCTCTCATAATTACTGAGTCGCACGTAGCGTAGGGTCATTTTTACAAGCAGTATTGTTTTTGAAAAACTTGCTATAATAAAATATTTGTTTAAAATGTATGTACGTACTTGGGTCATTTTCCCAATAAATGCTTCCATTAAAGGACGGAATGAATGTTGGAATTCTGTGTGCATATGGAGAAATTTTCCGCAAAAAGCCCAGTCGTCAGAGGCAAATTTTGACAAAAAGCATTAAATGTTAACAGGCTGGCATTTGGCATACAGGTAGTTTTTAGTGTTACGTGCGGGACACTTATAAGATCACTTCGATGTCCGTCTGTCTGTCCGTCTGTTTGTCCGCCTGTCTGTCACACTCGATTTTCTCCGAAACTATTTGACATAGAAAGTTGAAATTTGGTACTAATATAAGAATTGATAGACTCATCAGAGCCGTGTAGTTTTGAAAGTTAAATTTTGACTTAAGGGGTTAGTTTTGGGGGGTGAAATCGGAAGTGAATTTTCTTTTTTACCAGGTCATTGAGTGGGGTGTCAAATGAAATCTTGTGAAAAGGCAAGTTCAAAAATAATATAATGTAATACTTGCGCAAAATTCTCTTTGTTATGTTTTTAAAAAATTGGGAAAAATCGCTGCCCCCCATCTTATCTCGAAAAGTACTGATCAAAAAATTTTGAAAAAATTCTGGAATTTTCTCTACAGGGTGTAGGTTGAACGAAAATTATCACGAGTGCATTACCTTTAATAAATTATCTGGTATATAAAAAACAAAAATTTCAAAGTCATCAGTTTTCACTAAAGATCGGAAAAAACTTTATTGAAAACTCATTGGGGATATGTTTTGTGAAGTCACTGATCATTTTATACTTCCGTAACGAAAATTTTTATTGCCATCACCGTACGGAACATTAATTACGCAAGTTCAGCTTGCACTTGACCGTTTTTATATTTTTTTGCTGCTCTAAAGTGTACGCTAAGTCTATAAAATCGAAAATAAAATGTAAAATTCGTTTTTTCGCAAATATCGTTAAAAATAAAAAGTATATCGAAAAACTAATAGCACCACGTGACAGAATGGGAAATTTTACAAAAAAAAAAGTAGTATCCAGATTATTTTTTTAAGTTTTACCGTAATTTAAATAAATTATTTAAAATAAAAAGGCTGGTTTAACTTCGTCTGTTGTAGTGGGAATCATGCTTCCAATCTCATTTCTGATTAACGTTTCTGTATGCCGTTAACTATTTTGAAATTGGCTATTAAGAGGTTTCTCGGGGTGCTGATTGAGAATGCGATGATAGATTTGAAAAATTTTAAATGACAGATCCAATATGACCGCCAGAGAATACGTAATTCATTTAATTTCTTCGAGTAATTTAGAATTTTCGTGTTTTTAGTAACTGTTTTCTTTGTACCTGGATGTTTAAATAAAATATAAATACTTAAAGCTTATGTTTTTATCTTTCATTTCCCTTTTTTTTTAATTTTTAGTTTAAGTTGTATGATAAGCAAAAAATACATTTATCATGAACACTTTTTTAAAAGCAAAATTGCAAAGAGGAGAGTTTTTTTAAAGTTTTTAATGATTTTCTGATATATACTTTTGACTGTAACTAAAAAAAATGTCCGACTTTTTTTTGCTTTTTACGTAAAATTGCCGACGGCACAATAATACAGACACTATGGGTATTTTTTAGTATTCCGTACGGAACACTTATAAGATGAATTCAGTGTCTGTCTGTCTGTCTGTCTGTCCGTTTGTCTGTCTGTCTGTTACACCCGATTTCTCTGAAATTATTTGTCATAGAAAGTTGAAATTTGGTAATAATATAGGAATTGATGGCCTCACCAAAGCTGTGTAGTTTTGAAAGTTAAATTTTGACTTAAGGGATTAGTTTTGGGGGGTGAAATCGGAAGCGAAAAAAATTTTTTACTAGATCATCGAGTATAGTGTCAAATGAAAGCTTGTGAAAACACGAGTAAAATATATATATATATATATATATATATATATATATATATATATATATATATATATATATATATAATGTAGTACTTGGACTAACTTTTCTTTGTATTATTTTTAAAAAGTGGCGAAAAAATCGCTGTTCCCCCACCTTATCTCGAAAAGTACTGATCAAAAAATTTTGAAAAAATCTGGGAATGCTCTCCACGGGGTGTAGATTGAACGAAAATTATCATGAGTGCATGTCCTTTAATAATTTATTGGGTATATAAAAAAACAAAAATTTCAAGGTCATCAGTTTTTAGTAAAGATTGGAAACAAACTTTGTCGAAAACTCCTTTGGGGTGTGTTTTATGAAGTCACTGATCATTTTATACCGCCGTAACAAAATTTTTATTATAAAAGCAATCAACGTACGGAACACTAATTGTGCAAGTTCAACTTGCACTTGACCGGTTATTTTAATTATTCTTACATTGAAATTTAAGGTATAATAATGATATATGCACAAGGATTTTTTTTCAATACTATATTTTATTAAATATTTGTAATTTACCGTATGTCCGTTAAAATTATGCCAACAAAAATTTCGTTTTAAGTTTGACAAGTTACAAAGCAACAAAAATAAAAACTATTAGTATCATCGGAAAGTCTCCTCTTCAAAAAGCTATCTTTTAATTTTTTTTCAGACTCTGAAAAGAACTGCGGTGCTTTCAAATTAACCTGTTTGGCGTGCTACACATTGAATTACCTACCTCTCCGAATTTTTAATAAATTCTCATGCTAATAAAAAAAATCTGGAAAAAATATATACTACTTTTTTGGAAAATTTTCCGCTCTTTCACGTGGTGCTATTAGTTTTTCGATATCTTTTTTATTTATCGCGATATTATTGAGAAACCGATTGTTTTATTTAATTTTGGATATTGTTGGCTTAGCATATATCAAACTTTAGAAAACTTTTTTTCATCGTATTCTTCATTCAAAAAACTACCTGTGTGCCAAAATGCAGCCTGTTAACATTTAATGAGAGCTCAAAACCCCTAGCGACTGGGCTATTACAGAATGCCCTTTTACTGTTTATCGTACCAGGTTTTAACAATGAAAACTGTGAATATAGTTACTATACCGACAATTTATTTAATATAAAAATTTACTTCAATGATTGTCGATAAAATAATAAATTAAACAATTAAAAATTGAAGTTTAAAATAATTAGGAGAAGCCGTAACCGCCACTAGAACCGCGCCGTAAGCCTGGGTCTATTAGAAAGTTAACTATATTTTAATAAAGCATTGTTTCAATGTACATATATAAATCCCATTTTAGTTATCACAAATCAGTTTACTGTACAATATCAAAATAAATATTTTCTGTCAGGCAAAATTACTATTCTTTGGTAGGAACTACTCCGAGAGAATGGAGGAATAAAAAACATGGGAAGTGCCGCCATTTTCAATAAACTGAAGTGCACCAATTTCGAAACAGATTTGGAATTTTTGTTTGAATTGAGTTAAAACTAGTAATTCTTATTTTTGAATATCTCATCCCTTTCATTTCATATATATTTTACTCAGGAGCAAGGAAAAATTCTCTTAATGCTCTTGAGAAATGATACAATACGAAGTGACTCTTCTACCTTACTTTTTCACCCCTTTGGCCTCTTATAAGTTTTATTGTCCCATCCAAAAAACCTGGAAGAATTCTTATAATACCACTGACATTGTACAAGATCCTCCTGTCGCATTTACTTCCTTTCCCCTGTTAAAATTGAAAATAATGAAAAAATAACTACATTATCATATTTCAACAGTTCAAGTACCATGAAAAGGACATATATCAGTATATATATATATATATATATATATATATATATATATATATATATATATATATTTATATATATATATATATATATATATATATATATATATTTATATATATATATATATATATATATATATATATATATATATATATATATATATATATATATATATGTGTGTGTGTGAAGCAATCCCTTTAACCCCCTACTCCACCTCATTAATCACTTATATATTTTACAATAAATAATATTGTTAAAATTCTTCAGTTATATCAACCCAAAAACCTGGAAAAATTCTTAAAATGCTATTGAAACTATACAATAGTTAACAATCCCGACCCGTTTTTTAAATTGAGGTAATAAAAAATGGGTTTAAAAATTTTAATTTCTTGACACCAAAAACCTTGAAAAGGACAAATAACGCTATATATACGAAACAACTCATCTTGTCTTCTCGCCCACCCCTTTTACGTTTTACTGTAATTATTTATGCATATTATTTGTTTATTATCATTTCAACATAAAAACCAGAAAAATTTACTATAATACTATTAAAATCATACAAAACATATCGACCCCCACTACTTTTACCCCCGTTTTGAGCGATGTCGCTCAAAAACTATAGGCTTTATCTATATATATATATATATATATATATATATATATATATATATATATATATATATTATATATATATATATATATATATATATATATATATATTATATATATATATATATATATATATATATATTATATATATATATATATACACTGGTGAGCAAGAAAATCGACTCAAACTATTTGGCTTCATTTAACACGGATCCTAGAATTTAATGTTCATATATTTTTTACGGATTTTAATATCATATGAAAATCCGTTCTGTTATCTTTCTGATGATACCAAATCCCATAGTATACCTCATGTTTTTTACTAAATGATTAAAAAGGGAAACAAGGAGAACAAGGATTAAAAATAGGGGTAAGAGAAAGAAAAAATTGAACAAATATAAGTTTAACAATTAAATCTTTGATTGTGTTAGCCGATACTTGTTGGAAATTCATAATAAAATTATATAAAAACAACACTATGTTTTAATTTCCAATATATTTAAAGTGACAACTGTTTCACCATACAATGGCTTCTTCAGAAGTAAATAAGAAAGAAAAATATTTGGTAGTAATCCTAGTTAAATAGTGCTTAAAACTAACCTTAATTAAGTCTACCTGTTCGTTTAATAATTGATTGGAGTTTTTTCCGTTTGTTAATTTCAAGACATTCAAGCAAATTTAATTTTTTAGATTTATTTTCGACATGTGGGATTTTTAACGTATCATCAAAATTATGAGATTCGTTTATTATATGAGTTGCGTAATGTGAATTGTTCTTATTTTTTAAATAACTATGTTTATGTTCTTTAATGCGAGTTTCAAAAGATCTACCAGTTTGTCCTACGTAGGTTTTAGTACAAGATCCACAATTTAATAAGTAAACTCCTGATTTTAAGGAATTCTTAGATTTGGTTTTGTTATTCAAAATTATACTCCCTAAGGAATTACTGGTTTTGAATGCTATTTTATTGTTCTTTTTTATTAAATGTTTGGAAATTGTTCTAGTTATTTTCCCTGTGTATGTGAGTGTACTAAATTTTCCTTTTTTGTCATTAATTGTAGGATCAATTAGAGAGATTGCTTGTTTAAAGGATTTTTTATTCAAGATATTATCTGTAATGTTGGGGTCATATCCATTATTAATTGCTATTTGTTTTTGATTATGTTGAATTCTTTGTTAAAATTAGTTTTAGACTAAAACTTCTTCTGACTGTCCAATGACTGACAGCCCGACCACGAACTTGCCAGAGCTCCTGCCGGTCAAGTGATAATTTCTTAGAGTTGTGTTGACAATGAAGCGGTTGTCTCACGCCGAGGAACACCTTCTTCTTCCTGATCCTGGTCTTCGTGTAAAGGCGCCAGTCTCTTGGTAACGTCTGTAGACTCTGGAGACAGCTGACTGGCTCAGGTGCAGTTACGCAGCGACTACACATTTTCTGTGCCCTTATTGCAATAGGACAATGACTTGTGCCGTTTCTTCCGTGGTGGAATCCATTTTCCGATGACGTAATTAGTGAGTCGGTATAGCAGAGATGTTGACGGTTTAAGTTCCGATAAAGGAATGATAGGAACATGCAGTTTTTATAGGGATGAATACCGCGGAACGAGTACGTCGCTAAGCGAGCAAAAACAGTTCTATTGAGTAAAACCGTTTTAGTCAGTAAAACTTTGGAAATCCAAATGTTTTCGGTATTATAGGAAAGAGTAGAAAATCAGCATTCTAATGATACGAAAAATAATACCACCGTTTGAAAATTAAATTCAGGGATCAGTGTTAATTGACGCAAAATCGTTTGAAACGCTTTTTTTTTCACCTGTGTATGTATATATATATATATATATATATATATATATATATATATATATATATATATATATATATATATATATGTATATATATATATATATATATATATATATATATAAATATATATATGTATATATATAAATATATATATGTATATTTGTAAAATTGGTCGCGAATATGTTGACCTGAAGTTTAGAATTAACGATATGGTGGAAAATTGTGATCCTTTTTGGTCTACTAGATGTCCTACCAAAATTAGGATGCGCACTTATCCATGCTTATTCTTGAATCCCTCCATTCTCTGGTTTGATGCTTTTTAGCCAGACTCGTCGCTCTTGGTAGTTAAGTCTTTTTTTGCAGCAGCAGCACAACACGTGTCTTGTAATCTTAATGAATAATAAAAATGATTATGTTTTAAAAAGGTACCAAAATTTTGTTTTAAAACGAATGTATTGGGTATATATAGCACGTAGGCTGAAAAGCTATTGGTTGAGCTACTTAAAACACATTTTTTTTTGCAAAATTCGACTTTATTCATCACTTTCTTGTAGAAGGATTTGTTTTTGCCTTCAAAATAGTCCTCAGTTTCGGTTAACTTCTTCACATTTCTCTTTCCCGCAAACATTTTTTTGAGGTCTGCGAATAGATAATAGTCTCTGGGGGCCAAATCTGGAGAATACGGTGGATCAGTAAGCTATTCAAACTTCAATTCATGCAATTTTGCTATCGTACCCATTGACTTGTGACACGGTGCATTGTCTTGATGAAAGAGCACTTTTTTCTTGTTCATTTGGGACCCTTTCTTTGCGATTTCTGCCTGTAAACGCACTAGTAACTTTATATAATATTCGCTATTGTTGGTTTTTCCTTTCTCAGCATAGTCGATGAAAATTATTCCATGCACATCCCAAAATACAGAGGCCAAAACCTTCTCAGCCGACTGTTGTGTCTTTGGTCGCTTCGGGCGGCTTTCGCCGGCTGCTGTCCACTCAGCTGACTGCCGATTTGAATCCGATGTGTAGTGGTGGATCCATGTTTGATCCATTGTCACATATCGCATGAAAAAAATCCTTTTTATTCCGCTTAAACAGGTCCAAACAGCGCTTAGAACCGTCAACACGTTGTTGTTTTTGATCCACTGTGAGCAAACGCGGTATCCATTTCGAATAGAGCTTTCTCATGCCCAATTGTTTATGCAAAACATGACCAACACGTTATTTTGGTATCTTTAGGGTGTCAGCTATCTCATGCAATTTCACTTTACGGTCATCCAAAACAATTTTGTGGATTTTTTTGAGGTTTTCCGGTGTAACCATCTCATTTTGGCGTCCAGAGCGTTCAGTATCATTTGTCTCTGTAGACCGCGTTTAAATTCAGCATATCAGTAAATGATGAGTGAATTTCCAGGGACAGAGTCTCCGTAACACTTATCAAGCCATTGCTTTTCTTGAACGGTATTTTTGCCATCAAAAAACAGTGTTTAATCAACACACGAAATTCGATTTTTTTCCATTGTTTTGAAAATATCGAAAATAGCGTCACTAAAACAATTGTAACCTGTAAACTAATCATGGAAATGTCATGAAATTTTGACACGTATCGTTTGAAGGTTGGTACTTCCTAAAAATCATATAGATTTTTTTGAAAAGGACGACATCTATGTGTCAGACCAAAAACTTTTCAACCTACCTGTTAGTAGCAACTAGCTCCATAAAAGAGCCTATAATAGTTTTATGTTATTGGTAATTGAATTCGTATTAAAGATTCGAATTTTTTTGCACTCTTAATAGATAAATGTTGATGGTAAATTTAAAAAAATTCTCAAAATAAAGTTACAATATTTTAGCTTTAGCATCTTCATCCCGATAGAAAATTAGAGATTAGTGGGACAGATTTTTTCACGATTATAAGCTATATTTTCATATTACAGTTTTATACTTGAATAAAATACCTGTAACATAATGATTTTAAACTCAATATATTGTTTAAATTCAACTTAATAACATATTCAAATGTTAAAGATATAAAATAACAAAAAATCAAATTTACTTATTCTACTAAATAAATACTGATTTCTTTAATAATATAGTATTTAGTTACATGCTTACTCTAGGACATATATATATATATATATATATATATATATATATATATATATATATATTATATATATATATGTAATATATATATATATATATATATATATATATATATATATATATATATATATATATATATGTATATATATATAATATATATATATATATATATATATATATATATATATATGTATATATATATATATATATATATATATATATATATATATATATATATATATATATATATGTAAATATTTATATATTTATATATATATATATATATATATATATATATATATATATATATATAATATATACATATACATATACATATACATATACATATACATATACATATACATATACATATACATATACATATACATATACATATACATATACATATACATATACATATACATATACATATACATATACATATACATATACATATATATATATATATATATATATATATATATATATATATATATATATATATATATATATAAATATATATATATAGAACTTTAAATTTCTATTACATAACAATTTAGTTTAAAGGAAGGCAGAATATATTTTTGAAGCACCGATTTAGAAGCTGGCTGAATATCCAGCTGTAAATATTCGCTGTCTTCGTAATTATCCAAATCAGGCGGCGGTGGTGGTGGTAAAATCGGAGGCGGATAGCGATGTATTGGCGGGGCGGTAGATTGTTGGGATGAAATGCACATGTAACGTTATGTCACACACAATCCTCTAAAGACATTAAAAGGGGATTGACGTACTCAAATCCTTCAAACTCTGACTGGTCGATTTTTTCAATTACACGGCTAAAAAGAAATTAATTACATATATTAAAATTACCAAAAATTAGACTTGCACACTTTAATGTGAAGATTTTTGCATGTACTAGTTTCAAGTTAACACGAAACAAAGAAGACCTATTATAAGGTTTATAAGGTGGCCCAAAAGTAGGTGTTGGAATCAAAAATTATTTATTTAAGAAAATGATGATTTTGGGTAGCCGGTCAATTCGGGTAGTTTTTGTTTTAAGTTAAGTAAGGTAAATAATATTTCGATAGTCATTATATATTTCACAAAAAGGAACTTTAAAAATAACTTTCACTTAACTGTAACTAACAACTTCATCACATGGTACGACACTGTTTTTTTTTTTTTTTTTCCAATTATTTTGAATACTGCTGTACTGTAAAAATTCGAAATATTATTGGTGGTACAAAAAGCAGGTTAACTCGTTTTATTGTATCAAACAGAGCCAAGTTTATGAAATTAATGATTTTTTTAATAAAAAAATTTTTAGGTTAGTTTGAACTTTTTTGAACAGGTTACAGTACTCATTAAACTTACGAATATCTTCTATAATGAAGCTAAAGTACAAAAAGACGCCATTGAGAGGTTTTCTACCTTTTCTGTAAAATTTTAATATTCTAGCTACTCTAATAGGTCATTCACTCTGAAGAACTTACTGTTAAGGCACTTCCTCTTTAAAGTACGTATACAATTCTTTTTATTCAGGTGTAGGCTTCTGTTTGTACAAACAGTTATACGAGAGATTCCAGTTTTTTTCCTCAGGAAAAAAAAATCTTTGGAACTGCGCATAATACTCATTTACCGCACAGGTAACTCCTTCATTCGACGAAAATGTCTTCCCAATAAGCCAATTTTTAAGGTTAGGAAACAAAAAAAATCACTCGGGAGCAAATCCGGTGAATGGATGGGGTGAGAGCTATTTCGAAGTCCAGCTCGTGCACTTTTGCCACTGCCACGGCTGATGTGTGAAAAGACTCATTGTCATGGCGAAGGAGCATTTTTTTGCCTGCTAATATTGGTTATTTCTCCATCAACTCACTGTGCAAACGGTCCAGTAACGTTGCGTAATAAGAGCCAGTACGGTTTTACCCTTTTTCAAAGTGTCAATCACGATGATACCCTGTGAATCCCAAAAAATAGTTGCCGTCACTTTTGCCGCCGAAAAAAATTGCTTACCTTTTTTCGGTGCAGTTTTGACTGCCGTTTTGTCTCTGAGTGTAATGGTGGATCTACGTTTTGTCTACAGTCACAAAACGACGTCAGAAGTTCCTAGAATTACGCTGCAACTTTTCTGAACACGATTTTGAAATGTCCTTCTTCGTGCGTGATAGTTTGGAGTCAACAATCGCATACTCAGCTTTTTCATTTTTAGAAACTTATGCAGGCCATTATGTATCTGTCCATAGGCGATGCCTACCATATTGGCAGTCTCGCGAAGCTTAATACGACGATCTTCCATCACGCTACCATAAATTTTATCGACCATTCAGAAGGAACCTTCACCGGGGGTCCTGAACGTGCAGCATCTGCAGTGTTCGTACGACCAACGATCTAGTCAGTAGAAACTAACCGTAGAGTTAAAAAACACAAACCTACACAAGTGAAATCGCATTTTTGTAAAAGGAGTAGAGGGTTGCAGACCCAGCTCACAAGGAGTTTTTAGGGGGTATGCCAGCCGGTTTGGCTGGAGAGCCCCACATAACTGAAGCACTCTGGGGCACCCTTACGGTGACGCAGGGGGCTTCAGTATCCATAAGGCAGATTTCTCCCTGTAAAATAAAATCGTACGGCTAAGTTTAAATTCATCCATCCAGTGATAAAGGCCCTTGAGTGCTGGTGCACCTAAACTAACCTGAACTTTGTTCAAGGCCGCGAACCATCTTTTTGAATAAAAATGTTTTATCATTGCATGATACTCGGCTTTATCCATTTATACGAAACGTGTAACATCGATCACTTCTGATTGCCGCCAACAAAAATCTGTGCGTTTCATCTGTTCGAAACTTTGAACACAACCGTTACAAGAATCACGCTTACTAACAGTCATGCCGTTTAACAAAATTTCGCACTATTTCATATAAAATCAGCAGACTTGTCATTCCACTCTCATATATAGGGTGCATAGTAAAAGAAGTAAAAAAAGTAGCGCCACTAAACCCACTGTAACATGGAAACTCATCGTCAAAAAGTCGTCACACGTATCGTCTGAAGGTTGGTACTTCTTACAAATCATATGGATTTTTTGAAAAGGACGACATCTATGTGTCAGACCAAAAACTTTTCAGCTTACCTGTTAGTACCAACTAGCTCCATAAAAGAGCCTATAATAGTTATATATACAGTCGACACTGTTTATAGTGAAACTCTATATAGTAAAAAACTCTTTATAGTGCAATTTTTTCAAGACCTATACATAGTAATATATACGGATTTTCTCTTTTATATAGTGAAAAACTTTCTATAGTGAAATTTCGGTCAACATTTTGGTCTTTCACTATATAGAGAGTCGACTGTGTATATATATATATATATATATATATATATATATATATATATATATATATATATATATATGTATATATATATATATATATATATATATATATATATATATATATATATATATATATATATATATATGCGTGTGTATGTAAGAGATGCCTTAAAACAGATTATATAAGACTTTTTTCTCTTATATTTTTCTTTTTAAATTTTAACGTTGGGTTGAGTTTAGAACTTTAGAACGCTCAATTGTAGCGGCTTTTACTATTTTTTTGGAGCCTTAAATATATAGACATTTTATATGTCGACTACGTATGTCATTTATAGAATCCCTGCCATTAAGGCCGTTGATACTGTCACCGTAAATCCACCATTAGGTTCTTCATAAACTGGTTTTAACAGTCACTATTCTACCAATTAATGACGGAAGCGCCTAAACCTCAAAAATATCTTTTGAGGTTTAGGCGCTTTCGGCACTACAAATCTGTTAAATGGGAAGAACTGATGGAAGATTGCCGAACTTTCCCTTAGTTAGACGTTTGTTTTAGATTCTACAATTCATCTGACTGCATTAAGGAGGATTTCTTTGCCATTTTAGTTGGCATGGAAGCATACAAACAACCCTTTTTCGACGAAACAGCCTTCCGACGGTTCAATTAAAAATGCCGCTTTTAAACATTTTACCTACCGACAATGACGTAAAAACACTAAAGTCATAAATCTGAACATCTTATTGATACCGAGAACAGATATAAACAAATAACCAAGGAGGCCCACAAATAATTAAAATCAAACTTTTTTGATCGATCGCTAAGGCCTTTAGTCAAAATTTCATTATATTACACGGCCAGATAATACTAGTGCAACAATACCTGATGAGAAAGCCAACTTGTTACCTGAATTGTTTGCTTCATATTTACTATCGATTTCCAAGGAAAAACACCATCCACTGTGTATTCATAGATTCCCGATATTGGTTTTAGGCTGTGTCGTAAAACATATTTTAATGAAGTTAGATACCAGAAAAGCTTTTGGGATGATGGAATACTTGCCAGAGAACTCAAAAATGCGCGAGCGAACTAACTCCAGTTTTCTGTAAACTTTCCAATCTATCCTATGGGAAGAGAATATTTCCTTCCCACTGGAAATGCGCTATAATTCAACCGACACCCAAAAAAGGCAAAAAGACCTTGCCAAACCTTTACCGACCAGTCGCACTGCTTAGAAAGTTATGACTTCTGTATGCAAAGATCAACAGTAGATCATCTAACTCATGTAACATCTGTTGGAAACAACTCAACTGAACATTTTGGGCATGTCTGAAAGGTTTTGTTTATGGCTCCCGTGTTCTTTATGCGTGGCAGTTGGCGTGTTTCTTTCTAACCCTTTCACTATCAACGCCGATGTGCTCTTTATTTTCCTACTCTTTTTCTCCTTTACATTAACGACTTGCCGGAAAGGACCATGAATCCAATCTACATCTTTATCAATGCTTGTTCCTTCATTTATTTTGAACTAGCCGTGCCCGCGGCTCCTCTCACGGGCATTGATTCACTATTATCGCCACTGCTTATTCCTTATGTTACCTAACGTAATAAAAATAGATCCTATAACATGACCAAAAAATCTATGTATGAATTAAAAAAAAAAAAAAAACACGTAAATCGGCTAGGTGGTTCTCGAATGATAAGCGCAGTAACGGACAGACAGACAGACAGAGAGATGTTGCGCTTTATATGTATTATATATATTATTATTATTATTATTATAAAACCTGGCCAAAGAACATATGTATGAATTAAAAAAAAAACACGTAAACCGGATAAGTGGTTCTCGCGTGATAAGCGCACTAACTGACAGACAGACAGAGAGACGTTGCATTTTATATATATTATATTTTTTGCTACATAATATTGTTCCATATTTAACAGTTTAGGCAGCGTATTGCAAGAGAGCGTGCTAGCGACAAACTTTTTTTTCCGACTTGATTCACTATCATCGTCACTACTTATTCCTTATGTTACCTAATATATAGTAATATATATCTTATAACCTAGCCAGAGAACATATGTATGAATAAAAAAAAATCACGTAAATCGGATAAGTGGTTCTCGAATGATAAGCGCACTAATGGTCAGACAGACAGACAGAGAGACGTTGCATTTTATATATATTATAGATTATAGATATTCCCTGGTACATAATATCGTTCTATATTTAATGGTTTAGGCTGTGTATTGCAAGAGAACGCGCTACCGGCAAACTTTTTTTCGATTTGATTCACCATTATCGTCACTGCTCATTCCTTATGCTACCTAACGTAATAAAATATACCCTATAACCTGGCCAGAGAACATATGTATGTTTAAAAAAAAAAGTACGTAAATCGGATAAATGGTACTCCAGTGATAAGCGCACTAACGGATAGACAGACAGACAGAGAGTCGTTGCATTTTATATATATTATAGATGATCGAACATCTGCTGCTTATGTAAATATAGGCAGATACCAGGAAGTCGTTCAACTTAATAAAGACTTGAATATCTTAGGGTGACAGTGACTAAGTAGAATTTAACGCTGCAAAAATTCACGCGGCAGTATTTCTAAAAAAGTTAACGTTGTGGAAACTGATAGTTATATTGGGACACTTCATTCCTCTAGCATCATCACTCAACTTGCTGGACCTCGAAAGGAAATATGTCCTGGCATGAACATATTGCGTGCATAGCAAAAAAAGTTCCTCTAAAGCTGGGAATTATTTCGAACTAGACAGCTTTACACTCCAACCAACAACCTTGATTCCTTGAAACATCGAAAAGGCTTGGCGACTAGAGTTTATTCTACAAGTACTTTCATGGAGACTGGTCAGTGGATGTAGCCGGTTTAATGCTAGGAATAAACGTCTCGCCAAAACATCACATCCATATGTGGTTCAGCGTGTCACTTCTATTACTCTTTTCAAAAATTCTTATATATAAAGAGCTTCCTTCTTTTGAAATAATTTGCCCAGAACTGTTTCCCACTGAGTAAATTTGCAGCGATTCCAGACCAACTTGAATCGATTTTTCCGTGCACTCGGCGCCTCTATAAAGCTTTAGAGATGTCCCCGCAGTACATGTGCTATATCCA
>CM032455.1:72458345-72460642 GCA_019049505.1 Pachyrhynchus sulphureomaculatus
ATATTTTGCTGCAGTTTTTTCTTATATAAACCGTCAATAGTAATTTAAAATACTAGGAATCTATTTTAGAGTAAGATAAATAAGTACTTTTTCAGTAAGTAATGTTTCTGGGGCCGAACTACCCACTTTTTCCTTATAAATGTTGCGAAAAAATATGTAAATAATTTAAATAAGGTTGAAAAAATTCCGGAAAAAATTATATTACTTTTTTAACCCAAAAGAGAAGTTTGTATCACACAAAATTGGCCAGGGTGGTTGCAACCCTCAAAAACTCTTGTTTTTGTTTTTAGAATCTTATACAACGATTCCGCAAAATTATCAAAAGCAAACGTATATATAGCTGTTTTAATCGAAAAATCTGGCGTACATTTAGTCATAAGTTTCAATCAAATTTTTATTCGGGTAAACTACCTTTATCTATGATACCGAAATTCTAAAAATAAAACTGAACTTTCGAACTTTTTACAAAAAAAAATCGACAATTTGTTTGTGAAGAGAGCGAATGAAAATTAACTCTTTAGTGCAAATTTTCCTCCAAAAAATTTTCGGGGGGGTAGATAGTTCTGTGATTGTCACCGGTGTTTTTTTTAATTTTAACTGTAAAAAATTGAGCTTTGGACAAAGAACTTACTAAAAATTTGAAGTTCAGTTCAAAATAAAAAAATACATCTACTTATAGTACAACTTTGAGAATATGTTCATAGCAAAATTGAAAGCAAAAAATTTTTCCTTTTTCAATATTTTAATTGTATCTGCTATTTTGAAATTATTTCAAATTTGCTAATAGCAAAATTTTAAATTTTAACATAACTAGTTAGCTTCTTGTATTTTTTATGATACTAATTTTATGGTTTAAAATAAAAACTAATAGAGGGCCACAATCACTCAATCGTCCCCTCTCCCCTCGAATTTTTTTTTTTTAGGGGTAATTGGCATTAAACGATCTTATTCGCTTTCTTCCCAAACAAATTATCGATTTTGTGTAAACAGTTTTCATCGTTCAGTTCTACTGTTGTTAGTTTTTTAGAATTCGGTATTCGGTAAATCATCGAAGAAAGAAGTTCATCGAAGAAAATCTGAGGCCTATTTGTATGATTTTTTGGTTGATTAAAAATGGTACAAGGGAAGCGGTCGATTTTTTTATCCTGACCATATAGAATATATCAATATTAACAATCACAACAAAAAAGGTGTCTTCTAAAAATGTACATAAAAATGTATATAATTTAAAATAAATAAAAAACAATAATGATACGTTATTTGGAAATTTATTGGATGAAAACGAAAAAAACTTAAAAAAAAATAGGTATGTACGTAAAATGTAGAGCATAATAATATAAAATAGGTACCAGATATACCATCCTTAACTCGAATAAATCTTGACTAGGATCGACGGCTCACCATTACCACCTAGCCAAGACCGCAATGTAGTCAAAATTGAACGAATTTCGATCCATGGATTTTACCATACAAAAGTTACAACTTGCCAAGTCATAGTCCACTGGTAAGGCTATGTGCAACAACTTTAGGAATATATGTCGGGCAAACACTCCAACGAGTAACCCATGATAAAATCGCTACAAGCTTATTGCGGGGTATGGATGAATTTTATCCTATGTTAAGAGTTCGTAAATTTATTAATTTATTCATGATATCTTTGACTCTAATGTATTGTATTTTTTCTTCAAGGGTAGGCAACTTTAATATTTAAATAATGTTTTGGATAGATACTTTCCATTTTAGCTTCCTAGAAGCTGAAGGAAATATCAAGGGTAGGATATATCAATTTAATATAAAATAATAATTTACTTTTTTTGAATCAATCATTATATTCTACGCTGATGCTATTTAGTCATCGACAGATACATCTTCGATCATATCGTAATCTCGGAGGGTCATCCATTGAGAACGTTGACTCATTCGATAAAACTTAAAATCAACTTGAACTTTTGAACTTGGAAAATTGTGGTTTAGGTGTTTGTCAAGACAAGCGTTTAAGCTGCGAAAACTAGTCTACCGACACACAAATTACGTGGCTCGACCTAAATAGCGGTATTACCAGATAGTGATAATTACTCTTCACGTCCCATTGCGTAAGTAATCATTGATCAAACCATCTGCATCTGCTTTCGATAAACCACTCAGGAATTGGTTATCCCTCATTCAACCTGGTGTGAAATACCCTAGGAATAGGTTTGTAGCTGCTAGTAAATTTTTTCCACAAAAAATTTATTGACCGCATCTGGTTCTGGGAGGTGTTAAAACTTTTTGTATCTTTAATGCCCTTATGATTCTGC
>CM032455.1:72463242-72482078 GCA_019049505.1 Pachyrhynchus sulphureomaculatus
TTTCCTGAATGCAAGCTTGAAAGGTGGTTTCATTCCTCCTTCGAAGTAAGGGATGTAAAACGAATATATTTGCAGTTTTTTCTTATATAAACCGTCAATAGTAATTTAAAATACTAGGAATCTATTTTAGAGTAAGATAAATAAGTACTTTTTCAGTAAGTAATGTTTCTGGGGGGCCGAACTACCACTTTTTTTTTTTTTTTTTTTTTGTTCCTTATAAAATGTTGCGAAAAAAATATGTAAATAATTTAAATAAGGTTGAAAAAAATTCCGGAAAAAAATTATATTACTTTTTTAAAAAAAATATATAAAAAAAATAAAATAAAATATAATAAAAAAAAATAAAAAACCCAAAAGAGAAGTTTGTATCACACAAAATTGGCCAGGGGTGGTTGCAACCCTCAAAAACTCTTGTTTTTGTTTTTAGAATCTTATACAACAAACGATTCCGCAAAATTATCAAAAGCAAACGTATAAATAGCTGTTTTTATTATAAAATCTGGTAAAGGACGTTGTATCGAAAAATCTGGCGTACATTAGTCATAAGTTTCAAATCAAATTATTTTATTCATTTTTATTCGGGTAAACTACCTTTATCTATGATACCGAATTCTAAAAATAACTGAACTTTCGAACTTTTTACAAAAAAAAAAAAAAAATCGACAATTTGTTTGTGAAGAGAGCGAATGAAATTAACTCTTTAGTGCAAATTTTCCTCCAAAAAATTTTCGGGGGGGTAGATAGTTCTGTGATTGTCACCGGTGTTTTTTTTTTAATTTTAACTGTTAAAAAAAAAAAAATTGAGCTTTTGGACAAAGAACTTACTAAAAATTTGAAGTTCAGTTCAAAATAAAAAAATACATCTACTTATAGTACAACTTTGAGAATATGTTCATAGCAAAATTGAAAGCAAAAAATTTTCCTTTTTCAATATTTTAATTGTATCTGCTATTTTGAAATTATTTCAAATTTGCTAATAGCAAATTTAAATTTTAACATAACTAGTTAGCTTCTTGTATTTTTTATGATACTATTTTATGGTTAAAATAAAAACTAATAGAGGGCCACAATCACTCAATCGTCCCCTCTCCCCTCGAATTTTTTTAGGGGTAATTAGCATTAAACGATCTTATTCGCTTTCTTCCCAAACAAATTATCGATTTTGTGTAAACAGTTTTCATCGTTCAGTTCTACTGTTGTTAGTTTTAGAATTCGGTATTCGGTAAATCATCGAAGAAAGAAGTTCATCGAAGAAAATCTGAGGCCTATTTGTATGATTTTTTGGTTGATTAAAAATGACAAGGGAAGCGGTCGATTTTTTATCCTGACCATATAGAATATATCAATATTAACAATCACACAAAAAAGGTGTCTTCTAAAATGTACATAAAATGTATATAATTTAAAATAAATAAAAACAATAATGATACGTTATTTGGAAATTTATTGGATGAAAACGAAAAAAACTTAAAAAAAAAAAAATAGGTATGTACGTAAAATGTAGAGCATAATAATATAAAATAGGTACCAGATATACCATCCTTAACTCGAATAAATCTTGACTAGGAGATCGACGGCTCACCCATTACCACCTAGCCAAGACCGCAATGTAGTCAAAATTGAACGAATTTCGATCCATGGATTTTACCATACAAAAGTTACAACTTGCCAAGTCATAGTCACTGGTAAGGCTATGTGCAACAACTTTAGGAATATATGTCGGGCAAAACACTCCAACGAGTAACCCATGATAAATCGCTACAAGCTTATTGCGGGGTATGATGAATTTTATCCTATGTTAAGAGTTCGTAAATTTATTAATTTATTCATGATATCTTTGACTCTAATGTATTGTATTTTTTCTTCAGGGTAGGCAACTTTAATATTTAAATAATGTTTTGGATAGATACTTTCCATTTTAGCTTCCTAGAAGCTGAAGGAAATATCAAGGGTAGGATATATCAAATTAATAAAAATAAATTTCTTTTTTTGAATCAATCATTATATTCTACGCTATGCTATTTAGTCATCGACAGATACATCTTCGATCATATCGTAATCTCGGAGGGTCATCCATTGAGAACGTTGACCATTCGATAAACTTAAAATCAACTTGAACTTTTGAACTTGGAAAATTGTGGTTTAGGTGTTGTCAAGACAGCGTTTAAGCTGCGAAACTAGTCTACCGACACACAAATTACGTGGCTCCGACCTAAATAGCGGTATTACCAGATAGTGATAATTACTCTTCACGTCCATTGCGTAAGTAATCATTGATCAAACTCATCTGCTTTCGATAAACCACTCAGGAATTGGTTATCCCTCATTCAACCTGGTGTGAAATACCCTAGGAAATAGGTTTGTAGCTGCTAGTAAATTTTTTCCACAAAAAATTATTGACCGCATCTGGTTCTGGGAGGGTAAAACTTTTTGTATCTTTAATGCCCTTTATGATTCTGCTGTTGAAATTGTATGCAGTAGGTTACGAAGTAGTCTGGGGCGGGACTGTTCGAATTTAATGTGTGTTTCAACTTTGGGTGTTTCTTTCTTGAGTAAATGAGATTCTCGTCTGAGAAAGGATTTATTGACGACAATAGATTTATCTCACTTATTATGTACTTAATCACACACTAATCTTGGTAACAGTTATACATGTCATCTCTGAGTATTGCTCTACTAGGTCTGGCAATAAATTTTTAAGTGATTGACAAGAGCCAGTGTAACTAAATATTTAATGCATAACCTTTCCATCTAACTAACAAGGGTACCAAAAAATATTCTTACCAGCTCCCAGTCGACACTTCTAAAAAACTGATGACTGGTAATTTCAACGAACGAATCAGTACTGAGACATCCTAACCTTTCAGCCGGAGTTTTATTAAGAAATCCTTTTAAAATGTTTGCTGCTCTAACGCTTAGGGATCTAAAAAGAAAGAGACAAAAATATATAAAAATGAGAAATGTACAATTACAGGCATTAATTCGACAAAACCTTAAAAGTACATTATTATCAATATTTGAACCCCAAAATGTGCCTCCCATTTATACGGCTCTTCCTTTGTTAAAGAGGGAGAGTTGATTCTCCAACTGATATCATTATGTACGTACAAAGTATTTTTTTAAGTTGGAGCAAAGCAAATCAAATTTTATACAATTTTAGGGTTTTTTTTTTAAACAGTTTTTTGAAAAATTTTAAATATATCATATTTAGCGAAGTGTCTTAGTTTAGTGAGTACTATAATCAGCCAGAAATAATGCCTCAACTTTAAAAATATTTTCTATATATATTTAAAGTTACAATTAAATCGGTTCAGAAGTTTTCAGGATTTTGCAGCCTGAAAATGAAGAAGCAAATAACAACTATATTTACCTAGGAATTCGAATGGTCTTCTCTAAAATAACTTGAAATAAATAGTCCTCTGTGTTTTGATCTGGATTTTCTGAGGCTCCGGCAATGTCAAAAGGAGATCTTCCCGCCAACATTTCATATAATAGTACACCTAAAATAAAATATTGACAATTTACTTATTAGAAAATATTACCAGCCTGTAATCTATGGCAATATAAGTATACAGGGGAACTACTCATTCTTCATGTGACCTCAATTGTCGAGATGATCATATGATTTCCGTCGTATTTCATAATTTATCACAAGATGATGGGCCTTTTTTAATTAAGAAATTGGCTACTGAAATTCTCGGTGCAATCACACTATTACCTGTTAATAAAAATAAATATCTCAAAATAGTCGTACATTCAAAATACAAATGATCAATTTAGATTTTTGAATTCACTTAGCTTTATGTATAGTAGTTTGTATAAATTAAGCTCATATTTAGGTCGCGATGAGAAATATCTTACAAATTTGTTTTGTAAAAATGACGAAGAATTTATTTTAATATTTAAAAAGGGAATATTTTCATATGATTATTTGGATAGTTGGGAAAAAGTAGATGAGAATCAATTACCATCCATAGAAAATTTTTATAATAAACTTAAAAACTGTAATATAACAAAGGATGAGTACCAACATGTCGTTAATATATTCGAAATTCAAAATTTACGTCAGTATATACCTACGCATTAAAATGTCTAATATCACATACCACTTCTGTACTGGCCTACAACGTACATCTTCTGATGTCAGAGATTTGTTCGGAATAAATTACAGATGCGGAACAAATGATGGTTGAGAGAGGAATTAGAGGTGAAGTTTTCAATGCACTAATTGATATGGTAAAGCAAATAACAAATATAGGGAGAATAAGTATTATCCTAATTTTCCTTCTTCATAATTATTGTACTTTGTCGCAAATAGTTTATGTGGTATCGCAGGGAGTCAACCTCATCCTAGTGAATTTCATTGGATTGATAACAGTGAGTATTACTCGGAAAATATTACCAATACATCGAACGATTAGGATGAAGGTTATAGAGTTGTAGTAGACTTTGAGCGTATTGCAGAATTTTATGGTTTACATAAAGATTTACTTTTTTGTCCGGAACGTTTAAAGCCGCCCATATCATCATCAAAACAATCAAAATTAGTTACTACCCTGTTTGATAAAAGAACTATGTTATTTATTATAGATACCTTAAACAAGTTCTCAATTTAAGTTTCCGACTTAACTAAAGTCCATAAAACTTTAAAATTCAAATAATCTCTATGGCTAAAGTTAGATATTCATTTAAACAGAAGATTAAGGCATCAGGAAACGATTTTTTTTTTAATTAGCAAATTATACAGTTTTTGGCAAACCGATAGAAAATATTAGGGAATATAAAGACATTAAATTGAAGACTACTGGGAATGGACGATATGGAGCAAAATTTACATATCTAAACCAAATTTTCGTAGTTTGACTATTTTTGATAATGATTGGCTATAGAAATGAAGAGGTTTTAAATATAATATTTAATAAACCAATATAGGTTTCAGTATTTTGAAAATTTTGAAGACTATATTTTATGACTTTCAATATATAATTATAAAAAACAAAACATAACGATGCTCCAAAATTACTATACACTGACACAGATTTATTGATTTGCCATTTTTACGTAGAGGATATCTATAAACATATTCAGGATGATATTCATAAGTTCGATACTTTATCCAATTAAAGCATAAAAAAGTTTTAGGTTTGATGAAGGATGATGAAATGCGGAAAAAATTATAGCAGAATTTGCATTTAAGATGTATGCTTTCAAACTATAGTCAAACTTAAATGTTATTAAAAAGGCAAGGGATATTACTAATACTTCTCTAAAAACAATTAATTTTACAGATTATTACGATTGTCTTTTTATTAAAAATGACATGTTTACCAAATAATATTGTAATCAAACGTCAGTATTAAAATATATAAAATCATCTCTCATGCATATACATCAATCAAATATAGGGCAAAAGCTGCCAGATATGATTTAAAAAGTCTTAGTCTGAAAATTTAACTACATAAAAATTGTTATGGTACAATAGGTCCAACATCTAGTCTGACTTTAAATGACTTCATTGATGTAGGAGGTAAAATTAATTGTGTCTATTTTTTTTTTTGAATATTATTATTAATTTTTGTCACTGCTGTTGTCTTTAATAAAGACGTTAGAGAAGAAATTCAAGTAATCTTATTCAACCATTTCAATAAAGATTTTCAAATAAAATCTGGAGATGGGATAGCTCAATTAATATGTGAAAAAAATACATTAGTTTATCATCCAATTGCTAAGAAATAATTTTTTTTTCAATAAAATATAGTAGTTTATTCAACATTATATCCGTTTGATTCAAATGAATCCAAACAAAAATAGAATACACTTTGTAAAAATTAAAAACTATTACTGTGTTGGTGTATTGGGTAACACAATTTATTATTTAATTTGTATTATAATAACGGCCTATGTTGAAATCCTAACCGAATACATTACCAGAGTATTTTTTTTTTAATTTTTTTTGCCTCTACAAGTAGAATAATTCTGACCCCAATTTAATTTAGTCATTTTAATGTGGAGAACTCTTTATCTTTATAATTAATAAATTATAAGTTTAATAAGATGTATAGTATATGGTAGTCTTTATTTAGAATTAATAAGATGTATAGTATATGGTAACATTTTTTTAGGGTTAATAAATCCATAAGTAATACTGGTTGCTACTAAGTACATAAAAAAAGATAATATCCTGTTGCAAGATTTCATTCACACACATTATAATTCATAGTATTTTATTAATAATTTAAATATCTGCATTATATTGTTTACAATAAAAATTAACATTCTATTAAAAAAAAAGTTCACACATACATGTCATAATTCGCAATATTTTATTAATCATCATCGCCAGAATAAGGACTTTGTGGCCACATTAAAAAAAAGAAGATCTACAAATAATGCCTTTTTGACACCTTTTCCCCCACAAAAAAAAACAACTCTTCTCCCCAACCCCTCATCAAGGACCGTTTGGTAACCCAAAAAAACAATAAATAAAGTATTTTGGTGATAATCAGCACCCATAATTTATACAAAAATACCCAAACAACCCAACATTAACTCCATTAACGCCTTTTTGACCAACAAACAGCGCCATCAACAGCATCTCTTCTGTGACGTCATAGACGACCACTTCTTGCACTTGGATTCCAGGAACTCTTCAGGAGATCTAACGATCTTTTAGACACTATTAACGCTCTTCTGACCATTTTCTACCAAAAAATAGCAACCGAAACAAACATTCTTCTGCCTCACCATCAATCACTTCTTCTGATAAACAAACACTTCTTGCACCTACTGCGCCACTTCTTCGGCAACCACACACGTTCTCGATGGACACATGCCATTCTTAGTCACAGTACCACGTTTAGATAATTACTGATATGATACACTGAATTAATTTTCTAGTTTAAAACTCATATGTTGAAAATATCTTTTCTCTTACCCGATAATCCGAATGGGGCTACATCCGAAGTTTTTTCATGTTGTGAGCTTCATCATGCTCTTACTTTTCCCACTACAAATCCGGTAACACCAGCAGAGCCATAAAAAGTTAGCTTGTAAGAGAAATTGCACGTAGCCCAAGACGATGCGATAGTATCGCCCCGGACGATGCCTTATCAGATTTGATTTGTTCTTTCAATCCTTCTACGATAGTCAAAACGCACCGTTACCGTAATTGTTCTCGTTGGCATGTAAACGATACACTTTTCTACTGATAATGATATAATGTAATATTTTACATTATTCGTAATATAAGTATAGTATAATTAAGATATCAATGATAAATTTACCGTATGTAACAGAAGAGTAATTTAAGTAGGTAGTTACCTAACGCCCACCAATCCACGGAAAATCCATAATCCTCGCCTCTTAATATTTCTGGAGCAATATAATTTGGAGTACCACAAAATGTAGATGTTGTATCTCCTGGCCGTATACCTTCCTTACACATTCCATAATCTGTAAGTTTAATGTGTCCTTCATGATCTAATAAAACATTGTCTAATTTTAAATCGCGGTAAATTATTCCTTTACAATGTAGAAAATTTAGAGCCAAAGATATTTCTGCAGCATAAAATCTTGCATGATCTTCTGGTAGTTTCCTTTGCCTAAAATAATTTTAAAAAACGTATATATATAGTATGTTCGTTTATATTTAAAACTTTATCGACGATGAAAATTAAAAGAAATTAAACCATAAAGTTTCGTTTAATGAAATATATTTGATTGAAATAATGACATTTTTTTTTATTAGAATAAATTTCTAAAAAACATACACTATAAAAAAGACGATCTAAAAAACTAAAAAAATATCTAAAATCTACACTGAAACTTTCCCCAAATTATGGAAAATTTTATTAGTAAGGCCGATATATTCTAAACTCCGATCGATCAAAATCATGTTAGGATCTTTCAGAATAATTATTTATTATTTAATACTTTTATGTTTGTATAAAAGCGTAAAGTGGTCATAATTGATTTGAATGGTGTCAATCGAAAGGCGCACTTTTTAAGAACTTCCATTCAGTAAACAAAGTTTGAAAAGACAAGCGATATTTTAGAGTTTCATGCCCTATTAAAATAGTTCACATAATTATACTGTGTAAGTAAAATCGCCATGCATGATGCCTGGTAATGAATGCCATTGCACAAGCCCTCATTTAAAATTTTAAATAATTACAAAAAGCTGTATCTCTTTTACTATTTAACTTTTATATAGGCTATATTTGGCAAAATGCCAGAAACTTTGTACATTCCACACGTAAAATTTTGTAGAACAAGCTCCATAAGATTATATTTATGATTCGAAAAATAATATGAACCCAATAAATAATTAACTCGCGGTTCTAATTGCTAGAGGTGTCATTAAAGTTAACGTGGTACCACGTATCCAGCCATTTCATATACTCTTTTGGGCGTCCAGTAAATTTACCAATACTGTAAAGTAAGTAAAACCAAATCGCTGTTATTTACAAAAGCGTCACTATACGCCTAGTTCTATCCAATGCTGGATGTAGGCCTTCCCTCTGAATTTCCATCTCAATCTATTTGCAGCTATTGTCATCCATCCAATGCAATCCTCTTATATCATCCCGCCATCTTTTTTTTGCGACGTCCTACGCTCCTTTTCTTTTCTCGTGGTCTCCATTCTAATGTTCGCTTGGTCCACCGATCATCGGTCGTGCGTGTTACATGTCCATCCCATTGCACTTGTTTCTTTTTTTATCTTTAAGTTTTATCCCGATCATCAGTCTTTCGTGTGGTGTCTCGGTCCGAGCTAGTTTTTATATATTGGCTTTATTCAGTGTCCAAGTTTCAGCGTATGTAATTAAGAGTAGGATGCACTGGTCGTAAACTTTGACTTTTAACTTACTTAAGATAGCTTTATCTTTGAATATATAACTTAATTTCCCGAATGCGCACCATCCAAGCCTGATTCTTCTTGAAATTTCATCCGAGACACTGTCTCTCGTCGTAGTAAATTTTTGCCCCAGATGCACATAATTCTTAACAATCTCGAGAGATGTTCCTTCTAAATTTATAACTATGTTGTTATTAGTGTTGATTAATATTTTTGTCTTACTTTTATTCATCTTAAGACCGATTGTCTTTGAGCGGTAATTTGGTAATTTAACTTATTTATAAAAAATATAAAATACAGTAATACCCCGCTTTACGCGAGGGATACGTTCCGAAAAAAATCGCGGTAACTGAAATTCGCGTATATCGAGGTTTATGATTAAACATAGTCAAAATTTAATACAAAAAAATACAAATCATTTTAATCAATCACTTTAATTCTAAGAACACTTTATGCAATACATACTCTTATTTTTTTACGGAAAAATACATCTATTGTCTTTTGGGTAACGTTTTGTTTACGTTCTTGTAAAATACGTTCATAACACCCAACACTGTTTTTAATTGTTTGACACACGGTCAAGACACGGCCATCATTATTGTCTATACTCTGCAATATGTCCAAACCTGAATAAATTTTTGAAAGTGCATTTTGTATTTCCCCTGAAGATAAAACTTTCTCTTCTACTTGTTCTTCCTCATCGTAGATAGGATTATTCTGTAACTCGATCAGATCTTCATTGCTAATAGGATCGTCGTGCGTTGCTACAAGTTCTACGAGATCTTCTACCGTGACATCTTCAAGTTCAGACCCCTCAATCATTGCAGCAATGTCTTCAAGCACTTGTCTCTGCATCTGGACAATTCTTCTAGGTGCTTCCACTACATCTGGCCAAAGATTACGCCACACCCCATTCATACAACTCATTTTAACTTCCTTCCAAGCCTCTTCTATGTTGTGAATAGACTTCATAATGTTGTATGACTTCCACCACTCTCGCATAGACTGTCTTCCTTCCCCGTCAGTTTCATGAATTAGTTGGCTAAAAGTGCGGCGATGGTAATAAGCTTTGAAGTTTGCTATTGCTCCCTGGTCCATAGGTTGTAATATTGACGTAGTGTTTGGTGGAAGGAACTTTACGTACACTTTTAAGTCTCTGGGCGTATCAAGTGAGGTTGGATGTCCTGGGGCATTGTCTAAGAGTAATATAACTTTAGGTTCAAGCCCATTTCTGTCACAGTATGATTTGACTGATGGGCAAAAACTATTAGAATACCATTCTTGAAAAATTTCCCGTGTAACCCACGCCTTTCTGTTTGATCGCCACACAACTGGTAGACTTGTCTTGTCTGTGCCTCGCATTGCACGGGGTGTTTCTGAATGGTACACTAGTAAAGGTTTCAGTTTGAAATCACCAGTGGCATTACCACCCAGCAGAAGTGTTAGTCGATCTTTCGCAGCTTTGAAACCACTGGCTTGACGTTCTTCCTTAGAAATGAATGTTCGAGATGGCATTTTTTTCCAGTAAAGTGCGGTCTCATCAACATTGAAGATGAGACAAGCAGGAATTTTCTCTCGTCTAACGAAGTCTTGAAACTTGTCTGGAAACTCAGCTGCAGCTTGAATGTCCGCGCTGGCCGCCTCGCCTGTTATGTGGATATTGTGAAGATTAGAACGCTGCTTGAACCGATGGAACCAGCCTCTGCTGGCAGCAAAAGTCGGAGTGGCACTCCCTTCTCCTTCTTTTGTTTTCAGCATCTCATACAAAGATTTTGCTTTTGTGCATATGAGATCTTGACTTAGTGGTGTGTTCTTCTTATTCAAATCTTCGATCCAGACTGACAGTAATTTCTCCATTCTTTCTAAGATAGATGATCTCGAACGAGAAAGTTTTGTTGCACTTATAGGTGTTGAACCTTCGCTGGAGATTTTAATTTTTTCCCGATTTTTATAAATCGTTCTCACAGTCGATTCTGAGAGTCCAAAATCTCTCCCAACAATTGTTGCTTTGCCTCCATTTTCCATTCTTCTTAACACTTTCATCTTCAATTCCAAAGTGACGCTTTTACGCTCTTTTTTCTTTACAGGCGGCATTTTTAACGTAGGGTTAAATTATGTATGTATGTATGTCCAATAAATATTAAAACAAAACTGCCAGCCGACCGAACTAACATTACGGAACAAATGAACACACGAAACGAACGAGGAAATCCCCATAGAACAAAGTCGAAGGACAGGGAATTCCCAATTCTTCAAAGAGAATATTCAGAGAAAGCGGGGATCCCCCCCCCCCGCGACCATAGAGAAGTTAATGACTACATGAGCGCGAAATTTGAAATTCGCGTTATAGTGAAACCGCGCGTAACGGGGTCGCGCTAAGCGGGGTATTACTGTATACAAATACATAAAAAGCATATAAGATGCTTATTTATTTAATATATTAGGATATATTTTTATTTTTTGATAAAATTATATGTTTAAGAATATACCTGTACGTACAAATGATTGACTTTGATAAGATATTGCCTAATTATTTGCTGTAAGACGTAAAAAAGTTAACACAAGTAAAAAATTAAGCAACCCATTTATTATTATTTTTATTTTTTGTGAAAGTAAGTTGTCGGTTCTAAATTCATTACTTTCTAAAATACTTCTATTCTTTAAATTATTAATAAAATTCTTATTCTCTAAGATAATCTCCTTGGGAAACATTTTTGTCATCTGTCAGATAGTTATCGAATTCCAAATTTGAAAAATGAAGTTGTTTTGGATGCCCTGAATTTATCACAGATCTTTTTCGATCTGTCTACCTGACTTGAATTCAGAGTCAGTGAGTTGGCGTTGTCGAGATCGAAATAGATGGTAATTCGAAAAGGCCAAGTTTAGAGAAAACTCCGCCCCAGGAAAATTTTTCAGCCAAAATTTGAGATGGTTTCGGAGGTTTTTTTTATTGTGTAAGGTCAGGTGTTAACCTGCAGCAGTAGCACCGTCACTCTCCTACAACTAGTAAACATTCTTTTTCTTCAGTTGCATCACTCACATAGGTTAAAGCATTTCATAGGGGATCTTGCCCTTCTGTTCCCACTAAATGCATATCAACAGCTATCAACAGCTTTTTCCATGGATAATCGGTTTGTATATATATATATATATATATATATATATATATATAATATATATATATATATATATATATATATATATATATATATATATATATATGTATATATATATATATATATGTATATATATATATATATATATATATATATATATATATATATATATATATATATATATATACATAAGTACAAAATTAGACGAAAAATGAGCAGTTATGTAGATTTCGCAGTGAGATAGCACTTTTTCTGACCAGAGTAATTTGTGATTTTAGGCTCAATATTGGATCCGCCTTGTTGGTATTACATAAAATTTTTGTTGGCTACTCTATTACATATTGCATTTGTCTTAGTTTTGAAGTTCAGTTAACTCCGCTTAGAAATCATGATTTTTTTGTTTCTAGCCGCCATATTGAGCCGACATCTTGTTTTTTTCAAAAGGGCCAAATTGCATTAGAAGGCTTACGTTTCAATGAAGAAATTGACACCCTTGAATTTTTTTTTCGTTAATTCTATTTTTGGGTACTGTGGTGACCCCGTTGACGCGAAACGTCCTATATATATATTATATATATAAATATATATATATATATATATATATATATATAGCACGTAGCTGAAAAGTTTTTGGTCTAGCTACTTAAAACACATTTTTTTTGCAAAATTTGACTTTATTCTTCAATATAGTCTTCTTCAAGAGCAATACAATCAGTCCAACGCTTTTCCAACATTTCTATACTGTTCTTGTAGAAGGACTTGTCTTTGCCTTCAAAATAGGCCTCAGTTTCGACGATAACTTCTTCATTGGAGCCCTTTCCCGCGAGCATTAGATAATAAACGCTGGGAGCTAAATCTGGAGAATACGGTGGACGAGGAAGTAATTCGAACTTCAATTCATGCGATTTTGCTATCGTAACCATTGACTTGTGACATGGTGCATTGTCTTGATGAAAGAACACTTTTTAATTTGGGGTCATTTCTTTGCGATTTCTGCGCATCCCAAAATACAGAGGCCAAAACCTTCCCAGCCGACTGTTGTGTCTTTGGTCGCTTCGGGCGGCTTTCGTCTGCTGCTGTCCACTCCACTGACTGCCGATTTGATTCCGATGTGTAGTGGTGGATCCATGTTTCATCCATTGTCACATATCGCATGAAAAAATCAAACAACGCCCAGAATCATCAACACGTTGTTGTTTTTGGACCATTGTGAGCAAACGCGGTAATCATTTCGAACAAAGCTTTCTCATGCCCAAATGTTCATGCAAAATATGACCAACACGTTCTGTTGATATCTTTAGGGTGTCAGCTATCTTACGCAATTTCACTTTACGGTCATTTTTTTGAGTTTTTCCGGTGTAACCACCTCATTTGGGCGTCCAGAGCGTTCGGCATTATTTGTGTCTGTACGACCGTATTTAAATTCAGCATACTAGTAAATGATGAGTGATTTTCCAGGGGCGGAGTCCCCGTAACACTTATCAAACCATTGCTTTGCTTGAAGGGTATTTTTTTTCGGTTTCCGTTTTTTTTTTCGTGTTTAATTAACACACGAAATTCGATTTTTCCATTGTTTTGAAAATATCAAAAGTAGTGTCACTAAAACCACTGTAACTTATACACTAATCGTCGAAATATCATGAAATTTTGACATGTGTCGTTTGAAGGTTAGTACTTCCTAAAAATCATATGGATTTTTTTTTGAAAAGGGCGACATCTGTGTGTCAGACCAAAAACTTTTCAGCCTACGTATTATATATATATATATATATATATATATATATATATATATATATATATATATATATATATATATATATATATATATATATATATACGACCCAAAAGTAACGGGAATTTATTTTTAGAAAAAGTTTTAAAAATTTTTCTACAAACAACTATTAGTCTCCTTCAAAATACTCTCCTTTGGAGCCAATACACTTATCCAGTCTTTTATTTCATTGTCCAAAACATTTTTTGAGTTCGTCTTATACAGTGTCCTTCAGAGCCTACGTCGTTTTTTGTTTCACACTCCCTATCAGCAAAACATCGTTCTTTCAAGTCCCTTTTCATCCTGGGGCACAAAAAAAATCAGGGCCAGTTTCGAAATGCTCCTTCGGTCCACGACAGGCCTCCAGGCGACGCTCTTAAAAAACGACGAGTACAGAAAACAACTTTAACAAAAAAATTTCAGGAGCCTCTCACAACCTTCTATTCGATGTCGCTTAGCAGATTGACTCAGGAGGAGTGTAACTACATCATCCTAGCAGGTGAACCGTTTACTACAAGTACCAACCTACCCACAATACAATTCCCGTTACTTTTGGGTTCCCCACGTATATGTGTGTATATATATATATATATATATATATATATATATATATATATATATATATATATTATTTATATATATATTTCAGTTTTTTTTTTTTCAGTTTTTTTTAACATGCAAGTATACGGTTTACTTCATGTTATAACCTACCTTTGCATATGAAACATTAAATCACCGCCTCTTACAAATTCTATTACAAAAAATAATCTAGATGGTGTTTGGAAGCACGAATGTAATCCCACAAGAAAAGGATGATTTGAAGCAGTTTCAAATACATGTTTTTCAGTCTGTACCCAATCAATGTCCTCATCGTCGGTCACAAGAGCTTTTTTAATCACCTAAAATGAAGGAGAAATCATAGCATTTTTTAAAATTTCCGCACTATGTAAAGTCAATAAGTCAATTCTAAGGAGTTTGCTGTCATGTTAGGTCATATACCAGGTGACGTTGCTTTTCGAAACAGTTACAGAAAAAGTTGTGACTTATTACCCTGCCAGAAATGTCCGTTAAACTATTATAAATATGTGTAAAAAATTTAAAATTTTTGAAGATATTTTATAGAACTTAAAAGAATTTATGACATGCAATTTATATTCTTATAGAACTTTATCGACCATATTCAATGAAAGCGTTCCAAGCTTTCAGGTTTCAACTCGCTTGTCGTTTGACGCCCTCTGTTTATGAATTGATCTCCCCACCCCTGTAAGTAGCTCTGCGTTTAGTATTATGTGTTTTTCCTTAAAGAAACCCCCTTTGTAAAACTTTACAGAGGCTATTAGTTGATGTAAGCAACTTGTAGAGAACATACGGCTTTATTTTATAGACTATATTTTATCAAACTTTAACAAATGTATAACAATACCTTCATTGCATAAATTCGTTTGGTTTTTTTAAGTTCTACCATTAGCACTTTGGCATAGGATCCTCTTCCTATTACACGAATCAATTCGAAGTCACTTAAAGAATACTGTCGTTGCAAACTAGAATCTAATATATTTGCCGGCAAATTGGCGTCATCGGAGGGATTGGTGTCACCTAAAAATTTTTATTACTATTGTTTTTACATTGTTATTGTAATTGTCATAGTGTACGGGAGGATTCGAAAAATTTGTAACCAAACTTAAACATTTTTTTTATAATTTTTTAATACGCTGGTATTTATAAAAGTTGGTACAATAAGAAAAAACAGAAAATTTTATATATACAGGGTGAATAAAAAATAATAAACAACACATACAAATTACAGACAGACAGAGAGACGTTGCATTTTATATATATTATATTCTTTGCTGCATGATATTGTTCTATATTTAATGGTTTAGGCAGTGTATTGCAAGAGAACACGCTAGCGGCAAAATTTTTTTCCGACTTGATCCGACTATTATCGTTACTGCTTATTATGTACCTAACGTAATAAAATATATCCTATAACCTGGCAGGGAACATATGTATATTTTAAAAAAATAAGCAAGTAAATCGGAAAAGTGGTTCTCGAGTGACAAGCGCACTAACAGACAGATAGACAGAGAGACGTTGCATTTTATATATATTATAGAAGATTATAGATGACCTGGCCAGAAAACAAATATATGAATTAAAAAAAAAAACACGTAAATCGGATAAGTGGTTCTCGAGTGATAAGCGCACTAACGGACAAACAGACAGACAGACAGAGAGACGTTGCATTTTATAAATATTATCGAAGAATATTGATAACCTGACCAGAGGGCAAATGTATGAATTAAAAAAAAACACGTAAATCGGATAAGTAGTTCTTGAATAATAAGTGCACTAACGGATAAACAGACAGACAGACAGAGAGACGTTGCTTTTTTATATATAATTATATACGATTATACATAACCTGGCCAGAGAACAAATGTATGAATTAAAAAAAAAAAATATGTAAATCGGATAAAATGGTTCTCAAGTCATAAGCGCACTAACGGACAAACAGATAGACAGAGGGACGTTGCATTGCATATTATTATAGATTATAGAAGATATAATATATATATATATATATATATATATATATATATATATATATATATATGTGGTTGAAATGTTTATAATAATAAACCAACATCAAATTTGACAGAAAATATAATTTACCAAAAATAATTTTTGCCTAAATTAATCCCACCACATTCCCAAGAAGGGGCCAAGTGCAAGTAAGACTTGCGTAATTAGTGTTCCGTACGTTGATTACTATTAAAATACAAATTTTTTGTTACGAAGGTATAAAATGATCAGTGACTTCACAAAACACACCCCAAATGAGTTTTCAACAAAGTTTTTTTCGATCTTTACTGAAAACTGATGACCTTGAAATTTTTTTTTTATATACCAGGTAAATTATTAAAAGTAATATATTCGTGATAATTTTCGTTCAATCTACACTCTGTAGAGGGTGATATTTAATAAAACCTAGTTGGGTTTGCTTTCTATCAAAATTTGACAAGTGACAAACTTTTTATTATTATGTTTGGCTTCTTCATAACAACCAAGTTTAGTACTGAAAGAATTTTCTTGGTATGTAGTTGCTAAAAAGTGTTAACCATAGAACAACGTTGTTTGAAAGGTCTCTTTTGTGTATGGGTACTTTCGTTTATAATAAACTTCCAAATACAATAAAGGACATTTCCTCATATAAAATATTTAAAAAAACCTTGACTCGTATGTTAGCAAAAAAAGCATGTTGTTCATTAAGTGAATTTCTGGAGAATAGGCATTTTACTTAATGGTATTTTAGACGGTATCCTTTATTTTTTGGATGACTAATATGAGTCTGAGTATTTCACATAATTCAAATGATAAAAATTTACAATGTGTTATAGTGCAGTATTTTTTTGTGTATAATAATGTATGAGGATGAATAAAAAATAATAAAAAAAACTTCTACAAAATAAAAAACACCTAGAATTAAATAATTAATTATAAAACACCGAAATGCAAAGAGTTCATAGTTTTTAAATAAATTAGTTTTAGAAGTAGGAAAAATATTTAGGTCCATTAACATTTTTCAAGAATTCTTTCAGTTAAAAAAAAAGTTTCCCTTATTTATACGAGTATTTAATAAAAAAATAGAGTTCTGAAAATTTCTAAATAGAAAAGCCTAATTTGTTGCCAAATAGCCATAATGATAATCATAATGACTTCAATCGATTTCAAATCAGTTACACAAAATAGTAGAAACGAAATTTTTTAAGCTGGGAGGGGGCTAAAAGGGTCGCTTATACGTTCGTTTCAGGGTTCTTAAAGTCGAGGAGTCTCAAAAATTATTTATTATAGGGACATCTCCCAGTAGGCGGACATTTTTGTAAAATTTCAATCAGGGTCGCTAACGTTATAAAACTAAAACTATGCACTAAAAAACTAACGTACCTTCTCAGCTGACAGATGAACGTCCTGTTAAGATGGATGCCTAAGCAAACCAGCCAGATATTTTAGGTAAGAAAGAATATTTAAAATTATAAATTAAATCATTTAGATCTATTTAGTAAGTGTAATACTAATTCAATTTTGCAATTAAGTAAGTAATTCATATTGTTTTTAATATCATAAATAAATATTAAGGACAAGGTGTCCCAGCTACAGGAAACCAGTGGATTTTTTTCATCTTGGCTTTACTCTTTTTGAATGACATTTCTGGTTAATTGTTTGATACTTTTTGCTTTATTTTTGCAGTAGAAGAACGTATACCAGTTATCGGACAATACTTTCAGATGTGTCCGATTCCAGGAAAAACCGAACCAGTATTCGGACAACTTTCAAATCACAAGATTTGATTTTAATTTCATTTTATTTTTCGATTTATTTGTAGGTTACCTACTTAGCAATCAATATAAAACTAAGGCAGGCACCTAACCTATCTTTACGTACTTACTGCAATTCTAGTTAGGCAATATAGGTCTATTAAATTCATTACCTACTTAATTTTTTCTCTTTCTCACTTTGTAATCGTAAAATGGAAACTAAAACTAAGGGAACATATCACAAGTATTCATAGAAGCTATTGACTGCAGCTATGGCTGCGGTAGCTGAAAGTATCCCAACCTGGGAACGTCAGAAAAATGGAACCAGAAACAGTTTTAACCAGTGAAGAAGAGAGAAAATTAGTTCGATCGCTCGAAGAGCTAGCAAAATGTGGCTTTCCGAGAAAAAAGGAAGAGCTGTTAATCTCTGTTTAAAAAATCGTTACAGCAACCAATAGAAGATAGTTTTGAGCCTTAAAGAAAAAATTCAAGAAAATTGAATTGATTTTGAAAAACTTCTGGAAATATTTAGGAACGAAAAATGGATGGTGCTGAACTTTGGCATTGATCTCGAAGAACTTGCTGATCCGCATTAACAAGAAGTTCCCGATAATCATTCCTACAGTGCTGACCTTCCTTTAATTCCACTTGGTTCAGTCGAATAGCATCTTAATTTATAAATATATAATTAAAGACTGTTTTTAGTCATTTCCACTGGTTTATTTAAAATTGCGATGACGCGTTTCGCTGTCGCTGCAGCTTCTTCAGATCTACAT
>CM032455.1:72482178-72605394 GCA_019049505.1 Pachyrhynchus sulphureomaculatus
TTTGAAATCAAGGGACTGGAATTGCTAAATAATTTATACTACTTAATTTTAGCATAAAGCAGACTAATTAATTTTTAAATTTATTTTCTACAATCTTGGCGGATGATGTAATTCTGGGTTTAGTCTCCTTGGATATAGTAAGTTTTTAGTTCAATCCTTCGTTATTTTTGTTCTCGTATGCTTTTTCTTAGAGTAGTAACTATAATAATAATCCTTAGGGAGGTCACTTTTTATTAGTACCTTTTAAGATATTTTCGACTAATTTTGCAAGTGAGATAATTATATTTAATCTTAGAGTAGGTGAGAGCTAACACATTATTTTATATTTAAATATCATTAAAATAATAACCCTTGTGATCCTCTGTTACAAATATGCGAATATCTTGGAATCTATAGTCACCTAGAAGATACCTTTCATGTACATAGTGCATACAGCTTTAGTGTCAGTAGAAAATCGCATTTTGTGGCTTTAAATTAACTTTAAGTACTAGAAGATACTTTAATAAGTTATGTTAGTTCGAAAACACACCTATAAAAACGACTTCAATCTGTTGTTCCAATACAATCTCCTTAAAATCATAAGTAAAAATGGATTATATACATTTGTCTGATTTTTTTTTAGTTTAATATACTCTACCTACATTCCTTATTTACGCAATATTAAAATAATTCTACGACAGATAGTAGAATTATTTGCTGTTTCATTCCTCTAACCTTTAAATTTTAAGTGTTCCATACGGAACGCTTATAAGATCACTTCGGTCGACCTGTCCGTCTGTCACATCCGATTTTTTCCGAAACTATTTGACACAGAAAGTTGAAATTTGATATTAATTTAGGAATTGATGGCCTTATCAGAGTCGTGTAGTTTTGGAAGTTAAATATTTGACTTAAGGGGTTAGTTTTGGGGGGTGAAATTGGAGGTGAAAAAACTTTTTTTACTAGGTCATCGAGTGGGGTGTCAAATGAAAGTTTGTAAAAACACACTTTTTTTTTGTATTATTTTTAAAAAATCGACAAAAATCGGTGTCTCCCCTTTATCTCGAAAAGTACTGGTCAAAAAGTTTTGAAAAAATTCTGGAATATTCTCCACGGGGTGTAGATTGAACGAAAATTATTTTTATTTTCTGGTTAATCTGGAATAATTTATCTGGTATATAAAAAAAAACAAAAATTTCGAGGTCATCAGTTTTCAGTAAATATCGGAAACAAACTTTGTTAAAAACTCATTTGGGGTGTGTTTTCTGAAGTCACTGATCATTTTATAACTCCGTAAAAAAAATTTTTATTTTAAAAGGAATCAACGTACGGAACACTAATTGCGCATGTTCAACTTGCACTTGACCGGTTATTTTATTCAATTTTGACTAAACTGAGAATAATAATTAAGATAAGATAAATAAAATAATTATCACTGGATGTATTTTTATATTACATATTCATAACAAATTGTCCTCCCGTCCTAAGTCATTGTTTGCTCATAAAGTCTAGTAATATTGAGATATTAAAGTTTCTTGTTTCATTTTAATGACGTTGAAAAACTATTTTAATCCTAAATTTGATGTTTGTGCCTTTTACTCCTAGGACGCGGATTTTGATAAAAGATCATACGAGAATATGTTGAAAATTTACTAAGTGGGGTTAATGACCTTGACGACTGAGAGATGAAAAATGTTTTTAATGTGTATATACAGTCCCACGAAGAAATTTAATTCATCAAGTAACATAATTCACATATCCTTAGTATTATTTTTTGCAAAATAGGTTTTGTAGTTTCGATTTTGCTGGGGTCTTCAGTTGTGTATTTTTTAGATTTGTAATTCATGGATGTCTGACATAAACTATTTGTCATAGAAAGTTGAAATTTGGTTTTTGATGGCCTCATCAGACCATGTAGTTTTGAAAGTTAGATAACTATTATACAAATGGAGGTGCTTCGGGGGAATATTCTCCACGGGTTGTAAGGGGGTTAAGGATGTAGTGTTCACTGATATAGCTTTTATAAAAGGAGCTTGAAAATCGAAATACTAAGGTAGGTAACTGAATTAAAAAAATTATAACCTGTGTGTGATCCAAATAGTAAAACATATATTTTATCTAACCCTCATTCAGAAGTAAAACTAAAACTCATTTAGCCATATTCCGATATAATTCTTAACTCCAATTTAGAGACAATTCGATTATTTGATATTTAGCATTTTTTTGAAGGGCTAAACGAATGCACCATGATAGTAACAATTCGTTATATCTAAATTAACGTTTCTTGATCCTATCTTAGGTATTCGATTTAAATACCTTACATTGATTTTTCAAATTTTAGTGTTATAAATCGTGATAGATTATCCTTTAAAAATAAAAATTTGGAAATAACAGAAGTTTATTACCTATTAGTTTAGATAAATTTATACAATGCCATTCATATGGGAAAAATTTTTATTATAAGAGTTTTTGAAAATTTAACTTCGAAATGTGTTAGTGCATGTTTTATGTTTAGGATTACACTCAAATAAGGTCATGACGTCACAAGCCTCGCCTGTCAAATTTGACATTTAAAACTGGGAAAAAAAGTTTTTTTTTTTTTTTAAATATCGAAAAAAGTTATAAAGAAAAAAAGATTGTATTTTAGTTTTACGTCTTATATGCCAATTTTTCAAAAAATTTGACAAAATTCACTTTCTTCAATTATGTCCCCCGAAAATGATAATCGAAAGTTTTTTTCTTATCAATTATATTATATACTTTTTTAGTGGTTAATATTTTACTAAATGTTACGAAAAAAAATTAATTATGTAGGCTGAAAATTAAATTTTTTTTCAAAAAGTTGTAATTTAACATTGCAATATTGGTGCAAAGCTGCTTAATAATTATGATACGTCAATTTTTAAGGATTACTATTATAAAAAATTAATGTTATTTACTAAATAAAAAACGTTCTTAAGTTTCTATGATTCTTCCTTCCTTTTCAATGCACATAATAGTTCTGTTATAAATTTTTATAACGAACATTCGCATAGAACTCCGGCTTGATTTCATTTACAGACTGGCGGATAGTTTCTTCTAAATGTGCGATATTTTCAAAAGGTCTCTGAGCATAAACTAAATTTTTTAAATACCCCCCCCCCCCCCACAAAAAAAGTCACAGGGCGTAAGATCGGGTGACCGCGGCGGCCAAGGTACTTCATAGGAAAACCTACCAATCCACTTCACGGAAAAGTTTTCGTCCAGCCAATTTTTAATTTCCAAGTGTGACTAGGTGCTCCATCTTGTTGGAAGTATATTTTCATTCTTTCCTCTAAACTAAAATCTTCCAGTTCACTGGAAAGTTCGTTGTTTAGAAACGGTAAGTACCTCGCGGCTGTAAGATTTTCTCTAAAAAAAAAACGGGCCAATAATTCTGTTATTAAAAATACCGCGCCAAACGTTAGTTTTAAAGGAATATTGATCTCTTGTACCTATTGTAAAATTTGGATTGCTATCTGCCCACCATCTTCAATTTTGCGACGAAACAACACCATTACAATTAAAAGTACATTCATCACTGAACAAAATATACTTTGTAAATGACGGGCCTTCTTCAGTTTTACCTTGTAGCCAGAAAGAAAAATACATGCGCCTATCATAATCTTGTTTTTTGAGAGTGTGGACAAATTTTGGTTTATAAGGTTTAAACCTATTTTTCTTAAGCACTCTTTGAACTGAATTATAACATAAACCTACATTGTGCGAATAGTTTTCGACAATTGAAGTTCTAGGCGTTTCAATCACACTCTGCATAACTGCAAACTCAGCATCCTCATTAGTAACCCGTTCATGTTGACGTTTAAAATTATTCGCCACACATCCAGTATTTTTAAAATTGGTAAGAATTCTGCCTACTGTTGTATGCGTTATAACTTTTTCTGGCTGTCGTTGGTTAAAAATTACGGCAGCTTCTCTTTGAGTTTTGTAGTGATTACCCACGATCAAAACTATTTTTATTTTATATCTTGCTTAGTCAATTTAATTGATATTTTTATTAAAGGAGAAAATTTAGAAAACTGTTATTATTGCATTAATAATAGTGAACAAACTAATGTCGGTTCGATGTTTTAGATGACAAAGGAACAAAATCCGAAATCCATGGCAACTGCAACAAAGATACGTGAAAGCCTATCATATTTGCGTTGCAAAACGTTGTAACAATTTTTAAAAATCTTGTTTTTGACCTTTTGAAAATACATTAAAAAACATTTAGAATAAACTATCCCCAAAACCTGTATATGAAATTAAGACAGAGCTTCTCGCGAATGTTCGCCATATAATTTATAAAAGAAGTAATTAAGAAACTTAAAAAACTACAGATTTGTTCAAATTAATACATAACATTAATATTTATTATATTAGCTCTTAGAAGTTGAGCTGTCATAAAAATTATGCAGCTTTGTACCAAGATTATATTGTTAAACTACGATTTTTTGATAGAACTCGTTTTTCAAATTTTAAGGCTTAATTTTTTTTTTTTCTAAATATTTAGTGAAACATCAACTAATAAATAAGTACATAAATAATTTATGTGGAGAAACAGTTGTTTGTCATTTTCGGGGAAAATAATTGAAAAAAGTCAATTTCATCAAATCTTGTCGAACATTGGTATAAAAATGTAAAACTGCAATACAATTAGTTTTCTTTATAACTTTTTTTCGACATTTCAATTTACGATTTTTTTCACATTTTAAAATTTGAATGCCAAATTTTACAGGAAGGCATGTGACTTATGACCTAATTTAGGTGTAATCCTAAATTTAAGATCCGAAATTAAATTTTCAAACACTTTTATAATAAAAAATTTTCCCATGTGGTGCAAGCTTTATGAATGGCACTGCATGTAGCATCTTATTTTAAAAACTCTGAAATATACTAACCTAGTTTGATTTTGTGTGTATGAGTACAAAAAATTAAGCATTTTATTACACGTGTCACTGACAGTTTCTTTTCAAGGGGATTTATTAACATTTTAAACGTTTCTGTAATCTCATTTTATACGTAGCACTTGCATATTTAAAGACTATATTGGAGACTGCTTTGACAGTACGAAAACTATTTTTTTTAAAAAATTGTTTATACATCTAATAATGTGTGTAAATTTAAGTATAATAAAGCGCATACATATGGTTCTCACATTCCAAATGTGCACAGCGCTCTCAACTGATTAACCAGCGGTAGCGAGATGGAAGGGGCAGAAGGAAAATACTTTATAGGACGGTGTCCTTTGGAATAAAAGGTTAATTTTTTGTTGTTATCAAAATTTTATTATTTTCGAAAGATTGTTGGATAACTTCTAAAATTTCATATTAAAAAAGAAAATTGGAAGAAAAACTGAAAGACGACAGAATCTGAGTGATTTTCGAAGCCAATAAATAAGAAAAATTCGGAGCTCTTGGTGTCTATTTTTGACTAGTCAGAAAAAGTGTTTTTAGAACTGCCATAAATACAAATAACAAATTCACGAAACACACATAAATAGTAACAATCTTTCTTCTACTTGAAGTGTCATATCCGATACGGACCTATGGTTGGTCCTTTTTTAAGTGTGTCCACAGATAAAGGGGATCTACAGTTTAATGCCGGTTCCGAACGAGGCAGTATACTACGGATACTACGTGGTTTGCCATTGCCTTTCAAGAATTTTATTTGGTTATCTTTTTTTTTATTACTATTTCCCGAGCCGATTTACGAACTCGGGTCGCGGCGTAAAAAGACACATTATTAAATGCTTAACCTATTTCGGAAAACCAACAGAGAAAACTGGGAAAACGTTTTAAATCAAAAAAATATCAACATAGCTACAAGACTAACAATACTATAGGGAAATATCTCAAAAACTACAAACCACAAATCAATAAAGACAATAAATCAGGGGTTTATCAATTAACATGTGGGTCATGTCCTAAAACATACATAGGACAAACTGGACGTACATTTATACAAAGAATTACAGAACACGAAAAAAGTTTCATCCATAGAAAGTCTAATTCAACATATGCTAATCATCTTTTAACAGAAAATCACACATTTAAAAAAAATTTCAAAATTTTACACACCCAACAAAAAGGTTTAAAACTAAACCTTTTAGAGACAACCCGATTAAGGACTACAGGTTCTTTACTCAACGACCAGGTAGATTTAAACAATTCACCATTATTGAATTTATTCTCCTAATTCCAAATCTGTTTTTTCCAATACTATCAATGTAATTTAATTAGGTGTAATATTAATAATTAAGAAATTATATAAAATTGTGTACATTAAACCTAACTTGACAGTGTAAAATGTAGATCTGAAGAAGCTGCATCGACAGAGAAACGTGTCATCGCAATTTAAATAAACCAGTGGAAATTGACTAAAAACAGTCTCTTATTATTATTTTTTTTGGCCAAAAACATCCCTTGAAATGGGCTTAAAACTATAGTAATAATATAATGACTCTTAATGAAGTATGAAATATGGTAGATATGTTAGAGTCTACAGAAGAGAATATGCATTCAAACCACATCAACCTACTTCTATTAATTAAACCAAAATCCACCCTTATAGGCGGTGAAAAGTACCTCTAAAACTCAAATAACGCACGTAAGTTTAAATAACATGTACAAAGGGTAAATTCTGAAGCTCTTAAGACAAAATATCTGAATCTGGTGTGATAACCAGACATAGCTCTTAAAGGGTAGAGGTTCACTCTTATAGGGTAAAAAACCACCCCCATCTACGGAGGTGGAGATAGTTTCAATAACGACGAAAAAATTCAGGCTTTTGTAGTTTTAGGCAGGGGGCACAAATAGGGACTAAAGTCGTTTGAACCACCGATACACGACTATAAACTACCCTTAAATGGGTGATAGAAATTACCCTTACGCTATAATGATGCACAAGGATGTTACTGAAATTCAGAAAGGAACAAGTACCTTTATCTCATTGTGCCAAACATTCGAGACAACGAGATCATCTTCCTAATAAGGGGAAAGGGGGAACCACCCTCTGGGATTGATGGATCTTTGAAGATCTAGCATCTGAAAAAAAAAATACAGGCTTTCGTAGTCTTAGGCAGGATGAACAAATACAGCCTGAATTTTTTTTTCTCAGATGCTAGAACTTCTAAGATCCATCAATCCCAGGGGGTAGTTTCCCCCCTCCTAGGATTATTTTCGACCTTATTAGGAAGATCATTTAGTTGTCTTGAATGTTTGGTACAATGTGATAGAAGTACTTGATCCTTTCCGAATTTCAATAACCTCCATGTGCATCATTAGGGCGTAGGGGTAGTTTCTACCACCCTCTAAGGGCAGTTTATAGTCGTTTATCGGTGGTTCAAGTGACACTCCATACTTGTTCCCGTTGCCTAAAACTACTCAACTTTTTTCGTCGTTACTTTATTATTTATTATACTTATAAGATACCTCCGTAGAGTAATGTCTGGTTGTCACACCAGATTTAGATAGGTTGTCCTAAGAGCTACAAGAATTTGTTCTTTGTACTTGTTTTTTAAACTCACGTGCGTTATTTGAGTTTTAGAGGTAGTTTTCACCCCCTGGTGGGTGGATTTTGGCTTAATTAATAGAAATAGTTTATTGTGGTTTGAATGCATATTCTCTTCCCTAGACTATAAAATATCTATCATTTTTTTCACACTTCATTAAGAGTCATTACATTATTACTATAGTTTCAGCCCACTTCAATGTTTTTGGCCAAAAAAAATATGACACGATAAATCTTTTTTTTACTACGGATTCGAATTCAGCGTCTAAAATACACTAGATTCATGTATTTTAGCTCGTGGTAATGAATTTTTTTGAGTGTGGCTGTGTTATTAGATATTTTACAACAATTTTAGCTAATTATTTATAATAAAATATATAAGAGGTGAAAGGAATGGGGTAAGGGGTTAGAAGAGTGGTTGCATGTATATCATTATATACTTGCGTTTTAGTGTAATTTTACATTAACTTGACAAACAGAAACCTTACCGAACTTGTGTTTACTTTCCTTACTATAGGGAAATATTGTATTAGTGCCCTTCTCTTTTCGTTGTAGGTTGCTTGGATGACGAAAAACATATTTTCCCATTTCCGTCGGTGTGTCTATCTGACTGTCGGTCTGTTGGGACCATAATTCTCAAACAATATGATATTATAATACTTGAAATAGAAATGAAACCTATAGTTTTTGAGCGATATCGTTTTAGGGGAAAGGAGAAGAAAGGAGTAGGTCTCGATATGTTATATGGTTTTAATTGTATTATGGAAATTTATCTTTCCTTCACTTAACAAAGTCAATTTAACTACTTATTCTGAACTGCATGTTTGCAAGAAGTGGGTAAATTATTCTACCAATTTTTAGTGTTCCGCACGGAACACTTATAAAATCACTTCGGTGTTTGTCTGTCCGTCTGTATACCCGATTTTCTCCGAATCATTTGAGACAGGAAGTTGAAATTTGGTACTAATAACAGGAATTGATGGCCTCATCAGAGCCGTGTAGTTTTGAAAGTTAAATTTTGAGTTAAGGGGTTAGTTTTGGGGGGTGAAATCGGAAGTGAAAAAAGAATTTTTTTATTAGGTCATCGAGTGGGGTGCCAAATGAAAGCTTATGAAAACACGGGTTCAAAAATATATATAATGTAATACTTGAGCACACTTTTGAAAAAATTATGTAATATTCCCCACAGGGTGTCGATTTAACCAAAATTATCACGAGAGCATTACCTTTAATAATTTATGTATAAAAAAAATCAAGGTCATCAGTTTTCAGTTAAGATCGGAAACAAACTTTGTTAAAAACTCATTTGGGGTGTGTTTTGTGAAGTCACTAATCATTTTATACCTCCATAACAAAAATTTTTATTCTAAAAGCCATCAACGTACAGACCACTAGGTGCGCGAGTTCAACTTGCACTTGACCGGTTATTTTTAAAGATAATTGTAGAGATACTAGGAACTTCGAAAAGTGTAATTCATATCAGCATATAAATTCGCACTAAATTGAAAACCTCATGCATTTTTTTTAGAATAATAATTTTTCAAGACATTTCGGAGCTTTTTAAATGTTTTAGGATCACACTTAGGAATAACGATAACATACACAACTGTGCAAAATCGCCAAGGGTAAATAGAGTATTTAAAGCGAGTGACGTTTAAGAGATCCGAGTTTACAGTGGGCATAACGGAATTCCTAAAAATTGTACTCTAGCAAATTAAGCTACAATTCAATTTGTTATGTGGAAGCAAACATTTCGATGTACTTGAAGTTTGAAATCTGGCAGGGCCATTTTTTTTAAAACGATATTTGTCATAATAATTAAAAAATTTAAAAATGTGGTTATATTCTCCTCCGCATATCCGAGTATAATAATCATTTCGCCTATAAGTATGTATATTGTGGATAAAGAGCATTTTTAAAATCGTAACAAAATTTAAAGTTTGGGTATGATCAAAAATTTTTCAAAAAATTAGTAGTTTTCATAATTGTATGCAAATGTATAATCTTATATCACATCTATAATAGTAGTCAAATTTTATGGATTTGCTCAATCAAATATTCGTGCAAAATAAAATATATTTGGTGTTCGATATACAATAGCTATTGCCAATTCTCATTTTATTATTATTTACGGTACAATATGGGTAGAAAGTGGTTCCAGCAGCTTCGAGATAGACATTTCAACCTTCGGGATGTAAAACTAAAAAGAGTGGCAGCTGAGGGGTTAAAGCGAATTGTGAACGGGAATCCTTGTCAAAGTCAAGTTACACTTTCACTAAAAGCGACTCTCTAAGCTATTTTTCAACATCTTCAGAAGCTAAGGAAGTTTCACCCCCCTCATGAGCTCACTTCCTAAAATAAAAGCAGTTGCTCTTTTTGTTCTCCAAGCTCAAGAAAAAGAATTTTTCATAAAATGTTTACTTGTGAAGTAATTGTACGATAATCACAAGGGGCTAAAATCATGGATCTATTAGAGCGAGCTATCTATCATCACCGTAAAAACCGAACATCCACGCAAAAAATTTGTTGATCTCCATTTATTGGTATCAGCGAAATCCTATGACGTGCTTAGATTTGGTGATACCGTTACTTCTGGACTCCATCAACAATAGCGGATTCGTATCAGCGATGCACTAGTAGAAAAAAAAAACCATTTACTGAAGGTCGAAGAAGTATAATGATACTGTGGCAAAATAACACATCAAACAGGACCATAGAAATTATCTTAAAGGGCTAGCCAATTCTCCGTCAAGTAGCATAATCTCCTGGCCTGCCCTTTCGGATTACTACCTATTTCAATATCTACTACATCACCTGCCTGATTCTGAGATTAAGGCAGTGCGAAAAAAGTATCGATAAATTCATTGCATGAAATCTTTATCTACTTTTTGATATGAAACCTGACAAAATGTGTAAACATTGAATATATATATATATATATATATATATATATATATATATATATATATATATATACATATATATATATATATATATATATATATATATATATATATATATATATATATATATATATTTAGTATTGTTTAATTTTGTGGGTAATAGAAAGAACATGAGAACAGCACATTTGGAGAATTATAAAGGTCTTAAGAGGTAAAATAATACTAATAACATTTTTAAAGATTCTTTTTAGGACCAAAATCAACTGCGAGTTTTTATGTAGCACATTGCAAAAACAATCTCAATCATAAAAAAGACATAGAAGGATTGAGCTATATTTATATTTTATTTCCTAACAGAGAATCACACCAAACCGATTGGAAGTAACGATTTCTATGAGAAAATTAATTTCGAGTAAAGTAGACGTTACCTTTTCTGTTCTAAATGTGTTGCGTGATTTTTGAGAAGTTTTTTTAAAAATAATTTCCAATAATAACATGTTGTCGAAATGTTAGACGCCAACCTTAATGAATATAAACTTGATACTTTTTGTTGGCTTTCTGAAGAAATCTAGTACCAACGATGGCCGGCATAGGACCAAAAATCACTATAAGTTACTAAACTTTAAGTCAAATATACATTTAAAAATGGATCACCATTTGAGCAGCGTCATTTTTCTCACAGTTGGTTTTGGTTCTAAAAAGAACCTTTTAAAAATGTTATTAGTATTATTTTACCATTTAAGTCATTTATAAATTTCCAAATGTGCTGTTCTCATGTTCTTTGTATGATTGTGTTCGCTACCTGGTTAGTGAAATGCTTACTTACATAAACTTATATGTCACACGTCCTGACAAACGTCTTAATTTTCTTTCTGTTGTTTGTTTGCATTTCAGTATCCAGAAGAAGCTACCAATTAGGCAGCGAAAGCTTGATTTAAAAAAATAAACAACAGAAACTAGAGCCTAAAGATCTTTAATTTCTCTTCTCTATTTCCTCACAAGGGCGTTCCCTACAAGTTTACTTTCGATTGTTTGTTACCAATGCCCTGCTCCTGTCCTTCCTATTTCTTATATATATATATATATATATATATATATATATATATATATATATATTTATGTATATATATATATATATATATATATATATATATATATATATATTATGTATATATATATATATATATATATATATATATATATATATATATATATATATGTATATATATATATATATATAATATATATATATATATATATATATATATATATATATACATACATACATACATATATAGATATCCGAAAAATTCATTTGTGTTTGACGGGTTTTAGATTTCAAACGGTGTATTTGATAGTAAATTAGTTTCAAAATAATTCATTTTATCAGCTGCTTCTGCACTATGAGAATATATATATATATATATATATATATATATATATATATATATATATATATATATATATATATACGTACATAAATACATTTGTATATTTAAAAATCATCGTACATTCTTTCTGTACATGTAGAAATTATAAAATTATTGACATAAACAACATAAACATAAAATTATTATTATTAAACCTTTTCTCTACGATCAACTATATAGGGTTGGGGTAACTTATTTATAATAAAACCCTGTAAATTAATTTCTATGTATATAGATTATGTGTAGATATACTTACTGTCTTCGGTTGGACAAGGGATTCCTGATTGAGGGGCAACATTTGGAAATACTAAAAAAAAAAAATTCACTAAATTAATTAAAATTTAAAAAAAATTAAAAATTAAACTGTCCTTGGAAAAATTCATATCATATGGGAATTTTTTTTATTATGAGTAATGAGAAAAAAAATTTACTAGAAAGTAGTTACGTGACTTCCGTTAACTCTAGAAAGATAATGAAAAAAGCACTAAAAACGGACTTATTTATCATTGTAATTATAAAATGTGTTTTGAATGGTTTACGATAACACATTACAAATGCGAGAGAAGACCGGCAGTTCATATAAGCGTCCTTGAAAAAAAAGCAAAAATACGTCTTCTCAACTATGTGCTGATTTTTCTCAAGACATTCAGAAGGAAATTTCTACTCGAACAGTGAGAAGAAAGCTGCAAAATCCTGAGCTCAAAGGCTAAAACGAAATCCTGGTTATCGGAGATAATGTAAGTAAAAAGATGGGTCCACAAACATAAATCTTTCGACGGAGAGGATTGGTCTGATATCCTGTGGTCGAGTGAGTCTGACTTGTAGTATATGTTTTAAACCATTTATTTTAGTAAATGAGTTACCTGAAAATATTTCTTTTTCTAATGATTGTTTTTTCCCTTGTTTTAGGTCTTTGGTACACCTGGTGCTACCTACGAAAGGTGCCGGATAGGAGAGGAGAAATAATTCCGATTGCGAAGTATCCACTGTAAAACACTAGAACGGCAGTATTATGGTTTAGGGGTTCATGTATCGAATTCACAAAAGTAGTTTTAAATACTGCACTAGAACCATCATTTTGTAAATTGTATGGTAATACGAACTTGGAAAATGTACGTTGCCAACAAGATAACGCATCGCGTTACAAAGCGGCAGCGACAACGAAGTGGTTCCGGGAGAATAAGGTGAAGCTTCTGGATCGGCCCTCACCTTCACTAGATCGAAACTGTAGAACATGTGTGGTCGATCTACAAACGGTCTGGACTGTAAATAAAACTCTTTTCTTCTTTAATACTCAATATTTCGTTATCGTTTGATAACTTCTTCAGGAGTAAGAAAATGCGAGTTAGTCCTAGAAATCAAAACTCAACCTTTTGATTTTTTTACACTACAATTTGTGTAGAAAAATCGAGTTTTGATTTCGAAGATTAACTTGCATTTTCTTACTCCTGAAGAAGTTATCAAACTATAGCGAAATATTGAGTATTAAAGAAGAAAAATGTTTTATTTACAATCCAGACCGATTCCCGATAATCAAACAAGTATATATATATATATATATATATATATATATATATATATATATATATATACATATATATATATATATATATATATATATATATATATATATATATATATATATAAATATATATATATTCATTATCTATATAAAACTTTTAGGACTTTTACAAATTAGTTAGTTTTCGACGATTTTCTGAAAAACACTGTAAACTTTGACAGGTAACAGAAATCTCGTGACTACTTCTGATTGGATTATATTTTAATTTTTTAAAGCAAAGGCTAATAATAATGAGTTAAATTTCACATTAAATCTAAAATAAAAATATTTCGTATATGATGCTAAATTTTTGGGTGTTTAATTACTGTCAACTATTTTCATTCGTGTAGAAAGTATGAATGTTCTTCAAAACAATAACAAATTTAAAACTGTACTTATTAGAAAATTGTACTTATTAGTGCCTGTGATGATTAATAAATAATATTTAGATCAATAGGAAGGAGGTAAATTACACCCCTACAATACATTAAACTCAGTTGGAGTTATGTTTAGAAATTATGTTACTATGAAGGTAAGTTTAATTATAATGCTATAATAGCAAGTTTAATTATCTTGTCCTGGAAATTGTTTTTTGAGAACAAAATTTTACTAGAGATCACACATATGTATACAAGCATTGTTTGTATTAAAACTCTACATAGACATATTTTGTTTTAAGTAAAACTAAAGTATGTAATGTAATTGTTATTTATTTTTAGAGAAATGGCTACTACATACTTCTACTATTTCAAAAGAAACATTCCAATAAATCAATATGGTGCACAATAAGAAAGCAAACTTTTTGGAACGTAAACAAACTTTATCATTGAATGTAGAGAAGGTCTGGTTTATGTGTGTTAGTTTTGGAAATGTAATTGATTTCTAAAACGTATTGTTGATATGACATCTTAGAAAATCATAGAAATGTTTTAACATTTAAAGTTTCAGTTTAGCATAAGCAAACATATTTTAACTGAAATTTGTTATGCCTTAAAATAGCTTTAATTTCCCTAAATTTACTATTATCGGACAAAAATACACATTATTGCGTTTCTTTAGATAAAAAATCTGTAATATAACACTTAGGCTGAGAAGTTCTCGGCCTAGCTATTTAAAAACATTTTTTTACAAAATTCGACTTTATTCATCAACATAGTTTCCTTTAAAAGCCATTCAATTAGTCCAACGTTTTTCTAACATTTCTATACCTTTCTTGTAGAACCTTCAAAATAGGCCTCAGTTTCGGCGATAACTTCTTCATTGGAGCCAAATCTGTTCCCCGCGAGAATTTTTTTTGAGGTCTGCGAATAGATAATAGTCGCTGGGGGCCAAATCTAGAGAATAAGGTGGATGAGGAAGCTATTTGAACTATAATTCATGCAATTTTGCCATCGTAATCATTGACTTGTGACACGGTGCATTGTGTTGATGAAAGAGCACTTTTTCTTGTTAATTTGGGGCCTTTTCTTTGCGATTTCTGCCTTCAAACGCACCAATAACTTTATATAATATTCGCTATTGAGAGGTTTTCCCTTCTCAGCATATTCGACGAAAATTATTCTATGCGCATCCCAAAATACAGATGCCAAAACCTTCCCAGCCGACTGTTGTGTCTTTGGTCGCTTCAGGCGGCTTTTACCGGCTGCTGTGCACTCAGCTGACTGCCGATTTCATTTCGGTATATATTGGTGGATTCATGTTTCATCCATTGTCACATATCGCATGAAAAAAATATTTTTATTGCGCTTAAACAGGTCCAAACAGCACGTTGTTGTTTTTGGTCCACTGTGAGCAAACGCGGTACCCATTTCGAACAGAGCTTTCTCATGCTCAAATGTTCATGCAAAATATGACCAAGACGTTCTTTTGATAACTTTATGGTGTTCGCTCTCTCAGGCAATTTCACTTTACGGCCATCCAAAGCAATTTTGTTGATTTTTTTATGTTTTTCTGTGTAACCAACTCATTTGGGCGCCAGAGCGTTCAGAATCATTGGTGTCTGTACGACCGCATTTAAATTCAGCATTCCAGTAAATGATGAGTGATTTTCCAGGGGCAGAGTCCCCGTAACACTTATCAAGACATTGCTTTGCTTGAACGAAATTTTTTTCCCATCAAGAAATAGTGTTTAATCAACAAATGAAATTTGTTTTTTTTTCATTGTTTTGAAAATATCAAAAGTAGCGTCACTAAAACCACTATAACTTGTAAACTAATTGTCGAAATGTCATGGAATTTTGACATGTATCGTTTAAAGGTTGGTACTTCCTAAAGATCATATGGATTTTTTGAAAAGGGCGACAACTATGTGTTAGACCAAAAACTTTTCAGCCTACGTGTTATATACGTACATATATATATATATATATATATATATATATATATATATATATATATATATATATATATATATTTACTAAAAATATTAAAAATTTTAAATCATCTTTTCGGATTGTTTACATTGGTTTATATATACGTAGGAAGAATATTTGATCAATAACCTTATAAAGAAACCAGGAATTTATAAAAATAACGGCGAAGATGGTCAGATAATATAGTAAAGCTCAAACACATAGGCGGTCGACTGATGAAACACAGATCAGTCATGAACGGCTCAAAAAATAGCGGCGTGTCAGCGTATTGTATTGAATATAGCCATTCAGTAGATTTAAATAATTTCAAATTGCATCCCCAATGTAAAGATAAAAGACTTGAGTGCTTAGATCAGCTATAAGCAGAAATAAAAAAGTTTCAAATATAATCCCGAACGAACCGCTAACAGACCAAAGAAACTATTGAAAGCCTCAATTATTGACCCTTTTTATATTTGTAAGGCATCGGCCTTGTTGGAGATGTGATCGAAGATTCGGCCTATAGTATAGTGTATACTTCCGAAAAAGGTCTAACAAGGCGAAGGATATGTGGAGTTACTCTTGAACAAAAAAATATGGAAACATTAAAAAACAAAAATTGTTTAGTTTTTATCTTTTAGTTGATATTTATTTGCACTCATACCTTCACCTTGACTTGAGACGCTTTCTATCAGTTCCTTACTGCGGTACTTAACTAAAAGTTATGTAGAAAGAAAGGTAAAAATTAATTCGGAAAATTTAAAAACAAGGGTTGAAATGAGAAAAATAAATTTTATATCTATAACTATGTTGGGAATGTGGCATCTTTGGCACAATGACACTACTTAATATATATCACCACTACACCAAACACTTTATTTTTGCACTCGACGCACGTTTCGCTAACCAAGTTACAAATCTCTATACATTTGTATAATAAAAAATTAATTTATAGATCTCATATCCCTGTTGATCTTTAAATCGAAATAATTTAAATGGTTGCATTGATTTCTAAACATCTCCGATTTGTTGTATAATAGCTGTTTTATTTTTTTACATAGTTATTTTTTAAATTTTTTTAGCCTTGATTCTAGTAATGAACTATTATTTTTGCCTGTACTGGTTAAATCTATTGCCCAGATATTGCAGGTTTCTTGCTTAATAACGATACATCTTCTTTTATGGTCACAGCACAAGTGCTACGAGGAAATCCTTAAAGCGCGATGTGTATTTCCAGCATACACCCCTTCGGGAGGAATTAAACGAGGTTCATCCATAGAACACTTTCTGTCAAAGGACTTTTAGAATAGGCTCAACAATCCATCGTGCCAAATACGGTCGAATGCGTTGGATATATTCCAAATATGTGTTATAGAAGTTAGAAGATCTTCTGTTAATCTTTGCTTACGAAAGCCATATTGATGGTCGGTAGTGATATTAAATCTTTCCAGATATTTTAAGAGATGCTGGTTGATAGCCTTCTGTATAACTTTCTATATTACCGAGAGTAATGCGATTAGTCGGTAGTTGTTTGACAAGGTCTTTTTGCCTTTTTGAGGTGTTGGTTGAACTCTAGCGCATTTTCAGCAGGAAGGAAATATCCCTTTTCTGTATGATAAGTCGAAAAATCTGTGAAAGAATTGATATTAGTTTGCTCGTGCACTCGTGCATTTTATGGACAATATCGGGCATCTTGGAAATTGTAGGGGGTGCTTTGACATGGAAATCCATAGTAGAGTGTGTAGCAAAAAGATCAGCTAAAAAGTTTTTAAAACGTATTGTCGCAATATTATTATCTGGCCATGTAGGTAGTAGAATAGTGGGTTTGGTCAAAATTTAACTAACTACAAAAAAAGAGGCAATTGGGGAATTGTTGGGATAGGCAAGAAATTTATTTTTGATTTTTTGATTGTGTGCCTGCTTCGTTTTATCGATTATTTGTTTGCATTTGTTTGAGGCCCCAACAAACATGTTAGGAATAATAACGTTAGGGTTTTCATGCCGTAGGCGATAGGAAACTTATTTGCATTTTCAATCTAACCAAGGTTAGCCTTTGAAAAGGCATTTCTCTGAGAAAGAGTTCTTCCCATTTAGCAGATTTGTAGTACAAAATCTTGCCTGGTTTAGGAGCCCTTCTCTTACTGATGCTAGAATATTAGATGCCTAAGCCAGTTTATGGTCGGAAGACCCTGCTGGCGGATTTATCGTAACAGTGAAAATCTTTGGATTAGTGGTTAAAAACAGGTCAAGAAGAGTGGCAATCTCTACGTTGCAGTCTATACTAACGGGATCGGAGGTTGTACCACTGATTGCTTTGTCATTAAACGTCTTTGTGAATATAGACATACAACCATCAGGTATGTATTTCTAAAACTTATCTTTTTTAAAACAAAACTTTGTTTTAAAATTATTAGTCTTTCAGTCTTAGCATTAGCAAAATGAACATATTTTTCAACTTTGCGGGTGTAAAGGTTTGATGTCTGATTTTCTCATTAAAATGTTATTTTTGTTTATGCTCTTTTCAAAAATTAAACCAACAGACGTCGCATACTGGGATATTTGCATTGTTTTAAAATTTTCTACAGGTCGCAGTTTTTCAATTCAAAATGACAGATCCAATATGGCTGCCGAAAATCTTTAAATTTAGTTAAAACCTGTTTTTTCAACCAAATATTCTGAAAGATGGAATGTATAGGTTTTTCGGGTTGCTAGATATGTAAAAATTAGTTACTTCAGTCAAAAGTGCTCTAGTTTTAAGGAATTAGTCAATCTTGGGTATATTTAGTTTTTTCTGTAGTTTTCAAAATCAGTTCAGAGACCGATGACATTCTGTAGAATCAATTATGAACGGAAAAAACCTAACCTAACAAAACCAGCCTACACAAAAGAAAGGAAATAAACCAAACCTAACAAAATGCAGCCTACACAATGGAAAGGAAATAAAACTAACCAAACTAAAGGCAACCAAGATGTAAATTAACCTAACCTAACAAAAGGCAACGTAAACAACAGAAAGGAAATAAACCTAACCTAAATAAAGGCAGCGTACACCACAGAAAGGAAATAAAGCTAGGACAGGGCACCATAGTTAGGTTAGGTTATTTACCTTTCTGTTGTGTAGGCTGCCTAGTTAGGTCAAGTTTATTATATTTTTTCGTAAAATTATTTTATTCTTTACATTCAGCAATAGTATTACTCGATAAAAATTGGATTTTCAGAAGTTAGTAATTGTTTTTTTTGAATATTTGTGAGTTTAAATTCTCCAAAAATCTCAAATTGGTGACAAGTTATGATGACTACTAATATCCGTTGCTAAAAAGAGGAAGTTTCGCATAATATACCTTCGAAATAGTATAATTGGATATCATCACAAGATTGGCCAATTTTTAAAAACTAAAACAATTTTGTCTAAACTGACTATTATTTGCGGCACTAATAACACAGGTCAACATTTTATCTAGGCTTGTACTCGGTAAACTAACTAGGTATCTTAGGGTTTTTGGGGTCGCTGATCACGATGAAGGGGTCGGTTAACCTTCATCAGGTCAGGTTCAAGATCATTTGAAGGTCAAATTGAGCCAATGCAGCCAAAAAATCTGAAAAAATTCATACGTATGTTTTTTTGGTCACTGAATCCGAATCCGGTGTTATTTTTTTCATATAAGGTCTCCTGAAGGTCACTAGAGGTTACTTCAAGGTCATTCTGAGGTTATTTGGAATAAAACAGTTATGAGCAGGCCAAAAAAATCTGAAAAAAATGGTGTATACGTTTTTTAGGTCTCTGGTTCAGAATTAGAGGTCGGTTACCCTTCATCAGGTCGGTATTAAGGTCATTTGGAAGTCAAAATATTGGATAGCCGCCAAAATAAACCGTTGCACGTGTTTGTTGGAATTCTGAATCGGAATGTTTGTCTTCTTCTCACTCGTGTCTCCAAGAATACACCGGAAGTTATGTCTACTTTAATACTTTGTAAGATTCTGGAACTTCATCGGAACGTTCTGACAGTATTCTCATTTTGATTTGTGCCAGTAAGGTCCTCCACATTTCCCGTTATGTGCATCTGTACTTGAAGAGGGAGTGACTTTATAGCATAGCATCTACTATATATAAAAACAACGAAACGGAATTGTTTAAAAATCCAAGAGTCACCCTATTTTCAAAAAAGGTAAAAATATATATGTAAAGACAGTGAAATCGTTTTTTCTTGTGAAATATTAAAATATTATTCTGATCATCCAAGAATTTTCTCTCTTCGCTTCACCCTTCTGATCGCTCCGTTGACCAATCCTCCATCTCAAGTTTGAAGTTTATGGAGAATTGTAAAAAACGTTGCCAATTAAATTTACAAGAGCCCTAACGTGTTCCCAGAATTCTTAGAATTTGCTGACTTATAATTCGTTTAAATGCACACACACACGCACGCACACACACACCCCCACACAGATACACAGTAATACACACACACACACTCATACATACGAAATAAAACACACAGTAATACACACACACACACACACACTCATACACACGAAATAAAACACACAAGACATACACACATAATCACACACAGTGATCCACACACGCACAGGCATACACACACGCACACAAAGACACACACATCCACACGAACTCAACAATACACACAGGCACACCCATATAAATAAAACATACACACACAAACTCTGTGACACACACACAGTAATATATACACAGACACATACAAACACAGAGTAATACATACGGAGTCGCACAGATACAGTAATACACACACACACGCATACACCATAAGACACAGTAATACACACAGAAGCACAACAGTTACGTACCCACGTAGGCACACACATCAATACACAAACATACGCACACAGACACCCACATATAAATTCAGTAATTCACACCCATACACACGCAGGCACTCACGGATTCATTTGTGAAGAGGGATTCACTTTTGGAGGGTCATTAACTTTTGGATGGGGCTACTGTCAGCGGCGGCGGTGGCGACGACAAAAATGATTTTAATGTATAGTCAGAAATTAAAAATTTACATAAAAAATTAATGTCCTAATCTTTGGTATAACTAAATATACCAAGCTAATCATCAATTCGAGCACGTTTGCGTTGGGATTCAAATGACCTCCGAATTGATTTTCTTTTATGGTTTACATTTGTGTCTCTTTTAAGGCTTCAACAGTAGTCAGCTAACATATTCGTACCCCAAACTCCTTGATATCTTTGTTCAAATACTTTCAGATCTTGATGCATACGTTCTCCTTGCTCTTCACTGAAGTCTCCTAGGTTCTCGGGAAAGTAGTCAATGTGAGAATCTAGGAAATGAACCTTGAGATTCATCAGACATCCTTGTTCCCTGAAGTTATTTACCATTTTCGCAACGATTTCTTTATAATTTGGATCTTTATTGTTTCCCAAAAACTTTTTCGTTACTTCTTTGAAACTTCTCCAAGCTGCCTTTTCTTTGTCAGTCATCTTTCTTTCGAATTCTACATTTTTGAAAAGTTCTCTTATATCAGGTCCGGTAAAGACACCTTCATTTATTTTCGCCTCCGAAAGTATTGGCAATACTTCAAAGATATGCATGAAAGCATCGCTCTGGTTTCTACTCATTACTTTAACAATTTGTTTTGCCAGACCTAACTTTATGTGCAATGGTGGTAATAGAACTTTATGAGGAGGTACCAAACTTTCTGCTAAAACATTTTTCTCACCTGGGATTAGATTTTTTCTTGGTGGCCAAACTTTTACTACGTAATGTTTATCTCTAGCACGACTGTTCCATTCACAAAGGAAGCATGGATATGATACAAACCCTGATTGCAAACCGAGCATGATCGTTATGATTTTTAAATCACCGCAAAGTCCCCACTTATGAGAATCATATTTCAGTTTTTCTAGTACGAGTTCTAAATTGAAATATTCTTCTTTTAAAATGACCGAATGAGCAAGAGGCAAAGGGGCATACGTATTCCCATTGAAGAGCAGCAGAGCAGCAGATCGCTTTCAAACTTCTTTTCGATGAATCGATAAAAAGGTGCCAATGACTAGCTGTATATTCGATACCATATTCTTTGACTAATCCACTAACATCATTACAATAAATTAAATTACCAGATTTTGTAAAATACTTTTTGAATGGTTTTTTCTCTTGAACGGTAATATGTTACTTTTGTCCCTGGTGCTAAACAATTTTTTCCTTTTAATCTCGATGCTAAAAGTTCAGAACCTTCTTTTGAAAGTCCTAAGTCTCTACAGAGATCACTCAGGTCACCTTGGTTAAAATGTGTTTGTTCTGACATACCTTCATCTTCCGAGCCTGAAGATACATTGTAGGCTTCACTTTCACCATCTTGCGATGTATCTAATGATTCATCATGCATTTCTATATCATCAGAAACTTCAAAATGCTCTGCATTGCTATGCCTGCTGTCATCATTATCAGGTGCGGTTTCTATATATATGGGCAACGTTACAGATTCTACGCACGGATAAGCTACAGAGTTTTTGTTATTACGATTATATCCTTTGAGATTCGTTAAGCAGAAATAACAATTAGACTTATGGTCTGATGGATTTTTCCATTTCATCGGTGCAGAAAATATTTGTGCCCTTGTTCCAAACAAAATATTGCGGCATTTACTACAGATGACATTCGGAGTATAAGAGTTGTTCAAGGAACTCGTGTCGATATTAAACAAACTTTTATATTTTGTTTTCAAAGTCTCAGAAAATTTAAATTTATTTTTGGGAGTATACAGCCTACAAACGATACAAAAACAGTTCACATTATTCTTACAAAATCCTTGACTTGTAGCATTAAACTCTTCAAAAGCCAAGTTTCCCACCGTTGAAGAGCTACGGTCGCTGGATGACGACGGCTGCGGGCCCGCTTTCCCACCCTGACCAACCGCCGATTCTGGGGTTCCGAGCCCCTGGCTCGTAGAAGTTTTATTTGTAGTTGCCATGACGGCATGGAAGCCATAACCCAGGGACTTTGCCGGATAGTGGAACAACTCCGTTGCCCACCGTCACCGCGTGGAGGTGCCCCGGGTGCAACTGCAAGTATTCGTTCATTAGCCCACATTTATTAAATATGCATATCAAATAACTTTATGGAAATGTTAGTGGAGTTTTAAGATTGAGACAAAAACTTTCTGTATAAAATAAACCGACCTCGAAGCAAGTATAATGCTGAAATATACTAGTAGCACTTGATCATAACCTTTTCCTCTACCCATGTTCTTGTATTCCTGCTTGAAACGATCTATGGAAGAAATGGTAGGGAAGAAAAGAACACAGATTAGGAATTAGTGACCCAATAAAGGTGGGTTTTTTCAGCCGCTATCAATTAAATTGACCTTCAAATGACTTTGAACCAGATTTGATGGAGGTTAACCGACCTCTAATTCTGAACCAGAGACCTAAAAAAACGTATACACTATTTTTTTCAGATTTTTTGGCCTGCTCATAACTGTTTTATTCCAAATAACCTCAGAATGACCTTGAAGTAACCTCTAGTGACCTTTAGGAGACCTTATATGAAAAAATAACACCGGATTCGGATTCACTGACCCAAAAAACATACGTATGAATTTTTTCAGATTTTTTGGCTGCATTGGCTCAATTTGACATTCAAATGACCTTGAACCTGACCTGATGAAGGTTAACCGACCCCTTCATCGTGATCAGCGACTCAAAAAAACCCTAAGATACCTAGTTGGTTTACCGAGTACAAGCCTAGATAAAATGTTGACCTGTGTAATCCATAGAACCCCTGGATACCAATTTTCAGAATATTTGGTTGAATAGAAAAAAAAATTAATTTTGAGTTTTTGCCCGTTATATTGGATCCGCCATTTTAAATTTTTAAAATGTGACAACGTGAATCGCTTTTTCCGCCCACATGCCGCTCCTGGAGCACTTTAGGGACTTCTCTGTAGCACGTGTGGTAGACCCATAAATACATATATATATATATATATATATATATATATATATATATATATATATATATATATATATACTTTTAAAGAGAAAAAGTGGAGTTAATTAAAAATCAGGAAACCAACGAGTGGTTAGAAATATTACGGCAATTTAATATTTATAGTTCAACTTGAACCTGCTAACCTTATGCTTAATAGCTTCTGGGGCAAACTGAGTTTTTGCCCGTTATATTGGATCCGCCATTTTAAATTTTTAAAAATGTTTTTTTTTTTTTTTTTTTTTTTTTATTGGTCTAGCACACGTGCTGCAGGGAAGTCCCTAAAGCGCTCCAGGAGCGGCACGAGTGCGGAAAAAGCGATTCACGTTGTTCTTGAATCGCTGTAAATTGTACTCGGTGGGAAACACAGCGCTGGGCAAATTATTCCAAAGGGATGACGTTCTCCATATAAAAGATTGCTTGAAAAGCGTTGTACGCGGAGTAACAAGATGAACCTCATACGGATGCGAAGCACCAGCGCGACGTGTATTTCTAACATGCACCGCTTTGGGAGGAATTAAGCGGGCTACATCCTTCGAACACTTTCCATGAAAATACTTGTAGAACAGACTCAAGTCGCCAACCGTTCTTCGATGTTCCAGCGAATGAAGGCCGCCGGTCAATTCCGGGTCCCCAATCAGACGGACCGCTCTTCTCTGAACAGAATCCAACAAATGCAGTGTATGTTTGGGAGCGGAGCCCCAAACGTGGGAGCAGTATTCCATAGTTGGTCGAATTTGGGCTTTGTAAAGAATTAACAGTTGTTGTGGGGTGTAAAGCTTTCTGGTTCTAAATAATATTCCCAACTTTTGAGAAGCTCTCCTTGCTATGCCTGCAACATGTTCATGCCAAGACATATTTGCTCCCAAACTAACGCCCAACAAATTGAGCGACGATGCTAGGGGAATGGAGTGCCCCGACATAACTATGTCGGGTTCAGCAACGTTAACTTTTTTAGAAAAAACTGCCGCTTGGGTTTTTGTAGCGTTAAATTCCACTTGGTTACTGTCACCCCAAGATAGAATTTCCTCCAGGTCTTTGTTGAGTTGAACGACCTCCTGCTGTCTGCGGACATTCGCCTGAGCAGCCGATGTCCGAGCGTTCAAGGTGAATGAAGAGACAAGCGTACTGTCATCTGCAAAGCTATAGATTGGATTCCCGGTCTTTTCAGCAGATCGTTAATGTAAATGAGAAAGAGAGTAGGAGAGAGTATGGAGCCCTGGGGCACACCAGCGTTGATAGTGAGGGTGTTAGAAAGAAATCCGTCGACCGCCACTCGTAAAGAACGCTCTCTGAGGAAACATGAGAGCCACAAACAGAACCTTTCAGACATACCATAAGAGCGCAACTTAGCCAACAGTCCATCGTGCCAAACACGGTCGAATACCTTGGATATGTCAAGAGCAACCGCTCGAGATTCTCCAAAGTGTTCAATTGCGTTGTTCCAAACATGTGTTACATAAGTCAGAAGATCTCCTGTTGATCTATGTTTACGAAAACCATATTGGTGATCGCTAATAATATTGAATCGTTCAAGATATTTTAGAAGATGCTCATTGATAACCTTTTCCATGACTTTCGATATTATTGAAAGCAGTGCAACTGGTCGGTAGTTATTTGGCAAGGTCTTCTTACCTTTTTTAGGTATCGGCTGAACCGTGGCACATTTCCAGCAGGACGGAAATATTCCCTTTCTGTAGGATAGGTTAAAAAGTCTACAGAAAACTGGTGTTAGTTCGCTTGCACAGTTTTTGAGAACTATGGCAGGTATTCCGTCAGCGCCAGAAGCCTTCTTGGTGTCTAGCTTCATTAAAATACGCTTTATGATGCGCTGTCTGAAGACAACATCGGGCATCCTTGACTGCAATATGGGAATAGTAGGTGGTGTTTTTCCTTGGAAATCGACAGTAGAATGTGAAGCAAAAAGTTCAGCCAACAAGTTCGCTCTCTCAACAGGTGTGGTTGCAATGGAATTATCTGGCCGTGTGAGTGGTGGTATGGTGGATTTGGTAAAATTTTGACTAACTGCCTTGGCGACTGCCCAAAAGGACCTGGAATTGTTGGGACAAGCGAGAAGTTTGTTTCTAATTCGTTGATTGTGTGCCTCCTTGGTTTCGTCGATAATTCCCTTGCATCTGTTCCGGGCATGAACAAAGATGTTTCGATTTACGGTGTTAGGATTTTCACGCCATTGTCGGTAGGCAATATGTTTAGAAGCAACAGCTTCTTTGCATTTTCGGTCGAACCAAGGCTTGCCGTTGGAGGAGGAAATGTGACAACGTGAATCGCTTTTTCCGCCCACATGCCGCTCCTGGAGCACTTTAGGGACTTCTCTGTAGCACGTGTGGTAGACCCATAAATACATATATATATATATATATATATATATATATATATATATATATATATATATATACTTTTAAAGAGAAAAAGTGGAGTTAATTAAAAATCAGGAAACCAATGAGTGGTTAGAAATATTACGGCAATTTAATATTTATAGTTCAACTTGAACCTGCTAACCTTATGCTTAATAGCTTCTGGGGCAAACTGGGTCAAACCGAAAACCAATAAAACTGAAATAGTCAATTCTGTTGAAGTGTTTTTTTCAATAATGACTGACCCAAATTAAATGTAAAAATTTTCCGGTTAATAAGGAAACTTTATTACTATATTATAATTTCAAAAAAGGAAGCTGCGCGGAATACTTCTGTAAACGTAGTAATAACAGTATATACTACAGCACAAGCGAGATTAAAACTTCATCATTATTCGGATATGTTCGGACAACGTGCCTTTTACTACGATTTGTACCCGGTGATTTTTGCTTCTGAAAATTGAGAAAGCGAGCCTCCTACCGGCGATTTTATTGGCGAGTTGCCAGGTGAATTGGAATGTTACAGCCGCGGAAGTTGCATTACCGAGTTTGTCAGCGGCGGTTCCAAAAATGATATACCGTCGTTTCGCCCGAAAATTCAATGAAATATCCGTCTGTAAAGTAATACAACTTCAATATTTAATTTTAGGATCATTAAAAAAATATTTTAAGTCAAGATTCTGAACAAACAAAAACAGTATCATCATTTATTCGACGCACTAAAAGACATGAGCTACTTATTAAAGAGGAACAGTTTATTAAAAGGAAGTTTTTAGATACCTTAAATTAATAAAATAATCAATTAAACATAAAAAATGTAACTTAATCTTGTAAAAAATTTTCTATGCTATTCCTAATTATATATATATATATATATATATATATATATATATATATATATATATATATATATATATATATATATATATGTATATATATATATATATATATATATATATATATATATATACATACATATATATATATATATATATATATATATATATATATATATATATATATATATATATATATATATATATATATGTATATATGTATATGTATATGTATATATATATACATATATATATATATATATATATATATATATATATATATATATATATATATATATATATATATATATATATATATAATATTATATTCGCAACAATGAAGCAGTAGTGGGTGCTACATTTGCCTATAAATTTGAAAATGATATTTCTAGTAAATTGAGGTAAAACCTCATATTAAAATGGCCGATCCTAACGCATGTTGCGACTGTGTAGACCAGGGGTGCTCAAACTTGAACTGCTGGCGATCTACCTCAATATTGTTAGACTACGATCGATCGATTCTGAGAGGCTGTAAGTAAGTGTGATGCAGGATTGTCGTCTAGGTAGGGTGTATTGTGGCATAGATATTAGTTTTCTGCACAATATTCATTTTTTTAGTCAAGGTAAGTGTAGGTCTGCTCTAAAATGTCAATGAAAAAACTCATAATTATTCAAAATTGCGAGTTTATTGGTTCTTACAAAACAAACGAGTTCTAGTGTCTAAACTTAACTAAAGAGTGACTTTGGATGTTGAAGCGTGGCACTGCATGTCCTCAGCATACTTTTCATAAGATGGTACGTAATTACCGAGTGCTAATCGCAAGCATGATGACATATGTTCGTCAGTTAGTCGATTGCGATATTTTGACTTAATTATCTTCATTTCAGAAAATGCAGACTCGCACAAGTAAGTTGACCCAAACATTGCCGTCAGTTGAAGGGCGATTTGCCTTAGATTCGGATATTTATCTTCAGATATAAAACACCAGAATTTTGTATCAGATGCTGTGGCTTTGAGATGTATATCTGATATAATCTGCACTAACTCATTTTCAACAGAACATGAGTCCATGTTAAACTGACTTGCTATTTCAGTAGCTAATTCCTCAATATTTTTACACGAAAAAGGATAACTCATAAATGATGCGATATTTGCCAATTTACTGAAATCACAAAAACGTATTTCGAATTGGCCCAAAATATTTGATAATTCTGCCTAATAAATATCATAATTCAACTGAGGAATCCTTGCTTTCAAAGACGGAAAATTTTTCAGATCCTTTCTTTTCAGTTGATCTATCATAAGTTGCAATTTACTTTTGAATGCGTTTATTGCGCTAATCATCTCAATAATAGTTTTTCCTTTACCTTGAAGCTCCAAATTAATGGTGTTTAAATGCCTTGTGATGTCTGTCAAAAATGCCAAATCAGTCAGCCATTTTCCGTTTTTCAGCATCTGAGTGTCATCACCTCTTTCGTCCAGAAAGGCTGTTATTTCGGGCAATAATTCTTGAAACCTTTCTAGGAATTTTCCGTGACTCAACCACCTGACGTCCGTCTGAAGAATTAAATCAATGTGTTCAGCTGACTCACTATCTTCCAACTGCAATTTAAAGAGCTCCTCCATGTTTAGAACTTTTGAACACAAAACTTGTTGTTGTATAATGCAATGGAAGGAGAAAAATGAAGGGAAATCAACATTAGCTCGACACAATACCACAAAACCGTTTTCGTTTCCAGTCATTGCTGGTGCTCCATCGGTTGTAATGCACACTAGTTTATATATTGGTAGCTTGTAGTTTGTTACAAAATTGAAGAAAACGTCATATATATCTTCGCCACGGGTCTTTCCTTTCAGAGGAATCATTGTCAAAAACTCTTCCTTAGCCGACATGTCATTGAATACCATTCGAATAAAAATACACAGCTGGGCAGTGTCTGTCATATCGGTGGATTCGTCGAACTGTAAAGAAAAGTATGTACATTCCATGATATCATGTTTTAGTTTATCTGCCATGTCCTCACCCATGACTTCAACACGCCTTGTGACAGTCGGACGAGATAACTGAAGTTCTCTAATAGCAGACATAATCTCTGTTTTATTTTTAAACAAGTTATCAAATCACGTACTTTTCGTTTTCTTAATTCACTCTGTGACGGAAAATCCTTTTCATAGTTTTTATAAACCGTTTTATGATGCCTCTCTAAGTTCCCACGCTTAGGTATTGCAACTAACGCACAGCAAATGAGACAAATGCACTTATCCTTTACCATACAAAAGAAAAATTCTTCCTCCCAATCGTTATTAAAATGATAAGTTTTACTTTTCTTCGCCGCACTCATTTTGGACTATTTATTAATAAACTTTGTATCGATGTATCGCCTTCAAGTTACAACTCAGACTGACTCCTATTCCTGCAGGCGCAACATTTATATCAGAACGAAGTTTCGAATGTTCCCGTCAAACACGCCGTCCGAAGTTTCTAGAAAAATCGACGAGAATCAAAAACGCGGCTTTTCTTTGACAAGTACCGCGCGTTCCTGGGATAAAGCCGCCTTATGCCGCTAGCAGGGGGTTATTACGATAAAAGAAAGTGATAATAATAGGTTATTCTGGCCTAATTGTGGATCGAATAAATTTTAGTAGTTTATTCATTACATTTTGTTTTAGTTACCTAAAACAAAATCTGTGAATAGTTCTATATCGGAATTTTTTTCTCGAGATCGACTCAAAAAGCACTCGCGATCGACTTGTCGATCGCGATCGACCGTTTCAGCACCCCTGGTGTAGACAGTTGTAATTTGGAAGATAGATCTGAATCATATAGTGAGTATGACTGTGAAGGAAAAAATGAAACAATTGACTTTTTAAATAATATCTCATTTTTTAAAATTGGACTAGTTACTCTAATTGATACATGTTACAAACAGGTTATTCATAAGACATTTATGAAAAATTTATCGTGATATTTGAAACAAGTTGGGTAGAAACGTCTTTTATTCTGACCGAATTACAATTTATGCATTCATTTGAATACTTCAACCAAAAAATTGACATAAAAAGTCATCCTGAAAATTGAAAATTTGTTACAAGTGATTCGCAAGAAGTTATATTTACGTGTCATGATGAAGAATACGATGACATTGCGATGAATTTTGTGATATGTGGGGGTCGTTTTAGTATATTTATTTTAAACAGTCAAATTATTTTTAGACTGCGAACAAGATCCATACCAAACGCTGTGGAAATAATTTAATAGCTATTTAAAGTTGTCTGCTTAGGTTTAAGATATATTTTAACAGGAATAAGCAAATCTCAACGAGTCTATACAGGAATCAACAAATCATAGCGTGTCTATACAGGAATAGACAAAGCCTGACAAGTTATAATAGGCTAGAGGGAATGAACAAATAAATATATTATTCTCATCAGTCAGGTTTAGAAGTTAGTAGTAGAAAGATGTCTATATAGAAGTTAGTAGTAGAAAGATGTCTATATTAGATAAGTTTATACATTATACTATACTAAATAACTGTCTTGGATTGGTTGTTAAAACAGGTCAAGAAGACTGGTGAACTCATCGTCTCGATCAAGGACCCGTGTTAGTTCATCGATAAGCAAACAAAAACCACAACTGATTAGGAATACTTCCGCTCCATAACTTTGTTCGTCGATCGTATTTGAATACTTAAAATGTTGATGGATATTCCAAAATCATTAATAAGATTGGCCTGTTTTTTTTTAAGGGCCTGAATAACAATCTATAGCAACCAGTATGTAACGATATCCCTTGTTATTAGATGCATATGGATATACATCAGCAATATCAATTTGAACAAGTTTGTCATAATGACGAATAATAGTCCATCTATGCTTAAAATTTTTCTAGCTAGTTTATGCAGTTCTTATCATTTTCTCGTTGGTGCGGCGTGAAGAAGAAATGAAAGAAAAGAATTTAATTTTGAACTTAAAAGATTAATCTTCATCTGCTAAGTTCGACATAAAATTGGTTATCTTTTCTTCTACCAAATTTATTGCCTATGTTGTTTCCACTGCCCATTTTCAATGAATTTGACTTATTTCTAATCAGGTACTTAGTTTATATAATTTAATATACGAAACATTTTGTTAACTCTTCGAGTATAGGCATCATACGAGCGTAATCATCATCTACTAACTTTTGTGATTTGTTGCAGTAAACACAGTCAATGTTTGGGTTTCTTGTTAACATGTTTTATACTTAGGTGGCGCTCCCCTTATGATTCTAAAAGTGGATGTATAATTTATAAATACTGTTTAATTTGCTTTGAATTTTTTTTTCCATATATAAACTATAATTCCGATAAATAGCGTTTGATTTAACTAATATATCAGCATACTTCTTCTTGGTCATCATCATATCCGGTTTCATAGCGTTCTTCGCCTTCCGTCGCTAAACTCGTCCATCTTCCCAATCTCCTGGTATTAAGTTTCTCTTCGATATGGCTCTCTGAATTTCGCCAATCCAGGTTATTTTCAGCCTTGCCCTTTTTCTTCTTTCTAGAGGTGTCCATTTTAGAACTAGTTTTAGGATGCGCGGTTCTGTTATTCTTTCTATATGCCCGTACTAGACTAATTGTTTTTGTTGGATGTCGTTTATTATTGTTCTTGTTACCCTCATGATTTCGCTTATTCTTTCATTTCTGATTCTATCCATTCTTGATACATCAGCCGATCTTCGGTAGTAGTCTGTTTCGAGAGCAAGAAGTTTCTGTTCTAAACTTTTAGTCAACCATCACTCTTTGCAGCCGTAGAGCACAATGCTTTTAAAAATCGCATTGCAGATGTACTTCTTTTTTTAATGTTTTTTGACCAAAGAATGTAGTTTACGTGTTGTATTACAGCTTTCCTTTTACTGATTCTGTCTTCTATTTCTTGTTTTGTTTTGCCTTCCTGGTCTATTCTTGTTCCTAGACAGATATAATGATCACACGCACCAATAACCTGACCATCATTTAGAGTAATGCCCCCCTGTTCTCCACCGATATACAGATATTTAGTTTTTATATAGTTTACTTTCGTAGTTTTCGAATAGCCTTTCTCGTCATAAGTTCTAGGTTTTCTTTGTCCTAGGCAATTACTACCTGGTCGTCTGCAAAGTGAAGAGTGTAAAGCGTTGTTTCATCATTCAACTGTACTTCCATTCAAGTAAATTTTAAACAGGGTGAGTGACAAAAGTAACCTTGTTTAAGTCCCTTCGTTACGAGGAATGCATCAGATAATGTATTTCCTGTTTTATACTTGAATATGGCTGATCGTATAATTGTTTTATTGCCGTAATTGCTGTATTGTTTATAGGTGATACGTCCAAAGTTTGCCAGAATTTCTTAATTGGTACGGTGTCATACGCTTTTGTTAGTTGCTGTTTTTTCTCGTTGAGTTTGGCTATGCTGAATATGTTATCTAGACAGGACCTGCCAGCTCTAAATCCTGATTTAGGGGGGGCTGTATTCGTCTTCGATAATATTATGGAGGTGCTATCCATAAATCTTGTTTAGGGTACTAGTTACCGATACACATCTGTAATTTTGACAATCAGATTTATTCCCTTCTTTATGTAAGAGTGTTACACAGGTTTTCCTCCAGATTTGCGGTATTGGGTCTCCATCACTCTAAACACTTCTATTAGTTTTAGGGTACCACTCTTTATTATCTCGACGGGAATGCCTTCAGGTCGGCAGCTTTTCCATCCTTCATTGATCTATTTGCCTTCCAAACCATTTCCGCTATTAATTCCATTCGCTGGCCGTGAATTCGATAGTTCGTAGTGATATATTGTTTTCTATTCTCAGAAAGTCCTTGAGCGTAATGCTGCTGCCAAGTCTTGTGTGTGTATGTTTTCTGATCTTAGTGATTTGATAAACTTTCAAGCTTCAGATGATTTGGATCCTCCAAAGTATGAGTCTAGTTCACTACATTTCCGATTCCAAGTTTCGTTCTTGTTCTGGATGATCAATCTTTTGAATTTTGCTAGCTAGCCAAATATGGGAGCAGTATTCCATAGTTTGTCAAATTTAAGCTTTGTAAAGAATTAACAGTTATTGTGGAGTGTAAAGATTTCTGGTTCCAAATAATATTCCTAACTTTTGAGAAGCTCTCCTTGCTATACCCGCAACATGTTCATGCCAGGACATATTTGCTCCCAAACTAACGCCCAACAAATTGAGCGACGATGCTAGCGTCGGTTTCAGCAACGTTAACTTTTTTAGAAAAAATTGCCGTCTGGGTTTTTGTAGCGTTAAATTCCACTTGGTTACTGTCACCCCAAGATAGAATTTCTTTCAGGTCTTTGTTAATTTGAACGACCTCCTGCTGTCTGCGGATATTCGCCTGAGCAACCGATGTCCGAGCGTTCAAAGTGAATGAAGAGATAAGCGTACTGTCGTCTGCAAAGCTGTAAATTGGATTCCCGATCTTTTCCAGCAGAACGTTAATGTAAATGAGAAAGAGAGTAGGAGACAGTATGGAGCCTTGGGGCACACCGACGTTGATTGTGAAGGTGTTAGAAAGAAATCCGTCGACCGCCACTAGTAAAGAACGCTCTCTGAGGAAACATGAAAGCCACAAACAGAACTTTTCAGACATACCACAAGAGCGTAGCTTAGCCAACAGTCCATCGTGCCAAACACGGTCGAATGCCTTGGATACATCAAGAGCAACCGCTCGAGATTCTCCAAGGTATTCAGTTGCGTTGTTCCAAACATGTGTTAAATAAGTCAGAAGATCTCCTGTTGATCTGGGCTGTTTTAAAAAGATAATAAAGATGTTTAAATCTGTGTAAATATTTTACTGCCGAAACCAGTTCCCACATCACCTAATAAATATTTTTTTACTATTTTTAGGATTCAGTCGGACAAATGTTTTATCAAAATCTTTAATTTTACTTTTTAGCCCATCTATGTAAGTTGTAACTAGAGAATTTATGCTTCCACTCTCCGTGGAAAATGTTAACTTTGTAATTGGTAATTCATCTTTATCGAGCGAAGTTGGTGTTTCAGCCAAAGATGTATTTTCTAGATTAATCCTGTCACCGTCAGTGCTATTATAAAATGGTAGTAAAGCATTCATATTCACTTTCAGTGTTTCTACAGTCTGATATTCTGTACTAATTTTTTTCTCGGTTGTCGGGACAACAATAGACGAGAGAGAAGCTCGTTTTAGAGTTAAACTAGTATTCACAGCGTTCGACAATGAGGACTACCAAATAGTAACAGGTGTATGAAATTCTTCAAGTTCTGACTTGTTATAATTTTCGTTCTTATTCCTGAAGGTAATAACTGTATTTTTTTCTGATTTCATTACTGAGCGGTACAGAAGCCATGCCGATATTTTTATGACCATTCCCAATACTTAAATGAATGTTTAACGACCTTACTAGGGCATGATATAACAATCAAAACCTTTTTTATATTTTCCTTGGCATGGTCTTTAGAAATTACAATGTAGTTATATTTTTCTTTCCAATAAACTCCATACATTTCAGAAAATTCTGGGAAGGTAACATTAGACGACATGTGATTCAAATATATGTTTTAAATTTGTTTCATCTTGTTTATATAGCACTATAAAGTTAGCATCATTTCGTATAAGTTTTTCTGGCATTTTAGAATAGGTCAGAGCTAAATAAAAGCTGTCTAGATTTTTAGATCTTTCCGTGCTAAAATATAAGATTATTCTAGAATAATTACCATTTAATCCATCGTCAAATATAAACACTTAATGTGATCTTGTGAGAGACAAATCCAAAATTGTTACCGGAGGTAAAAATACCTTAATGGGTTTTAGCACCTTTTTTAGAAACTCGTAGTTAGATTGATATAAGGATTTTGAACGCACAAACATGATTTTAAAATATAGTCCAAAAGGATGGGTAATCCATTTAATGCTTTTTGGCAGATTGGTTTTACCACAATTTGAAGGTCTGACTATTATTCCACGAATATTAGACGGAAGAAGAGGTTCATGAAGTTCTCTAATTTCTGTAGAAATATCACTGTCCACCATTTGGTCTAAATTATCAACACTTAACTTGTGGTTACCTTCATAGTAAATGGTTATAAATTTTAATGTTTCATCTGAAATAGTAAATTTTAATGGTGTCAGTAATAAGAGAGGTAGTAAAGGATGTTGAATAAAGGTTGTAAAAAATTGGTACCAGAATATTAAACTCACTTATTAATAATCTACCTCTGCAATTAGACATATCAGTTGCTTGCCAGGCACGCGTCTTACTAAGAGACTGCCTAGAGGTGATAACGGTATGAAGATGCAGTCTGAAGAGGACATGATATAGAGTACGTGAAAAGTGAAGATTTAAGCTAGACATAGAGCTGAACTCGAATTAAGAGCTTGAAATGCTTTTTATTCTATAAAGGGAAAAAAGCCGCGGCATGGTTGATAACCACTAGGAATGGAATTGAGAAATAAATATAAAAGTCACTCACTAAAAAAAACATCAAAAATTACCAAAGAGATTGAAAGAACAGAAAAAATTAAAAGGATAGGTTATATCCGCTTTGTTAGAGGCATGCAAATCTCTCTCTTTCTCTCTTCACAAAAGAAAAAAAATGGTACAAGGACATGTACTAGCAATACCTAAGAAAATGAGGAGTTTTACCTCTCATACCCTTATTCTCAGAACTATCGACACTAGGTTCCTTAGCAGGAGAAGCTTCAGCAATTGTCAGCGCTATAACTACTATTAAAAAAGCACAAAATAAAATAGACCAGACTACACTTGCTAACTCTGAGACAGTCCCTATAGCTATCGGAAAAAGTTGAAAAGGATTATATATATCTAAAACCATGCAAATCAAGGCTTAGATTATATATAAGGCCTCATGAAACAAGAACTAATTAAATCTCTCCCTCAACGCTCATTAACAAATTATCATATTGCATACTACATCGAACAGTTAATATGTGGTAGATTTAGAGGAGTTTTCATGCATAACCCTACTCAAACTTTCTTATATAATTACGAGAGATATCAAGGGCTTAATTCAGTGTTTTGCGGGCATTTGTGCTTACAATTTTTAATCCAGTAGCTAAAAATGGAATGCAAAAGTATTAAAAAAGGTCAAAGTCAAGAAGAACAAAATTTACCAAAAAAACGTAATAAGTGCCCGTATTTCCGAAAAAAATGGTTTTGTGTGGACAAAGCTTCCTAAAAATTTACAAGATGATCCTGATATTGAGAAGTTTAGGTTTTGTGATAAACATCATCATTTTGAAAATAATTCATATCGATAGGGTAATGATGGATTACCACCAAGGAAAGTTGATTTTGTAATATAAAAGACAATCATATTACATCAGAAAATAAATTCGAGTAAATTATTCCGCGCTCTACAGAGTTAGTCAACGATAGAATAAAGTTCATTATCTCATTTGTTTCGGGAATGACGAAAAAATGTTAAATACAATAGTTTTAGGGAATGTTAAGGTGCACAGTTTAAAATTATTTTTGAGTATACAGGGTACTTTAAAAAAGTGTGGCCGATATAACATATGTTTTTTTAAATGGAACATCCTATTTTCTAATTCATTTTTAAATTCTGTGTAAAATTCTATAACTTTTTTATTAATAACGTTATATAGCTAAACCTAGTAGTTTTTCTAATATTTCAATTTTTTAAAAACAATACTAGTTTTCAGTTTTGTAAAAAATTGCCAGTAGTGCCATTGTTTCTGAAGGTAGAATACTCATAATTGGTACGAAACATAGAGATGAAATAAAAGATATATGTAAAGAAATTTGAGTTAGATGCTATAGTGTGTTCAAAATAAATTTATACATTTCGACTATTTTAAATTGAAAAATCTCAAATTTTTTAAACGGCACACCCTGTATATTATTATTTTTTCTGATAGACTTTACAAAACCCTCCAACTTTTATTAAGTATGTCATATACTTATTTCTAATAGTTTTTGATTTATTTTGAATTTTTCAATTTTTACCCTTGTTTTTAATACACTTACGCTATTGTGAAAACATAAACAAATAGTTAATAATAATTTTAATATAGTTTAACTTATCAAATGATTAATTATTATGACGTAGTAAATGTTCAAAAATATGCCCCTCTACTTGAATACACATGTTTAGTCGTTTTATTATATTTTCCTTCACTTTTCTTAGCATAAAGGGCGTTATTGTCCTATCCTATTTTCCATATCTACTGGTGTTGTAGGAGGATTCACATAAACATGATCTTTAATGTAACCCCACAAAAAGAGGTCTACAGGTGTTAAGTCACATGATCGAGGGGGTCACTGAATGAGTCCATCCCTACCGATCCATTTTTGTGGGTAACGATCGTTTAAACAATTCCCGAACTTCCCGGTGGTAATGAGCAAGGGCTCTGTCTTGTTGAATCCATATTTGTTCCCTTTCAAAGTTATCAACTTCTTCAAGAAGTTGGGGTAATTCGTTTTGCAAAAACTTTAGATATCTAGGCCCGTTAAGCGGTTCGTGGAAAAAATATGGACTAATAATTCGAAAATTTAATATTCCACACCATACATTAAGCGACCAATGGTTTTGGTTTTTAAATTTCCCCGACCCAAAATGGATTAACTGTTGAATAATAATGCATGTTATGGCTGTTATGCTCCATTACTGCTTCAACAGAAAACATTATTTTGGATAAAAAAATTGGATCGGCCACTATTGCTTCATTCATGGTGGTACAAAAGTTTACTCGTCGTTCAAAATCACGGTCTTGAAGTTCTTGGTGTAGTTCCATATGAAAGAGATGATACTTGTATTTTTTCGTGGTGCGATTAGCCTTAGATTGGGATGTGTCAGATAACTCGGCTAGTTGACTGCTGCTGACCTGGGGATTATCTTTAACATGAAGTAAAATCTCCATTTCTTTTTCCTCATTGGTAGCATTCTGGTTTACTACTTTCCGTTTCGTATATTTAACGCTACCACTACCATCAAACCGTTCCATTAAGCACCGAAAAGATTTTCTAGATGGTATACGTCTATTAGGGTACTTCGTTCCGTAAAGCCTTACTGCCAAAAGACAATTTTTTTTTCCGCCTCGCCCAGTATATAAACCATATTAATTAATTCATTTTAAGGAAAATCCATAACCTTTACTTTTATATGTCACTTACTACAACAAATTAAACTATTTTTACTTGCTTAATAGACATGTCAAAATTTGACAACGCGTACATTTTTGTTTTGTCTTGGCAACTATGATGTTATGGCGTAAGTGTATTAGAAATAGGTAAAATCTATCAGAAAAAATAATAATATATAGAGTATGCCGTTTAAAAAATTTGAGATTTTTAAATTTTAAAATAGTCGAAATGTATAAATTTATTTCGAACACCCTGTAGAATTTAACTCAAATTTATTTACATATATCTTTTGTTTCATCTCTATAAAACGCTCGTATCAATTATGAATATTACATTTTCAGAAACAATGGCGTTACTGGCAATTTTTTACAAAACTGAAAACTAGTATTTTTTTTTTAAAATTGAAATATGAGAAAAACTACTAGGTGTAGGTATATAACATTATTAATAAAAAAGTTATAAAATTTTACGCAATATTTAAAAATAAATTAGAAAATAAGACGTTCCATTTAAAAAAGCATATGTTATATCGGCCACACTTTTTTGAAGTACCCTGTATGCTCAAAAATAATTTTAAACTGTGCACCTTAACATTCCCTAAAACTATTGTATTTAACATTTTTTCGTCATTCTTGAAACAAATTAGATAATGAACTTTACTCTATCGTTGACTCATCCTGTACAGTAACCATAGTTTTTTATTTAAATTATATTATACATTTTAGTGCACTTTCAGCAGATAAAGTTAACATAGAAACCTATGTTAAACAAATATATATATATATATATATATATATATATATATATATATATATATATATATATATATATATATAGATGTATATATATATGTATATATATATATATATATATATATATATATATATATATATATATATATATATATATATATATATATATATATATATATGTATATATATATATAGACGTATATATATATATATATATATATATATATATATATATATATATATATATATATATAAATTTACATTATATTCTTTTTGTTAGTATTCAGAAAGAAGTAACTTTGTGAGTAATAAAAACTGTTAATTGAAACGAACGTTTTATGTTATTTGTAAATAACATATGTTCACGCTTTCACGTTATCATTACTAGCCTATTAAGTGCAATTTTTCGCGACTATAGAATTAAATAAAAATTCTCATGATGGGTTGGGTTTGTTAGGTTTTTATTGCTATAACTCTATTTTTAATATATAATATATATAATAATTCACATGGATATTCCATTCCAGTGTGAAAAAAATATTCAATACATAAAAATAAAATCTAGAGTCTATGAAATAGAGGAAACTGGGAAGTCGATTCTCTACGAAATAAAAAGTGTAAAGGAAAATAAGGATCTCTCGGAAGAAGACAGATCACACATTATCTTGAAACCAAACAATAACACCCTTAAGGCTCGATTCACACTATGATGCCGCTCTCGATATAATCTCGGTTCGATAACATATGCTTACAAGAGAAACAATTAGTGTATTCACACTGTCACTGTCGCTCAGATTTCGATCTCATAATGCTCCGATATCGATACATCTCAAAGAATATTTTATCGGAGCGAGATCGAACTTGTCATGATTTGTCACGGTAATATGAATATGTTCGCGATCCCACTGCTCTCCGTACCCGCTTAGTTGAGCACTAGACAACAAGTGCGCGTAAAGTAAAAAATTAATAAAAATTAAAACATGTCAATAAATAATGGCGAACGAAAAATTGTGGACATTTGAGAGAGGGTAATTATGTATTATCAATTAGATGAAGGTAAATGTATAATAGTCACTTTCACTTTTTGAATCATCCACTAAAAGAATAGCTATAATTGCTAATTCTTCAATTGAAAGCTTAAATGACCTTATGTATGCACTTTTCTCAACTGCTCTGATCTAACTTAAATCGTTGACGAGGAAAAACTGAAGCAAGATCTATATAGGAACAGCAATGTGGATATGAGAAAAGTTTATCGATCCGAGAGCATATCGAGCGCGGCCTCATAGTGTGAACCGAACCTAAATGTGAGTTATGTGATATCATTTTTATGGAACCTTACTCTTTAAGCAGTCTACTAGGATTTGAAAAGACGGTTTTTAAAGTCGATCGATGACATGTATCTACTCTACCAGTACATATAATGAAAGTGCGTATGATAAGTGTAACTGTAATATTATTTCGGAGGCGTATTTTAACTCCTCCATATTTGAGTTTGACATAAAACCTGAACTAACGTGGTTATATGCACCTGCTCATATTATATATTGACCTGTGTCGTCTGAAGGGTAGCAGTACATTGATAACATTAGAATGAGAATATTGGATAATAACGAGTTAAGAAACTTTCGAGGAGAAAAGATTATTGTTTTATTTTCCATGAGGTTTCAATCCTACCATCATAACCTGCACAAAGAAAGTATAGTAAAAATAACTCTAATTAAGCAGGCAAAGTCTGAAGCAAGAGAGAATAAAAGAGAGGTTTTTAGACAGTGGCACTGTAACGTTTAATCTTGTCAAGCCAGAACAAGAGTTTAATTTTGAAGACTTTTCTTTAAAATATTTTGGATTAAAATTAAAAATTAAATAATATGACAACTCGTAATAAATTAAATATGTTCGATAAACTAATATTTGATAATTTTCTTGTTAGTTTACATGATCACACTTCTAAACCCTATCAAACTCCGAGCGTTGGAAATTCTGATAAAATAAGAACACCCATCAATTTTCAAGACCTAATCCTCGATATTGCTGATACCTACATCTACATTGAGGAAACTTTTATTCAAAACGATGTAAAAAAATGCCACTTATCTAACAATGCTTTTCTTTTTGATGACATAAGATATGAAATGGGGGGTGAACTTCTTCTTCTTAAAGTGCCTATTCGGTGCGAATGTTGGCTGTTATTACTTTATCCACTGCAGCTCTAAAAAGACCGGTAATATTTGTTGAGAACCAATTTCGCAGATTGTTTAGCTAGGAAATATGTCTGCGTCCTGGTCCCCTTTTTCCAAATACCTGTTCTTGGAATATTTGCTGCAGTAATTCATATCTGTGGAGATTTCTCATTATGTGTCCTAAATACTCCAGTTGCTGTTTAATATATTTATTAACGACCTACGAAAGGTGATTCTATTTTCAAGGCCCTTGTTTTTTGCAGATGACTTGAAATTGTCTACGGCAATTCATTCTGTTGACGATGCTATGAGACTGCAGGGAGACTTGGATAAGGTGAGTGAGTGGTGCAGGAGAAACAAAATGAAATTAAATATTCAAAAATGTAAGATTATGTCGTTCTTTCGAGTGAAAGTTCCGCTTTTGTATGACTACAGTATTAATAATTGTCTTCTCGAAAGAGTCTCCTCATTGTGTGACTTGGGTATTTATTTGGACACTAAGCTTGATTTTCATATTCATTATGACTTTATTACTAACAAATGTATTAAACTCCTTGGCTTCGTCTGTAGGAATACTAGGGATTTCCGGACCGTAGATAGCGGGAATATTTTGTACAAGGCCTTGGTGAGATCTTCTTTGGAGTATCTGTCATGTGTGTGGTCGCCATCGTATGCTGTGCATATTGAGGGTGTTGAAAGGGTACAGAGGAAGTATGCTAGATATGTCTCATGCAAATTTAAGTGGAACATCACTGCCTATGGGGACCAGCTACGAAGACTTCAGCTGCAATCACTTTCAGGACGAAGGAAAGTTGCTGATATATGTTTCTTATTTCGACTTGTAATGGTCATATAGACTGTCTCTTGAGTCTGATAAATTTTCATGTTCCACCAAGATCAACAAGGGTCCACGTACTCTTTGCCCCGAGGTACCACAGATGTAACTATGGCCTATTCTCGCCGATCACTAGAATCACTAATGGTGCCAGTGAAGCGGATCTTGATTTTTTTAATCTCTCTTTAAAAACGTTTAAAAGAAAAACTGTTGACAGTCCACTGAGTTTTTGAAATGATAATTACTGGTGTTATTATTGTATTGTATTGTTATAAGTTTACTATATTATTGAAATTTTTCTGTAAATACTATGTATAAAATGGGTCTGCCCGTAGATAATTAAATAAATAAATAAATTTTCCTACTTTAACAGTTTCCATAATTTTCAGTTTCTTGTTCACGCGACGTAAGACATCCTCGTTGGTAATATGGTCAGTATAAGAAATTTTCAAAATTCAGCTATATAGCCATATTTCAAATGCCTCAAATTTCTTAGAAGTGGCTTCAGTCAGCGTCCAAGATTCCACACCATAAAGAAGGACACTGAAGACATGACATCTTAGGAGTCTCATTTTCGTGCTCAAGTTTATTGCTGAGCTTTTGAAAAGTGATGTCATTTTGAGAAAAACTGCTCTAGCTTTTTCGATATGGTAACGAATTTCCTGTGATTAAACCCATTGTTCGTTTATCATGATACTTAGATGTGAATATTGTGGAGTTCTTTGTATTTGTTGATTGTTAACCATCAACAAGGTAACAGGAACCGGAGACTTGATGATTACCATGTATTTTGTTTTGCTGATATTAAGTTCAAGGCCGTATCGATTACTGACTTCGTTTATTTTTGTCGTATGATGTTGTACGCCTTTTAAGTTATCAGCTATAACCGCCGTATCGTTAGCATAACGAATGTTATTTATTCGCTCCCCATTAAGAAGTTTCCTTCATCGGCCTTTTCCAGTGCCTCTCTGAAGATTTGCTCAGGGTATATATTAAACAATAGAGGAGACAAAACACAATCCTGTCTTTCTCCCCATTCAATCGATATTGCTTCTGAGCGCTCCCCTTCTGCTTTGATAAATGCCATCTGGTTCCAGTAGAGGTTTCCAATAATCTACAAATCCTTTCCATCTAGCCCAAGGTCTTTCAGAATTTTGTCCATTTTGTGATGTTGGACTCTATCAAAGGCATTTTGGTAGTCGATCAAGCATAAATATACGTCACAATTGACGTCTCTATATTGCTAAATCAAAACCCGCATAGAAAAAACAAGGCTCTGATTCTCATGGCATCACGAAAACAGAATTGTGTAGCTGACATGTTTTCTTCACACAACTTGTATCTTCTTCCGTGAATGATTTTCAGAAATGTTTTTAAAAGATTGCTTATGAGGCCAATTGTTCGATATTCTCCGCATTTTTTAGGACTTCCATTTTTTGGGATCGTTATAAACTCAGAGTTTTTAACCAGCTTTCTGGTATTTTTTCCTAAATCATAGATTTTATTGTAGATCACCGTAAACTACTTAATCCCATCCTCATCTAAGAGCTTAAGAATTCATTGGGACTGGTGGCTTTTCTAATTTTTAGTTGATTTATTGCAATGCGCACTTCATCGGTGGTAATACAAGGCCCAAACAAGTCTATTGAGCATTGTGGCTGATCTGGTCTTGCATCAGAAAATAACTCTGCAATATCTTCGGTTCCTCTTCTTTATCGATAACAACGTTTCCTTGATGATCTATTAAACGTCCATTTGATTTCGTTCTCCGTTCACTAGTTAAGTCTTTGATTTTTCGATAGATATTAAAGCTATCATACTTTCCCTGCAACTCCTCTATCTCTTTACGTTTTTCACCATTCCACCTATCTTTAGCTGTTCAAATTTCTTTCTGTATTTGTGTATGTAGTCTGCTATATTCTCTTTTGTTACCTCTGTTTTTGTGTAACCGCCTTTCCTCCATTATTCTTAGAATGTCATCTGTCATCCGTTCTTTCCTTTTATGTGTTTGTTCTATAGTTAGATACTTATTCTTTAGCCCCCTTGTTGGGGGTAAACAGATAGCCCTAATACAAACCCAAGAGTAACTACTACACTAAAAACTTTAACATCTTTTAGAAAAAAATCAAGCCCATGTACTAACTCTAAAAGGTTGGAAGCTTGAACGAAACCACACAACAAATGTTAGCCAAACCCACCATGTATTCTTCGGAAAATTACACTAAAATATAAAAACAAGCGATTAGAGAGATTTTGCAACGCTTATTTTTCACATGCCTTTGACCTTATCGTTATCTCAAGCATGTGCAGTATTAGAGCGAAAGAATTTCACTTTCACACTACGGCAGAATTGCAACAAAATAAACGAAAATAAGGTTATGTTAGTATTCATCTTCTATAAATTTAGGAGATTTTTTTTCATCAATTTGATGGTTGGGCACACCGGTTATTTGATGGGTCAACGCAAGTTTCTAAATTAAAGTTGTGTCTAGCAGGTTTCCATTACTTCCTTCAATATTTCCAAGTTAATACGAATGTGCGATAAATAATATTTTATTTCAAATAAACACTATACAATAGTTACCACCACTGCATCAAACACTTTGTACCTGACACGCGTGTCTCGAGCCACGTGAGCATCATCATGAGTGATGACTGACCGTCAACTTACTAATCGCTCCTGATGATGCTAACATGGTTACTGTAATACGTGCCGAATGAAGACATGCTTGAGATAGCGATAAGGACAAAGGCATGTGAAAAATAGGTGTTTTAAATCTCTCTAATCTCTTGTTTTTAAATTTGACGACGTATTAAATGGTAATCATTCTATAATAAACTCATATTTTAGCATGGGGAGTTCTAAAAATATAGACAGTTTTTATTTAGCTCAGACCAATTCTAAAATACCAGAAAATAATGCTAACTTTATAGTGCTATTTAAACTAGATGAAACAAATTTAAAACATATATTTGGATTATATAATGTTATCTTCCCAGAATTTTCTGAAATGTGTGGAGTCTATTGGAAAGAAAAATGTGACTTCATTGTAATTTCTAAAGGGCATGACAAGGAAAATATAAAAAAGGTTTTGATTGTTATATCATGCCCTAATAAGCAAAACATCGGCATGACTTTAGTACCGCTAAGTAGTCAAATCGAGATCACAAAAAAATTCCTCGAGGCAATAGAAACGTTCAGAAGAAAATATAATTATTACCTTCAGGAATAAGTACAAAAATTATAGGAACAAGTCAGAACTTGAAGAATTTCATAAACATGTTACTACTCGGTTGTTCTCATTGTCGAACGTTGTCAATACTGGTTTACCTCTAAAACAAGCTTCTCTCTCATCTGTTGTTCCGAAAATTAAGAAAAAAATTCGTACAGAACCGCCGATGAAGACGAATTACCAATTAAAAAGTTAACATTTTCCGCGACGAGCGGAAGCATAAGTTCTCTCGTTACAACCTACATAGATGGGCTAAAAAATAGAATTAAAGATTTTGATAAAACATTTGGAGTCTGACTAACTCCTAAAAATGGTAAAAAATATTTAATAGATGATGTGGGAATTTGTTTCGGCAGTAAAATATCTTTACGCGGAAACAATAAACATCTTTATTATCTTTACATTTTGTTAAAACAGCTCACTAGCCATTACTCCGAAAAAAGAAAACAAGTAAAAAATCCCAGTAATAAACCTCGGAATATGGACAGAATTTTAGTATGACGACCTTCGCAATGAAACAAGGAGATGAATTTTGGTTTGTTGTAGTGATGATAACTATTCAGTAATGCCATTGTGCCAAAGATTGCAGAATCCCAACAAATATGAAGACTAATTAACTATTGTCAGTGTTATTTGTAATAAAAAATTATAATTTCAATTTTACTGTATTTTCTTAGTGGTTTGTATACTTAAGTAGGAAAAAAAAAAGGCCCTACCATAATAGCTATAGCGATAAGAATAACGAACTTCAAATAACCTCTTTTGTAAGTTCCTAAATAAGGGAAATCGTTATCGTTAATAAAGGTTTCTCTTATTTCGTTTCAATACTACGCAATGTCTAAACGGTGGGCGCATGGTTCAAGTAACGATAACAGCTAAGTTTAATTTCCTTAAATCCAAAAAATTAAAAATTTTGGAATAAAAAAATACAATTATATTTTACATGAAATTTTCAATAAAAAAGGTCTCTAGTAATTTTTCACAAAAATGCATAGATTTCGAGAAAAAAATTCCTAAAACTATCTATAATTTCATATTTTGAAGGTTCATATTTATAAACATGTTTTCGAAAAAAGCTCTCTGTGTTTAACACGGTTGCGATTGTCTTTAAATACAATTTTAAAGCCCACATTACTTTTTTTTAATTATTTCTATTTATTTTTAGTTTCCTTAAAACTTTTTTCTTATTTTAAAAAAACTAAAAATAAATAAAAACAATTGAAAAAAAGCATTGTGGACTTTAAAATTACAGTTAAAGATAGTCTTAACTCTATTAAACGCAGAGAGCTTTTGTCGAAAAGATGTTTATAAACATGAAGCTTCAGTACTCAAAATATGAAATTACAGATAGTTTAGGAATTTCTTTCTCGGAATTAATGCATTTTAGTGAAAAATTACTAGATACCTTTTTTATTGCAAATTGCATGTAGAATACGACTATTTTTTGAATCGACGTGTGCCATATTGGATCCAACATCTTGGATTTTTAAATTCTGACCTTAGATTCGTGATCAGTAACCATCGGCAACCTTTGAACTACAAACAATTTCAATCACTCAAAATCTCCAAGCTGAAAAAGGGTTAACGTTTACCTCACTTGCAGCCGCCCTTTTAGGAGATAAGGTCTTACCATTCAAAAGTTAAACATATTTTAAAAATATAAGTTTATAATTGCACTTTAGGGGCCCCAAGAACACGTAATAATCAAGTTCTGTAAGAATCAGAGATGTGATCGATTTTGAGGTCCGCTATATTGGATCCGCCATTTTGAATTTCTCATCAGTAATGCAAACACACGAAGGTGGATAGATCTGAATTCTTTTTCGAATATTTTTTAGCTGTTTTTTTAGTTTTAATAACTATTTTCGACGCATACCTTACTTGTAGCCGCCATATTGGACCCGCCATTTTAAGTGATCATTTTTTTCCGTCGCCTACAATTTTGGGCAGAGCTTTATCCCGGTTGACGTGATTCGTGCCATATATACACACACACACACACATATATATATATATATATATATATATATATATATATATATATATATATATATATATATATATATATATATATATATATATATATATATATATATATAGGTATATGTATATATATCGGGTATTCCAAAAACCGACGTATTCCCTTCGAGAGTTGATAGGCCAGCTCATATATAACTCAGTAGAAAATGTAAATATGACTTTAGTGAAAAATCGTTAGATTTCGGGCCAAAGTTAGCTAATTAAAATATTTGTACTCATGATACTTACAAAAATGTTTTTTTCCCCGTAGGCTTAGCACAATTAGTTGTAACCTGAACTGTGATCAACAGCAGGATTATTCAGGATTATGTAACAGTAATTAGAATCCTAGAATACGGAAATTTGTAGTTATGGCACTCGATAAACTGATATAAGGTGAAGATTTTCATTAAATTCATAAAAGTGCCAATATCTCTAAATTTAACGATTTTTCACTAAACTATATTTTACCAAATTATTTACAAATTTTTTTACACCATTGTATGAACTACCTTAGACGCAGGCTATGTTGTCAAAAATACGATTTTCTTAAACAATTATAGATTTTAAAATTTCAGGTAAAATTAATCCAATAACAAATGAAAATTATAATAGAAAATACCTAGTAAAAAGAATCTTTAACCATAATTAACAATTTTTTTTTATTTATTATTTGAAAAGATATTTCTACAATAACGCGTGAGAACAACTGGACCATTACCCCTTGACAGCTGATTTTGAGTTTTATCTTGGGTTTGGGCAAAATAAAAATAGAATTTCAAATAGGTTTTTCTGTTTACTTTTCCAAGGTCAATACCGAAATGGTTAACGATTGTCTTATAAAAAATGTTAACATTTTTTAGTGTTAAAGTGAAAACAAAGAAGATTTAAAAAAACGTATTTTATGTACCTTGTGCAATCGATCTCCATACAAAATATCCTAAGGTGAGCGAGACTTTCACACTTGCTGCTATGTTCTACACTTCTTAATTTTTTAGCTAACACCACCTTTACCTACGGCATATTGCAAAATTTGTAAACGTTCGCTGTAAATAAAGAAACTAAACATGAATTAGACGTTTTGATAGAGGGCGTTGGCACTTGCACATTTTCAAGTAGAGAAGAGTAGGGCAAATTGACCCTTAGCTTGAAAAAATCGTAGATAAAATACATTTTCGTGTACAAAAATATTTACGGTTGATAAAAGTGGATTTTCCAACGTTCAGAAAAAAAACTCGAAAAGTTTTAGGATTTAAAAGGAAGAAACAAATCGATGCAATCAGAAGCGGAGAAAAAGGAGTTAATATGACAGCCTTGTGTTCTGCCAGTGTGGCTGGACAGTTTGTGCTGAGAATGCTTATATTCAAAAGACTGCGACAAAATCCTGAGTTGTGGAAGGGTACACCGTCTGAGAGTGTTGTCACCATTTCAGACATTAGCTATATTAACTCAAACTTATTTGTAGAATGTTTGAAACATTTTATAAGCGTAGTAAAGTTAATCCCTGAAAATAAAGTGTTACTTTTTCTTGATAGAAATACAACGCATTAGAAGATACTGGGAGCGTTGAACATAGCAAAGGTTAATGGAATATAATAGTGTTACAACTGCTAAGCCTTACTACTCACCAGCTTCAGCCACTGGACGTATCTTTTTTTAAACCCATGGGCAACTATTATATTCAAGCAACAGAAAAATTCTTGAGAGAAAATCCAGATCGTTAAGTAACGTAATATATATCAAGTTTATTTGCAGAAGCTTACCAAACAGTCGCTATCATTGGCACCATTGTGAACGGATTTAAAGCGACTGGAGTTTGACCTGTGGACAAAAACGTCTTTCCCGAACATTTGTTTAAAGCAGCTGAAAATATAAATGCTCTCTCTCTCAAACACACTACAGTAATGACAGTACATCGATCTTATAAGACGCTTCTATTATTTATCAATAATGAAAACAAGCAAATTGTTCAGCAACCTGATGTCTTCGAATGGATTGCCACATTTAAATAGTGAACAGTCTACTTCAGGATTTAATGCTAAAGCTTTTAAAAAATGAATTTTTATGCCCAATACTACAAAAAATACTAAACAAACAAATGTGGAAATTATATCATGTCCTTATAAAAATATGTTGGACGAATGACCACTAGCCAAACCGAGAAAAAATATAGCTAAAAAGGTAAAGACATCAATAAACAAGCGAAAGTATCAAAAAAAAGAAAGACTCCAAAAACAAAAATAATATGATATAGCCCACCCATTACTAACCTGCACTAAAAAGCTACGGACAGTCAGCAAACGCCGAAAATAAATCCTTTGATGCCGACATCTTCCGATGATAATAAAGGAAGAATTTCTTGTCGGCGGTCGACAGAAGATAGCCTTTAGAAGAAAGAAGGTAAACGACTTTAAAAATCTACCTCAATAATTTATTATGCTGTCCTTTTTAGAATGAAGCAAATACAATTTTAGCGGATTACATGTGTTAAAATTTTTACGTATTATAGTAGAATATTGAAATAGAAAACTTGTGTAGTTAATATTTTGTATCATAAAGTAATTATTTTAAAAGGTAAATATTTTTATAATACTTTTTTTTATTAAATTTAGTTAAAAAAACCTTCTCAAATGTGACCAACATTTACATTCTGGTTAACAGTCGGCGATATTGTGAAGTCATTTAGTACACTAGTGGTGGTGTGAAAAAATATTCACGTCATCATTTCTTTAGGGTTGAGTTTTTCCTTTATTATTAAGATCCAATATTTAGGGTGAATTTGCTACAATACGTCTTGCTACAAGGAGGCACCAGTTCCAATATATATATATATATACATATATTATATATATATATATATATATATATATATATATATATATATATATATATATATATATATATATATATATGTATATATATATATATATATATATATATATATATATATATATATATATATATATATTATATATATATCTATATATATATATATATATATATATATATATATATATATATATATAACACAATTTAATTAACCGCAAATAAGCAGGAAATTCGCGGAATTGATAGGTAGGGTGGAGGTTGTTCCTTACTACTATCTATCTGTGTCGTCGTAACTGTTGAGAGACTACCCATTTCCATATCAACTTGGGAAAATAAATTCGAGTCGTCCAGAAGGCAACTTCCGGTTATCTATACTAAAATACAACATTAGCCAACTGCAACTTTACTGTCCTCAATCCATTTTATTAATCTTAATAGATTTTAATTGGCATGTTACAATATAAATACGTCTTGTGTGTAAATTTAATTATTCTGCCAGTCGGGCATACTTAGCATTATTTCCTCATACTATCCCTTCTCATGGCTTTCTCTTAGTTGTTTGTGTGAGTTAAAAAGTGGTATTATATAAAAAATGCAGTGATGGTGTCATTCAAGCAACTCACCTATAGTTAGAACAAATTCTAGGATATTCATTCAAAATTTTGAAACCTAGGTCACTTTGACAATAAATGCGAAGTAGCTTGACATATACTGCTGCATTAAATTTTATAACTCCAAAAGAAAATAACCGGTCAAGTGCAAGTTGAACTTGCGCATTAGTGTTCCGTACGTTGATTGCTTTTAAAATAAAAAAAAATTGTCACAGAGGTATAAAATGATCAGTGACTTCACAAAATACACCCCAAATGAGTTTTCAACAAAGTTTGTTTCCAATCTTTACTGAAATCTGATGACCTTGAAATTTTTGTTTTTTTTTATATACCATATAAATTATTAAAGGTAATGCACTCGTGATAATTTTCGTTCAATCTACACCCCGTGGAGAATATTCCAGAATTTTTTTCGAAATTTTTTGATAAGTACTTTTCGAGATAAGGCTCGGGACAGCGATTTTTTCGCGAATTTTTAAAAATAATACAAAGAAAAGTGCGCGCAAGTATAATATTATATATATATATATATATATATATATATATATTTTTACTTGTGTTTTTACAAGCTTTCATTTGACACCACACTCGATGACCTAGTAAAAAAAATTTTTTTTCACTTCCGACTTCACCCCCCAAAACTAACCCCTTAAGTCAAAATTTAATTCTCAAAACTACATGGCTCTGATGAGGCCATCATTTCCTATATTATTACCAAATTTCACCTTTCTATGTCAAATAGTTTCGGAGAAAATCGGGTGTGACAGACAGACAGACAGACAGACACCGAAGTGATCTTATAAGTGTTCCGTACGGAACACTAAAAAATAAATTATTGTAAGTATGATATATGCAATCGTTTTTTGTCCGAATTTTTCAGATTATCCGATTCATTTTCATTTATCGTCCTAGCTTACAACGCAATCTTCATTAAGTGGAATAAGATATGATGTAGTGTGCCCGGACATAGAGTGTTTGCTACATGATCCTACAATCTATCCATTTAATTGTAGGAACTATTTTAGCCATTTTAATATCACCAATGTGAAAAGTAGTTGGAATTCATCTTCAGATGAAAGCCTTTTTTTATAACTATAACACTGAATTTGTTTAAATTATCGTACCCTTTAAAGGATAGGAGTTATTTTGTTAATTAAAAATATATTTTCGGTCTTTTTAAAATATTCGTCATATTCTATACAATAAAATAAAAAAATGATCTAATCCTAATAATTTTTCTACTGAAATTTGCAATTTATGTCAAGGTTAATCTCCACGGCGCATCATCATGACGTTAGATACATGATAAATAATCCAGTCAAAATAGACATTTAACTTTGCAACGTCTGCTAAAAATGTTATTCAAGGTCAAATGTCAAAAATATTGTTTTTTTTCGCATTTTTCTCGTAACCGGTAAGGGTTATCGTAAGAGTATGTTAGACAAAAGTTGCAGATCATACAATTCTCTACAAAAAATTGGTCTTATACTTTTTTTTCCTACGGATCACCATTCCTGAGATATCACGATTCCAAAAGTTAGAGAAGTCGTATTCTACATAATGTGCACACATTCCCGCATCACCTATGAGGTAGTGTAACATACTTGGCGCATTTTTTTAACGTGGTCTCCCCAGTAGGCATACTCCACGATCTATTGTGATTAAGTTTTATTATACAGTATCCTATTGATTGAAAAAATGGTACTATTGGTAATGATTAAAGTGGAACGGATTATTGTTGATTTCGTTTTGATCCAAATCGGAGATAAAAAAAATTGAGAGACCTAGTTGCAATCTTGATTTGAAAAATCAAGGCCGAACAGCAGTCATAAGAGAGTGGCTGATATATGTAATTTAAATAGTTTATTTTTCAAAATTACTCGCTCCAAAAAATGAGTCGTTGACTCCGGAATATCACTGTTAATATTTTCAAACATTCGACTAGGTGGGGGGTAATTATTATTGTCAAATACTGTAGATTGAATATCCTCTCGAATGATTTCTGCCGCAGCTTTCATTATTCTAAATCATTCTTCTTTTTCATTTTGTTTTCTATTGTCATACCAAGGTTTTTTGAAAATATCGTGCTGATTGTCAGTAAAACAGATAAATGTTAAAACTTCCTTGTTTCTCAGTTATAATCATTTTATTACCATACTTTAACCTTAATCTTGTCTTAATTGTTCTATTATCTATAGCTGGATTTTTGCAAATATTTTTTTAATTCTTCCAAAACTGATAATCATCACTATTTTCAATGTAGGCAAATATTTCTTCCATCGCCAAAATAATAGAATCATCTTCAGGACGACCGATTTTATCCCCCGTGGTGGGTCTCAAAAAGGAATTATAACAATCATTATGGTACTTAGCCTCAGCAGAAACTAAATCATATTCATACTCAATGCGTACAATAACAGTTTTTGCTACGTCATCAGAACGAGTCCGAGCTACTTTCAGACTAGAATCTTTAAAAAAAAGTGTAGCAATATGATAAATTTTACGCCGAACATTCTGCGCTTTTTTCTTTTTAGCCTCTTCATTTGCTTCACCGCCGCAAAATAAGCAATAATTTTTAAAACAAAAAACCGACTCACTTACTCGCACTCTAGTACGAGGTGGACTAATCGTAGATGGCTTGTTCCATCTCGTGCTGTCTTTTACCTGCAGCAATACTACTCTTTCGAGTGTACATTTTACGACACTGCACATGGATTGTCACAGATTGCTTGTCTTTCAGGTATTCAAGAAACCTATCATTCCTTTCAACAGTTGAATGAATCAAAGTCTTCATTCCACGATCAGCAACAACCATTTCACTTTCAGTCAAAGGTTTACTACAAATAAAGCAAAAGTGGGACATTTTTAAAAAATTATTTAACGGCATAAATTGAAATCAAAAATATTATCAATGAGCACGTCTGTTCACTACAAAGAAACGTTCAATACTAAAAGTAGTTATTTCATTTACGTCCTTCAAAAAAGGGTGAACAATGGAGTAGCTGACAGATGATGCTCAAGGTTATACGGGCAAATGGAATTAGGGACTAAGTGTATATTCATTCTGAATCATATAATTTGTACGTATTTTAGTGTGTGAGTCATACAAACCAATATTTTTACTTATATTGAACCTCTAATGACGTATACAGGCCGCGTAAGAGTGCATATTAGTATTTTCGATGTTTGAAATCGCGATATCTGAGGAATGGTAATTCGTAGGAAAAAAGTATAGAAACAATTTTTGCAGAGAATTGCATGGTCTACAACTTTTGTCTGACTTATTTTTAAGATAACATTTACCGTTTACGAGACAAATGTCAAAAAAACGATATTTTTGACATTTGACCTTGAATAACATTTTTAGCAGACGTGGGGACTTTTGATATTTTATTTGTAATAGTGTATTTAAGATCTATACCAATTTTCAGCTCTATGCGAATTATTGCGAAGTTACCACTTTTTTTCATTTATTTTGACTGGATAAAATCCAGCAATCGGTTTCATCTGTCCTAAAGTAAGCGATATTTACATGGACCGACGGAATAAATCTCACAGTGGAACGCGAAATTGCAACATCAAGATTTCGACGAAATTATGTTTTATTTTCCAACTTAATTTTAGTACCTTAGTGGTTTTGTGCTGTAGATTTTGTAAAAATCATAAGAAGTTGATTTAAAGCTGAATAAAAAAATCTTCGTTTTTGTACTAAAGCCCAACACTTTTTTTTCTCTCTGTGATCCGATCGTATACACAAAACAAATGACAAACGTTGCGATACTATCTGTCAAGCCGACTTAGATAAGGAATATATATGATCCTGAGAACGACTGAAAGCTAATCCCCCGAACAAATGTTGTTTTTATATTTTGTTCACTACAAATTTTATAATGTTTAATGAATATTGAGTAATGTAGCCTTGAGGTCCTATGTACGCTTTGAGCCTACCTCAAAATCATGATCAAATCGCTTGAAACAACCAAGTTAGGCATTGGCATTATAGTAAAATTGCAGTCTTAAGGTACAAAAATGCTATTTGGTTGTTTCTATCCTAGTAGTTCTTAGTGTATTCAATAGCATATACGTTAAATCACTTTTAAAACATATTGTTGCATCGCCAAGGACGGTTTAAGGTGGGCATATGCCTCCCCCCGCACAAGATACCCCACTTAGAGCCGATTCTTTTTTTATTCTTTTGTAAAAAATACCCCCCCACCGATATTTAAATTGTTTTTTTAAGTTATTAGAGTTCCACTGTAGGTAGAGATTTTTTGTGAAATTTGTCAGTTTGCTATCGCCATAATTCCATAGGAAAAAAGACACCCATAGACTGTCCCGCCCCATATAGCTCTCATCGGCTTTCGTAAAGTTATTTAAAAAAGTGATTTTTCTTTTTTTTGAGTTTATCTTGAAGAATGATGCATTTGAATATATATAGGTAAGAGCGCCTACATATGGATCATTTTTATGTATTTTTTTTTAAGTAATTAGTAATGTTTTGAAGATAGGAAATGTTACTAGAAATTGTTGTACGAAAACCTGTTTTTCGGTATTTAAAAACATATTTGTTATACTCCAGGGTGCGTCCCAGTGATTTTATTGGTTTTAATAGAAAGAAGAGTATTTTTACTAATCAAATATATTAATTTTATATTAATATAATATTAATAATATATATTAGCAGTGATTTCCTGTGAAATCATGGTTTTTAAATCAGATGGTGAAAACCACGTGGTATTTTGTATTTATTTATTTTTTTTTTTAGTTTAAACAGTTTTTGTTTTGTTCTAGGATCCGAGGGTACTTTAGGTGCTCAAGTAGTAACGCGTAGACTACTTTTTGACAAAATAAGGAACAAAATTTGCCAAATTTTAAAGAAAAATTGATATATCTTGAGAGTTATATTTTATCATAAGATAAATATTGTGATGATCAAAGGAAATAAGTGAGGCATAAGTTCTCCTATTTAAAGTCACAATTCAAGAAAAAGTGGACAGAAGTGCATAAAAAAAACAGAAGTTTTTCTTAAAAAGAATGACGAATGGTTACAAGGAACATTTGAAATACTTAAAATAAAACGCCATTCTTATGGTAGATCAACGAAGTTATTTGAAGAATCGAGTGAGAGGACCAAACGTAGAAAAACAGAGGAAGTACGCAGTGTCCTAGAAAAAGAAGTAATAATGCGTGCTGTTCAAACATCCCTTCAAAGTTCTGGAGAAAGAACTGCATTCAGTATTCTACAAGACATAACTAACTCTCCTCAGACAGCCCCAGCATACCAAAAAGTATACAAGATGTCAAAGCAGCATGAAAAATAGTCACAACTAAATCCAAGGAATAGTAACAAGAAGTATTATCCAAGTTACACCGTGTTACAGCAAGCAAAAAGGACTTGTTATCCGGCGAAAGAAGCTTATCGGGTAACTGAAACATGTGCTGAAACTAACTTACAACATTTATTGGATCACACGGCTAAACGTTTGGCCACATATTTGGAGGAAGTACTAAAAGAATTAAATCTAGAAGAGCGTTAATCATTGACACTTATTTCAAAATGATGTAATGGAGCGCAACAAGCACAATTTAAGCAAAAAATGCAAGAAGAAGATGCAGTTGACAGCTTTGCTTTGTTCTACCACAATAGTGGGACAAACAAGAAAGTTATTTGGCAGAATACAGCTTTCTTTTCGCCAAGATATTGTCGGCCAATGAGGATTACATTTGTTAAAGAAACAGTGGATATTACAAATTCTGAAATTACTTACATGAAACATATAATCACGCTAACTATGGTCGATGCAAAAGTGTGCAATGCTATTATTTCAACTACGTCAACAACGAGATGCTATATTTGTGTTAATAGTTCAAAGCAGTTTAATGACCTCAATGTAAATAATAACCTCGACCCAGAGCCTTTACAATTTGGCCTGTATGTATTGTACGCTAGGATTATGAAAAAGTATTCTACATTTGTCGTACAGGCATCCTGTGCAAAACTGGCAACTAAGATGGAACAGTGACAAAGAAATTGTCAAGCTAAAAAAGACAGAATACAAGCAAAATTCAGGGAACAAATGAGCTTAATCATAGAAGTGCCAAAAGCTGGATTTGGTAACACCAGTGTTGGCAATACAAGCTGGAGATTGTTTGCCAATCCAGAGGTGGAGTGTGAAATTACCGGTGTCGACTTTAACCTCATAAATCGCTTGAAAGTGATTTTGGAAGTAATATTGAGTGTGCACAAAATATTAATTCACGGTGCAACAGTAATGGGAAAGACACTTTTGTCCATTGGATTACTGCCGGAAGAAGCAGCAAAAGGGCGAAACAAGCACTTTCGCCTCTACCGGCAAAATTTTACTAGAAAATTCTTAAGGGAAGAATGCAATTTATTTGTTCTCAAGAGATTATTGCTCAGCTCAGATCCCTTAATATCTAGTATAAGGCCAAAACCCCAAAAAAGATCTATGTCGTTTAATGAAGAAGCAATACAAATGCTTGTTTCTACTGAACCCAGTATTAGCGACGAAAGTTCCGAAGAAGAAGAGTAATGGATTTCGGGCGCGAACGAAGAGACGTGGGATTCTTCATCGTGAATAATTAATTTTGTAATTTTTGTTTAAGTCAACATGTTCTTTTTTCTCAATATACTGTTCTTTTATATATTAAAATGTATTTTTCTTCAAAATGTGCACTTCAAAACGCTTGGCACTGCTATATTTAGAAATAAACCCCGATTTAAAATATTTAAAAAACCAAAAAAATAATTTTGTCCGCATAAAACGCTGGAATACCCTTATGTGAGCTCTCCAAAAAAAAAACTAATGGCATAGGATAAATAATAAATTAGGGTTGTATAAGGTAATATTATATTATTTGTAACAAAAATTTTTTTATCGAGTCGCCGTTATCACAACACCAGAAACTATATCGTTTTTACCAACTTTTTAAATTGTTCAAAAAGGACACAGTTGTGTATTTAGGAAAACTCTTAGCACCAAAGCAATATCCATATCTAGAAGTCAAACTCCATTCAGTCCCACTATGCTAGGTTAGGTGGCGTCACTTTCTTAACCAATCAAAGTGCATAATTTCAGTTAGTCTTAAGAGTGTCAACGCCTATTTAAGCATGCCTTACGGAAAAAAATAAAATAAAGTAACTAAAAGTTCAACGAACTATGATGTGCGATTTGTGAAATTAATTTTTAAGTCATAGTGTAATTAAAATTACGTTCTAACCAACTTTCTAAACTACCAACTGAATATATTTACTTCTTAATAAATTATAAATTAGGAGGGCTTTTAGAAATATCCAGGTTCTACATAATAGATGGCGTCACATAAGAACGAGGTGGTTTTTAAGTAGTTAAAGAATTAAAGTATCTTTGAGTTTATGTACCTTGTAAGTATCTTCAAGCAAAGCACAATTTAGTTTATAAAACTTCTGAAAAAAGTTTAAATTAACTCCTTGGAATGGTCATCGAAAACATTAAGTAAAGAGAAAGTGTATACTCCGACTCAATTTTTTAAACACCTTCAAAGGTAACTGAGCCGAATCCCTTTATGACGAGAACGGTTTCAGTTTCTCACCTCTTAGGATTAATGTAAGGGTTTTAGTTATCTGTCGTCAGTGACCATTCAGTGTATAATGAACACTCACCCGAAACCTGTGTCTATGTTTCAGTCAGCGCTAAGAAATCATACTGGTATGCAGTGTGTTCCAAAAAGTTTTATACAAATGGAAAAAAGTTTATCTTATTTATTACAAAAAAAATTATTCTTGTTTAAAAGTTCTGCATCACATGGAAATCCATAATCAAGCATCAAAAGTTTAAAATATTTGATGGTATACAGGAAAAATAAAAAATAATAATATATAATGAAGAGTAAAGTGTGTTTAAATTTAAATACAGTGCAAAATATTAATTGAAAATGTTAATAGGTAAATAAAAAATTACACTCACGTGTGATTAGTTAAAAATTCAAAAAAAAAAAAAACTCTAGTAAACTTGGCAGTAATTGTCGGGTTATTTATTGAATAAAGGAAAACGAAATTAATTAAAAACTAGTGTACTGATTTTGATTGTATCATATTTTTGTTAAAAATTTGATAACCTTTTTATCTGCTTTGCAACAATTACATCCATAATAAATTTGAGCTAATATCATTTTATTTTGAAATTGCAACATTACTTAATTACTACGTACATAACGTAACAACTAAATATATGAATCAATTCTAACTTATTTATTTATTTTCAACACTTCCATCTTGAATTTATTTATTAGATATCCTACAGTTGTGAAGTGTACAGGGTGAGTCAACGATAGAATAAAGTTCATTATCTCATTTGTTTCGGGATTGACGAAAAAATGTTAAATACAATCGTTTTAGAGAATATCAAGGTGCACAGTTTAAAATTATTTTTGAGTATACAGGGTAATTCAAAAAAGTGTGGCCGATATAACATTTTTTTTTTAAATGGAACATCCTATTTTCTAATTTATTTTTAAATTCTGCGTCAAATTTTATAACTTTTTTATTAATAATATTGTATACCTAAACCTAGTAGTTTTTCTAATATTTCATTTTTTTAAAAAAAATACCAGTTTTCAGTTTTATAAAAAATTGCTGGGTAAAATTTTATAACTTTTTTATAAATAATGTTATATACCTAAATCTAGTAGTTTCTCTAATATTCCATTTTTTTTTTTTAAATACCAGTTTTCAGTTTTGTAAAAAATTGCCAGTAGCTCCATTGTTTCTGAAGGTGGAATACTCATAATTCGTACGAACGTTCTATAGAAATGAAAAAAAAGATATATGTAAACAAATTTGAGTTAAATGCTACAGGGTGTTCAAAATAAATGTATGCATTTCGACTATTTTAAATTGAAAAATCTCAAATTTTTTAAACGACACACCCTGTTTATTATTATTTTTTCTGATAGATTTTACAAAACCCTCCAACTTTTATTAAGTAAGTCATATATCTATTTCTAATAGTTTTCGATTTATTTTGAATTTTTCAGTTTTTACCCTTGTCTTTAATACACTTACGCTATAACATCATAGTTGCCAAGTCAAAACAAAAATGTAGGCATTGTCAAATTTTGACATGTCTATTAAGCAACTAAAAATAGTTTAATTAGTTGTAGTAAGTGACGTATAAAGGTAATAGTTACGGATTTTCCTAAAAATGAATTAATTAATATGGGTTACATACTGGGCGAGGCGGGAAAAAATTGTCTTTTGGCATTAAGGCTTTACGGAGCGAAGAACCCTAATAGAGGTATATCATCTAGAAAATCTTTTCAGCGCTTAATGGAATGGTTTGATGGTAGTGGTAACGTTGAGGGAGGGAAGTAATAAACCAGAATGATACCAATGAAGAAAAAGAAATGGAGATTTTACTTTATGTTGAAGATAATCCTCAGGTCAGCAGCCGTCAACTAGCTGACTTATCTGACACATCCCAATCTACGACTAATCGCACCACGAGAAAATACAACTATTATCCCTTTCATATGGAACTACACCAAGAACTTCAAGACCGTGATTTTGAACGACGAGTAAAATTTTGTACCACCATGAATGGAACAATAGAGGCCGATCCAAAATTTTTATCCAAAATAATGTTTTCTGATTAATATTAACAGCATTATTATTCAACAGCTTGGGTCCGGGAAGTTGTAAACCAAAATCATTGATCGCTTAATGTATGGTGTGGAATATTAAATTTTGGAATTATTGATCCATATTTTTTCCGCAAACCGCTTAACGGGCCTAGATATCTAAATTTTTTGCAAAACGAATTACCCCAGCTTCTTGAAGAAGTTGATAACTTTGAAAGGAAACAAATGTGGACTCAACAAGATGGAGCTCCTGCTCATTACCACCGGGAATTCGGAAATTTTTAAACGATCGTTACCCACAAAAATGGATCGGTAGGGATGGATTCGTTCAGTGGCCCTCTCGATCATGTGACTTAATACCTTTAGACTACTTTTTTGTAGGGCTACCTTAAAGATCATGTTTATGTGAATCCCCCTACAACACCAGTAGATATGGAAAAAAGGATACGGGATGCTTGCAGGACAATAACGCCCTTTATGCTAAGGAAAGTGAAGGAAAATATAATAACATGTGTATTCAAGTAGACGGACATATTTTTAAACATTTATTGCGTCATAATAATTAATCATTAGATAAGTTAAACTATATTAAAATTATTATTAACTATTTGTTTAGGTTTTCACAATAGCATAAGTGTATTAAAAAAAGGGTAAAAATTGAAAAATTCAAAATGAATCGAAAACTATTAGAAATACGTATATGACATACTTAAGAAAAGTTGGAGGGTTTTTATTAATCTATCAGAAAAAATAATAATATTCAGGGTGTGTCATTTAAAAAATTTGAGATTTTTCAATTTAAAATAGTCGAAATGCATAAATTTATTTTAAACACCCTGTAGCATCTAACTCAAATTTCTTTACATATATCTTTTTTTTCATCTCTATAGAATGCTCGTACCAATTATGAGTATTCCACCTTCAGAAACAATGGCGCTACTGGCAATTTTTTACAAAACTGAAAATTAGTATTTTTAAAAAAAAAAAATTGAAATATTAGAAAAACTACTAGGTTTAGGTATATAACATTGTTAATAAAAAAGTTATAAAATTTAAATATAACTTAGAAAATAGGATGTTCCGTTTAAAAAACATATGTTATATCGGTCCCACTTTTTGGAAGTACCCTGTATACTCAAAAAGAATGTTAACCTGTGCACCTTAACATTCCCTAAAACTTGTATTTAACATTTTTTTGTCATTCCCGACACAAATGAGATAATGAACTTTACTCTACTATTGACTCACCCTGTACAGTTTTATCAGTATAAGTTTTATTATTAAAAAATTTCTGCTGCTTTTCTAAAAGGTTTATAATTATCTCCAACTATGAGAACAATTTCAATTTTATCTTCAACACCCAATTTTACTGACATTTCTGATTATTGCAAATACTGACGTCAGCTTTGAAGTTTATTGACAGTTGTTAGGTATTTCCAAAGATATGTTCATTTATTTTCAGCCTAAAATTTGTAGTGATTTTGTTTTCTTTTATTCAATAAATAATCCAACAATTACTGACGTGTTTGTTGGAGTTTTTTTGAATTTTTAGCTAGGAAGGCCACAAATCTAAACGTGAGCATAATTTTTTAGTTCCTATTAACATTTTCAATTAATATTTTGCTCTATATTTAAATTTAAACACATTTTACTCTTAATTATAAATCATTATTTTTTATTTCCCCCGTATACCATCAAATATTTTAAACTTTTCATGCTTGATTATGGATTTCCAGGTGATAAGTTTTTTTGTATTATGTAAGATAAACTTTTTCTCCATTTGTATAAAACTTCTTGAGATACACTGTATATTTGGTTGATTTTGTAAGAATACCTTGGGGAGTTATTTTTCCTGCATAGGTGTCATTTACAACCAGTTCCCACGGATAACTAGATTGGTTCTTTTTATGAGATGTGTCTGATGGCATAAATCTAAATTTTATGTAAAGTAAAAATCCACAATTCAGTGGAATTAAATTCCTTATGATGATGAGAGTGAAATCGTTCATACGCTTATTTATTTTTCTTTAACGAAAATAGTTTTTCAATTTTATTAAGACCATATACCGGGTGTTATGGAATCTAGTGAATATATTGGAACTAGCGCCTCCTTGTAACAAGACCGATGACGGGACATTTACCTTAAATGGAATATTAAAGAAAAAAGACTCTAAAGAAATGAAGACATTTTTTCAGGCCGCCACTGGTGAACCATTCAACTCGACAATATCGCCGATCGTTAACCACAATACTTAAGGGCTACAGTGTTTTTCAAATTTGAATAGGTTTATCCTAAACAAATTTAATAATAAAAAAAATATAAAAATGGTTATCTTTTAAAGTAATTACTTCGTGACACCAACACATTAATTATACAAGTTTTATATTTTATTATAACAGGTAAAAATTTTAACACACATAATTGACAAAAATTTTATTTGCTTCATTGGCAAAATACCGGCTTCATTTAAGCCGGCAAAGGATTTCTTGACGGCTGATAACGGATTTCTTAGAGGCGTCGGCGGCTTTGTTGCCAGCTTTTAGTGGCTCTCTGCTTGACGGTGGCCAAGTGACAACGTGTTCGAACAAAACGTCAAATTTACGTTAATTTTGTTTATTTACACCGAACATTTACAAATTTTGCTATATGTCATGGGTAAAGGCAATTTTTTTAAAAATATAAATAAAGATATCAGAGTTAATTAAGAAGTTTGTAAAAAGTGTAGAATATAGCAGCAAGTGTAATAGAATGTGTCATTCGATACAATTGGTTTAGTTATAAATATGTCACGCACAACTTAGGATATTTTATATGAATATCGATTGCACATTTAAGGTATTTATTTATTTATTTCGTATGGATGTACATTGCACACAGCACAATTGAAGTTAAATAAAATTACCTAAATGAATTATAAAAAAATAGTAGTAATGATATAACACGTCACCAATGAGGTATCAATTTAAGGTACGTAAAAATATTAAATAACTACATTTTTTCACTTTAATACTAAAAAAATCTTAGATTTCTTTACCACTTCGGTATTAATCTTGGAAAAGTTGAGAAAAATTTATTTAAAATTCTGTTTTTATTTTGCCCAAACTTAACAAAAAAGTCAAAACCAGCTGTTAAGCTGATTAATGATCCAGTTGTTCTCTTGTGTTGCGTATTTCTTTTCAAATATTTTTTTTATAATTATGGTTAAATAATATTTGTACTAGGTGTTTTCTATTATTATTTTCATTTGTTATTATAGTATTGAATATGCTTCAACATGGCCCCACAAGTCGCTCATTTTAATATTATAACTATATTAATATAGTGAATTTCATAACACCCTGTATTATTGTAGGCTCAAACATCTCATGTGAGATCATTAATCCCATACAACAGTTTTAGCTATAATTTAAGAATAGATATTGACACTTTACACTTAATACATGGGCGGTAGACTGACCACAATTTTTTTTTTATCTTTGACGGTGCTACCAGCTAAAAAGCCTCTATTAGGTGTAAGTAGAGATATCCGAAATTTTGGTCCAAAAATATTAAGGTTTAGAGGGTGTTAAAGTCGATTATATTGTATATTTTACAGGATAAAAACTTAATTGTACGTTGAAAACATTACTTTCTTGAGGTTTCAATTGCATAGATATGTAGAACTGACAATTACGTACAAACTTAGACTACGTGCGACCACGTAAGACCAAGTAAACTCAAGTTATTAAAATACGTTTAAAATGTACAAAGATGCTAAATTTCGAACTTTATGGTTACTTTACGTTGCACGCATTATTTTTTTAGGTATAAAGTGTATAGATATTCTGGACTGACAATTATGAACAAATTTAGGCCATGTGCAACCATGGACTACCAAGTAAAGTCAAGTTACGAGCAATTAAAAGACATATGAAATTCAAAAATAGGCCAAATTTTGTATTTAATGGTTACTTTTTGTTGTGCACCTTATTTCTTTGAGGAATAGATTGCCTAGATATTCAGGACTAACAATTTTGAACAATCTTAGACTATACAAGACCATGCTCGACCATGTAAACTTTAATTATGAGCAGTTTAAAGACGTATGAAATGAACAAAGAGGCCAAATTTTATATTTAATGGTTATTTTACGTTGCGCACTTTATTTTGTTGAGATATAAATTATATGGATATCCGGGACTGACGATTTCGAACATTCGTAGACCACGTGCAACCATGGGCGACTAAGTAAACTCAAGTTATTAGCAACTAAAGACGTATAAAATGCACAAATGGATCAAATTTCGTATTTACTGGTTACTTTATGTTGCGCACCTAATTTTTTTATGTATAAATTGCATACATATTTAGGATTGACAATTTCGAGTAAACTGAGAATTAAAATTTAATCAAACTTAGACTGAAATAAAACCGGGTACGACCGTGGGCCATCAAGTAAACTCAAGTTATAAGCAATTAAAAAACGTATGAAATGCACAAATATGCCAAATTTCGTATCGGTTGCATGTGCCGTAATTTTTCGAATAGAATAATGAAATAGTTATCAAATTGTAATCAATAATCAATCGTTTAGAAAAAAATAATTAATACATTATTTTCGTAAATAATTATTATGAATAAGTAGTTTAGTTATATATAGAAATCTATAAAATGTTTTACCTTATTGCTAATATACTTTTACAGAATAAGTTATAAAGTTCAGCTATAATTAAACTAAATATCCATGCAATTTATTCCTCAAAGTCAAGTGCAAGTTGAATTTGCGCAATTAGTGTTCCGTACGTTGATTGCTTCTGAAATAAAAAATTTTGTTACTGAGGTATAAAATGATCAGTGACTTCACAAAACACACCCCAAATGAGTTTTCAACAAAGTTTATTTCCGTTCTTTACTGAAAACTGATGACCTTGAAATTTTTTTTATATATACTAGATAAATTATTAAAGGTAATGCACTCGTGATAATTTTCGTTCAATCTACACCTCGTGGAAAATATTATAGAATTTTTTCAAAATTTTTGAATCAGTACTTTTCGAGATAAAGAGGGGACAACGATTTTTCGCGATTTTTCAAAATAATACAAGGAAAAGTGTGAGCATGTAAGACACTATATATATTTTTGAACTTGTGTTTTTGGAAGCTTTCATTTGACACCCCACTCGATGACCTAGTAAAAATTTTTTTTTCACTTCCGATTTCACCCCCTTAAGTCGAAATTTAACCTTCAAAACTACACGGCTCTGATGAGGCCATCAATTTCTCTATATTAGTACCAAATTTCAACTTTCTACGTCAAACAGAAGAGAAAAAATCGGGTGTGACAGCCAGACAGGCAGACAGACACTGAAGTGATCTATAAGTGTTCCGTACGGAACACTAAAAATAATGTATGCAACGTAAAGTAACCATTAAGTATAAAATTTGGCTTATTTGTCCATCTTAAACGTTTTTTAATTGCTCATAATTTGGGTTTACTTTGTCGCCCGTGGTCGTACGTGGTCTAAATTTGTACGTAATTGTCAGTTCTACATATTAATGCAATTGAAACCTCAAAAAATAATGTTTTCAACGTACAACTATGTCTTTATCCTGTAAAATATACACTACACTGATGTTATCAATAAAATCGACTTTAGCGCCCTCTAAACCTTAATATTTTTGACCAAAATTTCAGAGATCTCTATTTACACGAAATAGAAAGTTTTTAGCTAAAAGCACTGCCAAATATAAAATCTTTCTTTTATGAGGTCAGTCTAATAGGCGGGGTAATAGGACATAAGCGTGAGCAACACGCCTAGAGCAACCAAATTAAAAAATCGTATTTATATAAATGTATTTTACAGAGGAGCGACACGTTACGAGTGCTGTAAGAGCATTTTTTGAAGCGCCTGTAATAAGATGGTACGATACAACGAATTGTACTAAGTACGCATACCTATTACTCCATCGAAAGCTGACACAGCAGCTTTCGAGCCGACAGAGTGGTTGTCACAGTCAACGCTTAAACGGTAGCGCTTTTCGAGGGATCCTCCTCAGGCATATATTGTTAATGTAAAACAACTGAAAACAGACGAAGTCCATATTCCTGTAGTTTACCCACTGTTCTCTTATTCGCCAAATCCATCCTGAGACGCGTTTCGCCGTATCACCACTCGTCAGTCAGGCTAGGATTGACAAACAAGAGAACAGAATTTACTGGTACTTATCACAGAAGTTACAGAGTACGAATTTTACTAAGTACCCATACCTATTACTACATTGAAAGCGGACACAGCATCTTTCGAGCCGACAAAGTGGTTGACACAGTCAACGTTTAAAAGCAGGTAGCGCTTTTCGAAAGGCGCTACCTGCTTTTAAGCGTTGACTGTGTCAACCACTCTGTCGGCTCCAAAGCTGCTGTGTCAGCTTTAAATGGACTAATAGCTATGCGTACTTAGTACAATTCGTTGTATTCTACCATCGTATTCCGTAACTTCTGGGAAAAGTACCAGTAAATTATGTTCTCTTAATTGCTAATCCTAGCCTGACTGACGAGCACTGATACGGCGAAACGCGGCTCAGAACGGATGTGACGAATAAGAAAACAGTGGGTAAACTGCTGAAATACGGACATCGTCCGTTTTCAGTTGTTTTACATCAACGGCCTGTAATAATATTTTTATTTATTTTGTCGCGTGACTTACATCAGTTGCAATAGTTGGAGCAGTATAAACAAATGTTGTAATTTTCTATATACTTGTCCTTAAAGCCAGTGTAATCACGTCTTAGTTGAGAGTGTTGAGAGTTGAAAGAGTTTTGGAACGGAGAAATAAATATAATTTTAGTTAAGTTGGGAATGTGGAATCTTTGGCACCATTACACTACTTAGTATATATATCACCACTACACCAAACATTTTATTTTTGCACTCGACGCGCGTTTCGCTAACCATGTTAGCTTTATCAGGGACGATGATTGATAATTTTAAATTACTTTAAACTTTTACAATTTAATGGTACTTGTAAACCTAGTTTAAAATTTCCGATCATATTTTCTATTATACGGTTACAATTGGTAAATTTGTTTATAATAATTTTTAATGAATAAATTCAAAATTACTTATTTCTTCAATTTAATTTACTATCAACTCCTGTAGCATAGAAAAAGACATTTATGTTTTATTATTATAAAGCTGTATTATTTTCTTCACTCTTTTTAATGAATGAGTTCAAAAATAATAAAAGTTAGAGAATATCGTAAGTTCAAATTTGAATCTATTGGTGAGAGAGGTTGGTAAAGGACATATTCATATTTAGACTTTAAATTAAAAGGATAAGTTTTTTTACAAAGTGTCCAATTAGTAATACTGGCTGTGCGGCTTTGTGTTTTTAATAAAAATCGCCAATAATTACTTCCAGAAATTGACTACGTGTTAAAATAACACATTTCTTATGATACCTGTTTTATTACAAAGCATACCGGCAACTGGTTGCATAGCTAAAACAAGCGCTGCATCTCCAAAGGCTTCAAAAAGCCTCAAAATTCGTGAACGATTAAATTCCATTTTAGTTTCACTTCATTGTCGTAACTACTATTCTAAACCATTAAGCGAACATAAATTATTAGTCACTCCATCACCAACACAGAACCATATATACAGTTGTAAACTAAATTGATATCTAAATCTATCAGGCACTCCTATAAACATTATAATCACTGATAAGTCATATCTTAACTGATACCGTACTCGAGCTTTGTCTATAAAATAAATACTCGGACAACATGGCCATATCCCTAAAACAATTTTAGGGGAGGTGAGCGGAATATAGCTTTTAGACAAAAAATATTTTTTTTATTAATAATTATTATATGCAAATGTAAAAGAAAATTTCATTTATCACATCTGTGGTGATATCACGTCATTTTGATAAACAAATAACAATGTGAAGATTTCTGTCAATTTTATACTTCACTGCCTCTATCAAAGTGAAACAAATACTTCGGAAAGGGTAAAATCGATTTGTTCATTTTTTGTAATAGGTGTTTTGGTTAATAATGTCGATTTGTTTGCAACATTTAAGCCTTTATTTCCATCACAAAATGAATTACTTTAATAATCAAAGTATTGATCATCGTTATGACTTTTTTCCATCTTTCTGTCAAAGAATGGATTCCGCACCAAAAGAACTTTTCATATTTTGAGGCCAACCATTCATCAAGCCAAATTTTCACTTCTTCGTAAGACTGTAAGTGTTGTTCTGAAAGTCTATGCTGCATCGATCGAAATAGGTGGTAGTCTGAAGGGGCTAAATCCGGTGAATCTGGCGGGTAGGGTAGAACGTCCCATTTGATGTTTTCCAAATAGTTTTTAACACATTTTGCAACATGGGGCCGAGCACTGTTATGTTGAAAAATTACTTTATCGTGTCTTTGGGCGTATTCTGGTCGTTATTCCTTCAATGCTCGGTTCGGCGAAACAATTAATAACGAAATGGCTTTTAATGACGTATGTTTACCTTCCAAAATGCCATAGATGTCACTAGTCTATACCAACAAGTGTATTAGTAACGCCATCTCTTAGCAAAATCGACATTATTATCCGAAACACCTATTAATAATGATAATGAGTTGATTCCCAAATCTAATGGTAAAAGTGTGAAGAAGTCCGGGTTCACAAGAATTTAAATATTATCAGAAGTAGTGGTTGTGTGTAAGAGGTAAAAAGGTTCAGTTTTAAATGATTTAATACAATTTCAAGCAAACTTATTTCATGTTGATTTATGTTTGAAATACACAATAGTTATTACCAATACACCACACTTTATTTTCGCAGTTGTGCGTGTTACGCTAACCATATTAGGAGCAATAGTAGCTATGATTGGCTAAATCCTTAGATTTATTTATTCTTAAATAAGAACTATATATATTTATACATATATATATATATATATATATATATATATATATATATATATATATATATATATATATATATACATATATATATATATATATATATATATATATATATATATATATATATATATATATATATATATATATATATATATATATACATATATATACATATATATAAATATATATATATATATATATATATATATATAACATTAAAGTACTTATTGCTAAGTGGTGTGTTCAAAAATTGTTGTTTGTGGGGGCACTTTATTGCACTTATTCATCAGAAAAAAACAGGAAAAAAACACAAGAAAACTCGACATATTCATCTCTGGGAAATATAATAAAATTTTATTTCATTTTGTTAGAAGAGTACAGAGAATTGTGTGGTCGCAAAATGATTTTAATTTGTAAAGGATTTTTTTTGTTATGTTTTCTTGTCATTTTGCTAAGGGCAGTGTGTTTCTATCTCTTAGTTAAGTTGTGGTTAATTTATATTTGAAAATAGAATGACGTTGACATTTTGTTTGATCGTTTTAAAGTTGAAAAGTTAGTGAAAATTAGTGGGATTATTATCCAAGAGATATGTCAGATATATTGTAAGAGTTTTCACTCTGACTGCCTATTTGTAATAAATTGGAGAAAATTAGACTCAGATCCTCAATGTCAGTTTTTTTATTGATCGAGTTCGGTTGAAGGTGGATTTCCACCATCTCCCTAGAGATTCTCCTGCCGAGATTTCTCTCTTTACATAGGATTTTGGTTTCAGCAAAATTAAATTCATGTGAAAATTGGCTACTATGTTGGGCAAGCGCACAAAAGTTTTTCTTTAGTCTGCAATCACTTTTGTGAGAAGTGATTCTGTCCTTTAGGACTCTAGATGTTTATCCTATATAGATTTTTTCACACTGAGAGTAAGGGATGCTGTAAACTACTTCTGAAACTTTTGTGACTTCATCTTTGTCTTTTAGACAAGTAAAAATATTGTTGAGAGTTTTTTTGTGTTTAAAAGCAATTTTTAAATTAGGCAATTGGTCGAAGAGTTTAGTTGTTTTTGTGGAGATTTCTTTTATGTATGGAAATGAAAAATAAGATTTGATTCGATTTTCAGAGAGGAAAGCACTAATATCCGGTGTAAGATTGTTGTTTTGTTGTACAGGGGGTCTGGTTGAGTTAAATAATAATTTATTAATTAATTGGATGGGATAGGAGTTGGGGCGCAGAGTGTCTCGTAGTTTACTTAGATTTTTCAGTCTGAGGGAGGGATGAGAGATTCTCTCTATTCTTGACTTCAAGCCCAGTATCATGTTTATTTTTATTTTAGTGGTATGAGAGGAATGAAAGTTAATGTATCACAATTTTTGAACACACCACTTAGCAGTAAGTACTTTAATGTTACATATAAAATAGGTTTGTTTTTTACTTTTAATCTCAAATATATATATATATATATATATATATATATATATATATATATATATATATATATATATATATATACATATATATATATATATATATATATATATATATATATATATATATATATATATATATAATAATATTATATATAATACGATTCCTTTCATTTCTGATTCAGACTTTATTCAACGGGAAAGTGACTAAGGGATGAACCAAAATTGTAATGCAGCAAGTTTATGTTGTTTAAAATGAAATTGAATATATTTATGATGGTATTTTTTCTAGAAATGTTAAATTATAATTGAATATTATCTTTAGTAACTAAAATATGGATAGGGTAATTATTCGTTGTGCTCAATTTTATGGGTAAATCTAATGGAGTCGAATCGTAATCGGTTATTTAATTTAGAAATAATAGCTATTACACTTGATTTTTCATATCGAAAACCAAGAAAACATCATCTACGTACCTATACTCTACTTTCGAAAATACTCAAATTCTTGACTGGCCTCGGTTTTAAACTTATTCGTGAATAAATTTACCATGAAGGGTGATAGCAATTACCCATTGATGTGCCCTCTTTTTAAACAAAAAAATTGATTATCATATTGCTAATAATTTTGTTCCCTGTAACGTTTGTCTAAAATTAAGTATGCACGAATAATTTTTTCCTTAAGGTCATTCATTTTACGCAACATATAGAGGTTTATGCTATTGATAGAGCACAGAGATGAGAGAACAAAGAATTTACGTCAAAAGAAATTAATTACCTAAATTAACTACGTAATTTTGGCCAGACTGGAACAAAATTATTTTTGATATAACAATCAATTTTTTATTCAAAAAGAAGTTTGAAACTAAGGCTAGTCGAAAATTTGAAGACATTCCAAGATTATGATATGGATGTGGATATTAACGATACAAAAAAATCAAATGTATTAGATTTTGTTCCTAAATTAAATAGCCAATACGATTCCATTATATTTACCTATAAAATTTAGAACAATTACCATTCCCGGATATTTATTTATTAAAAATAATAATTAATTAGAATTTGACATCTATAGGAAAGATACCTTAACAGATATATATATTCCTAACAATTCCATTCATTATAAGCAACATAAACTTACCACGTTAAACTTTTTAGTCGTTGATTGAAGTCAGATTTAGAAATGAAAGGAATTATATTAAGAATTACTAGAATCAGTGGCTATGACGAAAACTTAATAAGCGAGTTAACGAACAGACATAAGTTTAAGTTAAATATTCATAATTCCACTGTTTTTACAAGTGAATAGAATTTGGCCAAATATGTTTCAATACCATGTAATCCAAAATATACTACAGGCTTTAATAAGGTGTTGAATAATGTATATTTGACGTTAGTCTATAAGCCATCAGACAACTTTAAAAATACCTTAGGAAATCCTAAGAATAAAACTTACAAACATGATATAAGTGGAATGTACGAGAGAGTTATAATGATTGTAACAAGAAGTATGTTGGGCAAACAAGATGATCGATTTAAACAAGATTTAAGGAACATGTAGCTCATTTAAGGTATAGTAGATCTGAAAAACCAAGTATTACCGAATATGCTCCTGCATAGAATCAAACAGTAACATTAGATAATTGAATGTTAATAAAGAATGTATGTGATAAGTAATTATTAAATGCATACGCAAGTATTGTAAAATGTAAAAATAGTCTAAATAAGGACCGACGATCCATTCCAGAGAGTTCTCTGTTATTGGACTGGTTACCGACTCGAGTAATTCCAAACTTGGTGGAAATAGTCTACACCATTGAGCAAAAAAATCGACTCAAACGATTTTGCTTTATTTAACATCAACCCTTGAATTTAATTTTCAAACAGTGGTATTATTTTTGGTATTATTAGAATGATGATTTTCTACTCTTTCCAATAATACCAAAAATATTTGGATTTTCAAAAAGTTTTACAGATTAACACATCTCTGTTTTACTTGCTCACTAATTACGTCTTCGAAAAATGGATATTACCCCGGACGAAACGGCACAAGTCATTGCCATATTGTAAGAAGGGCATAGCCAACGTGTAGTTGCTGCGCAACTGCACCTAAGCCAGTCAGCTGTCTCCAGAGTCTACAGACGTTACCAAGAGATTGATACTTTTACACGGAGACCAGGATCAAGAAGAAGAAGGTGTACCTCAGAGCGAGACAGCCACTTCATTGTCAACACAACTCTAAGAAATTCTCACTTGACCGGCGTTGAGGTCCAACAGGAGCTCCGATAAGATCAGTTAATGGACCCAAATTGACAGCAGTCCATCGACAAACGCAACAAGATTTGCCCGAGAACATGTCGACTGGACCTGCTAATGGCGCCCCATTTTATTCTCCAACGAGTCCCGAATGTGTTTATATGGCAATGATGGAAGAAGACCAGTCTATAGGAGGCCTGTAGAGCACCATGCGCAATGCTGCATTACTGAAACGGTCGTCTACGGAGGAGGTTCTGTCGTAGTGCGGGGAGGCATCTTACAGGATGTTTTTTGTGACTGATAAGACTCCTAGCGGTGGATTCACTGCTCATCGGTACATCGAGGAGATCCTGCAGGAACACGTCGTCCCTTACGCTGGGTTTGTTGGCGATAGCTTTGTGCTAATGCACGACAATGTGAGGTTACATGCTGCTTCATCGGTGTTGCAATACCTGGCGTGAGTGGGATACGCACATTAGACTGCCTTGCGGGGAGTCTTGACCTCAATCCAATTGAGCACATGTGGTATGAACTCAAAAGAAGGATTTGACCCGGAAATCGAGCCCCTGCATCGTGGAGGGACTTAAAGGTTACAATGGCGGAAGAGTGGGGAAGAATGCCACAGGCAGTGATGAAAAAGCTCATCCGCTACATGAAGTCGGCTGGAAGCAGTAATAAGGGCGGGGAGTAATACAAAATATTGATTTCGGTTTTTATCAATAATTTTTCCTTTCTCTTACCCGTATTTTCAATTCTTGTTCTCCTTATTTTCCGTTTCAATCATTTTAATCAGTAAAAAGCATGAGGTATGCTATGGAATTTGGTGTCATTAGAAAGAGAATAGAACGGGCTTTCAAATGATACTAAAATCCGTAAAAATATATGAACACTAAATTCTAGGATCCGTGTTAAATGAAGCCAAATAGTTTGAGCCGATTTTTCTGCTCACCAGTGTAGTTTTTATTCTTCGATTTAGTCAATTATAGCTCCTGATGATGCTAACATGGTTAGTAAAACGAGCGCCGAGAGCAAAAATAAAGTGTATGGTGTAGTGGTAATAACTGTTGTGTGTTTGCGCCAAAGATTTCAAAATTCCAACGTTTTTGTGCTTGAAGTTTAATTTTTCGATAGTAACAAATATTGTTTTAACATTGCATTTAATAAATTCGTTTATTTCATTCAGTTGCTTAATTTAAATTTATTCAATTAGAGTTTAGAAAAAACAGGAAAAAAAAATGAGATATATGTAAGCAGAAGTAGTAGTAACAGACCACGTATACACTTTCCACTAACCTCGAACAACTTCCCCAAATAATCTCACATCACATGGTCCTCGCGGAACTTCCTCGACCTAACAATGCAGGTCAGAATATTTTTCCACAAGATGATGTTGGTCTCCTCCTTAGAAAATTTTGTCCATTCAAAGACATATTTGGGTATTCCTAGTGCCTTCTCCAGATCACGAGAATAAATCAGGTTGTCCTCCACGTCTAGCATTGCTAATTGCCTTCTCAAGCTGTATTGTCCCATGAGAATCCCCATAATAGGATTTAGAACACGTGTACTTCTGTTGAAACGATTGTTCAAGCCGTGTACGTCCAGGCAACGATACAAAATCCTGCACTGTTAATTCCGATCCAATTGCTTCTTTGAGCACCGATTGGCTCATTTCTCGAGGATTTATCTGTTATTTAGATATGCTGATTCGGATCCTTAAAAACGAGTCATGCGCCTGAGTCTGGGGAACTGGTTTTTTTTTACCTCAAAATCGTTAAGGACATTCCCAAGGAGCAGTCGTGTTCAAGAAAGATCTCTCTTAACTAAACTACCATGCGTACAGTAAAAAATAGTTGCGGCGCAGTGCGCTCTTTCGCCCTGTCTTATATGCGCAGAAATACAAAAATAACTCCACTGCATCGTTTTTCGGATCTCACAACCTTACATTGTTACTCTGATCGAGACACGAGTTGTTTATGATGGGTTTTAATGTTTTGGGGTATTTTCCGAGCTTACGTTTATATTGGAGACTTTTAAGGAAAGGTAAATTGGTTAAAAAAAGAACTGCTGAAAAAATAAATATAGCAGTAGCAAGTATATCTGATGTAAAAAAACAGGAAATTCAAACAATAATCAATGAAATAGTTCAGTATGAAATTCCTGATGAGAATAGTATAGTTTCATGGAGAAAGTTAGCTAGAAATCTAAAATGCACCGGCTGCAGAAGTATTAGATATGAAAAAATTTAGTGATTGTAAAAGGGAAGGGTTTCACTCAAAGTTCAAAATAAAATGTGACAACTGTACTACTTCCCTGCGCGAAGTTGCCTAGTCGCGAACTTTTATTTATCAAGTTATGCTAGGAAAACTGAAAACGATCAAAAGTAGCTCAGGTTTCAACATTTTTTATAAAAAAACGAATACCGTTTTTCTATAATTTTTTTTACAGAAAAATATTTGCTATATTTTTAATTAATGATTCTAAGTTTTTCAAAACAATCGTAGGAAAATTACTAATATTATATAATAAAACACCCGTTTTAACATAGGTCGGGGTAGGGTTCGCATCTTAAAAATGTAAATTTTGATAGCCAATATTTACAAATTTAGTGTCGCAAGGAGCACTGAAATTTTTTCTACGTATAAAGAACACTAATAAATATGTATATTCAGAATTTTTAGTTAACCGTAAGAAAATTTATTCTCTTGGGAACGTCCTTAAATGTACATAGAAAGCCAAGATATTTCAGCAGTGACCTATTTCAAAAGGTACTCGATGTTCCGTCAAGGTCAGGAAGCGAGAGTACCAGTCATACCGGAAGTGGTGGAAAAAATTATCTTGAACCTACTGACGGATATCCCATATCACAGAATACATAGCTATTCTGTGCCCATATATCTAATGATTGGAACCACGAATAGCAACCGATTTTGACGTGATTTGTCGAAGGGCGCCCTTACTATATACCAAAGAAGGGATTTTTACATGGTTTATAGTATTATACATGACTATCGAGTATGACATATCCATTATAACATGAAGTGGAAGCTCTCACAGCTAGATAAAATAAATCAGGATCCTTAGGAGTAGTCCGTAGCAAATCTTCACTATCCGAGACTAGAGCTGACCATGACGTGGGGGATAATCGATTTTCTTCGGTGATGCAGATCGTAATTTAATTCCCAGTTCCTAACAACCTCTGGTATTTAACATAGTAATAGTTACTAATCGGATCGTGTCTATTAAGTTGATGTATTTTAATAGTTAAAGAAGTTTTAACCTTCTCCTAAAGTTACAATTTTGCTTAGCGACATTTTTATCCAGTATTAAAATTTCGGTTTATTAAGTCGTAAAACAGTATTTCAGTTAATATGAGAGAATCTCTTGATATACCTCCTTAATTAATAATATTTAATATGTTTACATACCTGTTCGAATAGAATCATATCCTGGTTCGGAACTACTATCATCATCTGATAAAGACATATGATCCTGATGATAATCCACATAGGCGTGATGATGATGAAAATGATGAGGAATTGCATACTCTACTGCAGTGTGTCGACTACCTACTCTAGTAAGTGTATTTCCTGCAGATAAAGTGCCACCTTGTTGCCTATTACCATGAGCTTGACACAGAATACCAGCTAAAGCGCTTTGTGGGCCGACCATGGACAAATCCAAACTTGGACGCCTACATAAAATTTTTATAATTACACGTAATGTAATGTATTCCTGATTCCTTATTAGTGCAGTAAAAAAAGGTCAAAATAATAATGGAATAGGTATAGTTTAGCTCTTTGGGGCATCACCAGGAGTATTGTCCTAATTGCTGAACTTCCAAAAACTTGTGCTCTATTGTTCATAAACAATTTAAATTTTCAAAATGTGTTTTTTGTACTTAAAATGTGAATAACTCCGGTTATATAAGTTAGTTCGAGACAAAAAAAAAACTAAGCTCTTCCTAAAGCAATTTTCAACAAACAGTTCTAAACCTCTCAAGTACGTACATAACCTACAAAATTGAAAAAACAAGCAAAAAAACGGTATTTTTTTTTCATTTTATTGTACAGGTCGACTAAGTGACCCTTTCAAAAAATATGCCTTTTATTATAACAAAAATGCCCTGAAATTTTGATACAAGAATATTGAACCCAGTGGGCACAATTGTACTTGTTATTCAAAATTTGAATTGTCCGCTTTTTATGTCATTTTGTCCAAAATGGATCTTTTTTTTCAAAATTTAGATTTCGACGCCATTTTTTTTTGAGTCATTTTAACCGTTTTTTTACAATTGTTTATTAATCAAATAACAATAAATGCGTTTTTTCGGTCATTTTGAAAAAAAACTGGTTAACAAAAATTACATTTTTTTTTTAAATAAAGGTCTCGCGATTCTCTACCGGATTTGATAAAAATTTTTCATTTTTTTTTCAAAATGATCGAAAAATGCATTTGTTTTTATTTGATTAATAAAGAAATATAAAAAAAAACAGTTAAAATAACTTAAAAATTAATGTCATCGGCAAACTGGCGTCGAGACCCAAATTTTGAAAAAAAGGATCCATTTTGGACAAAATGGCGGGCAATTCAAATTTTAAATAAATTCTATTATACCCACTGGGCTCAATATTTTTGTACCAAAATTTCAGGGTATTTTTGCTATAACAAAAGGCATATTTCCTAAAAGTTTCAAGCCAATCGGTGTACTTAGTCGACCTATACAATAAAATGAAAAAAAAAGTTTTTTGCTGGTTTTTTCAATTTTGTAGGTTATGTACGCACTTGAGCGACTTAAAACTAATGAGGATTTGTTGGAAATTTCGTTACGAAGAGTTCGGTCTTTTTTTTGTCTCGATCCGACTTACATAACCGGAGTTGCTCGTATTTTAAGCTTAAAAAACGCGTTTTGAAAACTTAAATTGTTTATAAACGAAAGAGCACAAGTTTTTCGAGGTCCAAAACTCCAATACTTCTGGTGATACTCCAGAGAGGATCAAAATCATAATATTGCTGTATCTAGAGTGTGCAATTTTAAATGCTTTATTTACGGCACTATATATGGTAATATGAGCTTTCTGACCATAGGATTGTAATAGACATTTCAGTTCTACAGGATTAGAGGAGATGAAAATAGATGTTGCGGATGGATTTTGGGGAACTAAAGTAATTCTATTTTGTGATGAAATTTTAAACATCTCACTATTATCCAAATAATTTAAATAAATTAGAGCCTGGATTGCAGTAGACTAAAATCATAAGATTACAGTAAACAATACTTTATAAATACAACAATGATACCAGGAGACACATATGGTGAATCATCAATTGAAAACTTTCACTTTAAAACGATCCTGTAATGAGATGTTTAAAAATATAAATAGATTTCTTTTAAAAAATATAACTTCTACTTCGTCCTTAGCTGTTAATATTCTAAGCTTATCAGGAAGTTTATTAAATATTGTAGGACCCAAAACATACGATTACTTTTCTATTGAAGTTTTATTGGTAAAATTAATTTTTAGGCATACCTCCTGACGACTTTTAGTGAAACTCGCAGTCACTTTTTTTTAACCGCAGAATTTCCTTAGGTTTAACAATTAACATACAAAAAGTTACACATTATTGTTTTTGTAATGAGAGTATGTTTGGATTTATAAGTGTAGTACTTTCGTACACAATTAATAGCTCTAACAAAATGTTTACGAATCAAAGTTATTGGATATATATTTGTAGTATATGGTATGTCCCACCCCAGACTGCAATTCCACAGTTATTAAGTGTAGTTTTTGTAATGAGAGTATGTTTAGATTTATAAGTGTAGTACTTTCGTACACAATTAATAGCTCTAACAAAATGTTTACGAATCAAAGTTATTGGATATATATTTGTAGTATATGGTATGTCCCACCCCAGACTGCAATTCCACAGGTAAGCACAGAATTGGCTAATGAACAGAATACAATTTTCAGTATGTAACTAGGTAAGACATATGAAAGCCTATAACAGTTTGTTTCTAGTAGCTTCAAGATGCAACTTACAAAACATATTCGTTTGAAATATAATAGTCAAATATTTAATGCTCTACGCGTAATGTATTGTGTGGCAATTACAATCGTCTACTGAGTTGCAGACTAGTTTGTGGTATTTTACATGCATGCTGTAGAAGTATCTAAATAAAAAATTAATATATTTTGTTTTACTGACATTCATGATTATCAAGATATCATTTTTTGAGATAGTTAAGAAAATAAATTAGCCATGCCAGTGAAATTATCCTCAATATAATCATTAGAACATAGCAAGGCAGTATCATCTGTAAAAGTGAAAATTTCTCTCGTAGTCTGAGTTTGCAGAGGTCGTTGACATATACAATCAATAGTAGTCAACCAAGGGTACTACCCTGTGGGACCTGTCCCTACTAATTTATACTGACTTATTTAAAATTTGTGTCGAACATTCTGACTTCTAGCAGTAAAATAATTTTGAAACAATCCGTTAATTACCCTTCTCACACCGGCCTTATCCCACTTGGAAAGCAACATGCTATGGGAAATAGTATTACTTATATCCATAAATAAACCACTTACGTTTTGATCTCTATTTAAATGAGCAAATATTTCATTACTAAAATTCAAAAGTGAAATATCAGTTCCTCTATTTATAAATCCATATTACCTAGTAGAAAAGAAATTATGTTTTTTAAGAAATGCAGTTAACAAAGATGTTTGTCATCAATTTTTAAAAGTATAGTATAATGTTGGTACTAATTAAACATGTTCTTGATAATAATTATACCGCTTGATTTAAAAAAAACGGGTCAAGTGCAAGTTGGACTGACTAGTATTCAGTACCGTGATTGCTTTTTAAATAAAATAAAATCCTTACCTAGGCTGAGTTAATTAGGTCCCTGACATCTTAAGATGTATTTTCGCGATTTTTCTTAGTCAATAATGTATAATCGTTACAGCATCTTAGCGCCCTAATAGCCAATAAATTAATCTAGCTTAATCTAGAATCTAGTAATAAACGTATAAAATAAATATTTACCACCTAAATATTTGTTTACTTCTAAACAAATAAAATCAAATTCTGTCTCGGTACCGGAGCAACGCGTGATAGTAACATACTAGAAAGTGATAGTAACATACTGAAAAGCATCTTAAAACAACATTCACCCTATTGTTAAGGCACATAGTTTTTTATACCCGATACACATAATCCACTTGCGATAATTTTTGCTCAAATTACACTTTATGAAGAATAATCCAGAATTTTTTCAACATTTTTTAATCAGTACTTTTTGAGATTGGGGGAAGGACAACGAATTTTGGCCATTTTTTTAAAATAATACAAAGAAAAGTGTACGCAAGTATTATATCATATATATTTTTGACTTCGTGTTTTCACAAGCTTTCATTTGACACCTCACTTGATGACCTGGTATTTTTTTTCACTTTCCAAAACTAACCCCTTAAGTACACATTTAACTTTCAAACTTACGCGGCTCTGATTGGGCCATCAATTCCTATATTTATGCCAAATTTCAATTTTCTATATCGAATAGTTTCGGAGAAAATCGGGTATAATTGACAGACAGGCAGACGGACAGACGGACACAGAAGTAATCCCATAAGTGTTCCGTACGAATCACTAAAAACATCCACCAATATTATAAATATTTATTATTTTACTATGATTACGTGTAAATGTGACTGCAAAGCACTTATTAAGTTAACAAATAAAATATATTTCCTATGACATTTATATATTTTTACTAGCCGTGCCCGCGGCTCCGCTCGCGTGGACTTCATTCACTATTATCGTCATTCCTTATGTTACCTAACGTAACATAGAACATAAGTATTTTATAAAAAAAACACATGAATCGAATAAGTGGTTCTTGAGTACTAAGCTCACTAACGGACAAACAGACAGAGAGACTTTGCGTTTTATATATATATTTTTTTGATAAATATTAAGTTAAGATTTAAAAAAAAAATCACGTAAATCGAATAAGTGGTCCTCGAATGATAAGCGCACTAACGGACAGACCGACATACAGAGAGACGTTACATTTTATATATATTGTATTCTTTGTTACATGATATTGTTCCATATTTAACGGTTTAGGCAGCGTATTGCAAGACAGTGCGCTAGAGGCAAACTTTTTTCCGACTTGATTCATTATTTTCCTCACTGCTTATTTCTTATATTACCTAACGTAATAAAATATATCCTATAACCTGGCCAGAGAACATATGTATAAATCTAAAAAAACACGTAAATCAGATAAGTGGTTCTCGAGTGATAAGCTCACTAATGGATAGACAGACAGACAGAGAGACGTTGCATTTTATATATATTATAGATTATAGATTATTATTATTATTATTATTATATAACCTGGAAAGAGAACATATGTATGAATTAAAAAAAACACGTAAATCGGATAAGCGATAAGCGCATTAACGGATAAACAGAGAGACGTCGCATTTTATATATGTTATAGAAGATTATAGATAATCTGGTCAGAGAAAAAATGTATGAATTAAAAGAAAGAACATGCAAATCGGATAAGTGGTTCTCAAGTCATAAGCGCACTAACGGACAGACAGACAGGGATACGTTGCATTTTATATATATTATATTCTTTGCTACATGATATTGTTCCATATTTAATGGTTTAAGCAGTCGATTGCAAGAGAACGCGCTAGCAGCAAACTTTTTTCCGACTTGATTCACTATTATCGTCACTACTCATTCCTTATGTTACCTAACGTAATAAAATATAGCCTATATCCTGGCCAGAGAACATATGTATGTTTTTTTTTTTTAAAAAAAAGCACGTAAATCGGATAAGTGGTTCTCGAGTGATAATCGCACTAATGGACAGAGAGACGTTGCATTATATATATATATATATATATATATATATATATATATATATATATATATATACATATATATATTTATATATATATATATATATATATATATATATATATATATATATATATACATATATATATTTATATATATATATATATATATATATATATATATATATATATATATATATATAATGCAACGTCTCTCTGTCCATTAGTGCGATTATCACTCGAGAACCACTTATCCAATTTACGTGCTTTTTTTTTAAAAAAAAAACATACATATGTTCTCTGGCCAGGATATAGGCTATATTTTATTACGTTAGGTAACATAAGGAATGAGTAGTGACGATAATAGTGAATCAAGTCGGAAAAAGGTTTGCCGCTAGCGCGTTCTCTTGCAATCCACTGCTTAAATCATTAAATATGGAACAATATCATGTAGCAAATAATATAATATATATAAAATGCAACGTATCCCTGTCTGTCTGTCCGTTAGTGCGCTTATGACTTGAGAACCACTTATCCGATTTGCATGTTCTTTCTTTTAATTCATACATTTGTTCTCTGACCAGATTATCTATAATCTTCTATAATATATATAAAATGCGACGTCTCTCTGTTTATCCGTTAATGCGCTTATCGCTTATCCGATTTACGTGTTTTTTTTAATTCATACATATGTTCTCTTTCGAGGTTATATAATAATAATAATAATAATCTATAATCTATAATATATATAAAAATGCAACGTCTCTCTGTCTGTCTGTCTATCCATTAGTGAGCTTATCACTCGAGAACCACTTATCTGATTTACGTGTTTTTTTAGATTTATACATATGTTCTCTGGCCAGGTTATAGGATATATTTTATTACGTTAGGTAATATAAGAAATAAGTGAGGATAATAATGAATCAAGTCGGAAAAAAGTTTGCCTCTAGCGCACTGTCTTGCAATACGCTGCCTAAACCGTTAAATATGGAACAATATCATGTAACAAAGAATACAATATATATAAAATGTAACGTCTCTCTGTATGTCGGTCTGTCCGTTAGTGTGCTTATTATTCGAGGATCACTTATTCGATTTACGTGATTTTTTTTTTAATCTTAACTTAATATTTATCAAAAAAATATATATATAAAATGCAAAGTCTCTCTGTCTGTTTGTCCGTTAGTGAGCTTAGTACTCAAGAACCACTTATTCGATTCATGTGTTTTTTTTATAAAATACATATGTTCTATGTTACGTTAGGTAACATAAGGAATGACGATAATAGTGAATGAAGTCCACGCGAGCACAGCCGCGGGCACGGCTAGTAAAAATATATAAATGTCATATCTACTATCAAGGAAATATATTTTATTTGTTAACTTAATAAGTGCTTTGCAGTCCATTCACACGTAATCATAGTAAAATAATAAATATTTATAATATTGGTGGATGTTTTTAGTGTTTCGTACGGAACACTTATGGGATTACTTCTGTGTCCGTCTGTCCGTCTGCCTGTCTGTCAATTATACCCGATTTTCTCCGAAACTATTTGATATAGAAAATTGAAATTTGGCATAAATATAGGAATTGATGGCCTAATCAGAGCCGCGTAGTTTTGAAAGTTAAATGTGGACTTAAGGGGTTAGTTTTGGGAAGTGAAATCGGAAGTAAAAAAAAAATACCAGGTCATCAAGTGAGGTGTCAAATGAAAGCTTGTGAAAACACGAAGTCAAAAATATATATGATATAAATACTTGCGTACACTTTTCTTTATATTATTTATTTTTAAAAAATGGCCAAAATTCGTTGTCCCTCCCCCTATCTCAAAAAGTACTGATTAAAAAATTTTGAAAAAATTCTGGATTATTCTTCATAAAGTGTAATTTGAGCAAAAATTATCACAAGTGGATTATGTGTATCGGGTATAAAAAAACTATGTGCCTTAACAATAGGGTGAATGTTGTTTTAAGATGCCTTTCAGTATGTTACTATCACTTTGTAGTATGTTACTATCACGCGTTGCTCCGGTACCGAGACAGAATTTGATTTTATTTGTTTAGAAGTAAACAAATATTTAGGTGGTAAATATTTATTTTATACGTTTATTACTAGATTCTAGATTAATTTATTGGCAATTAGGGCGCTAAGATGCTGTAACGATTATACATTATTGACTAAGAAAAATCGCGAAAATACATCTTAAGATGTCAGGGACCTAATTAACTCAGCCTAGGTAAGGATTTTATTTTATTTAAAAAGCAATCACGGTACTGAATACTAGTCAGTCCAACTTGCACTTGACCCGTTTTCTTTAAATCAAGCGGTATAATTATTATCAAGAACATGTTTAATTAGTACCAACATTATACTATACTTTTAAAAATTGATGACAAACATCTTTGTTAACTGCATTTCTTAAACAACATAATTTCTTTTCTACTAGGTAATATGGATTTATAAATAGAGGAACTGATATTTCACTTTTGAATTTTAGTAATGAAATATTTGCTCATTTAAATTGAGATCAAAACGTAAGTGGTTTATTTATGGATATAAGTAATACTATTATATATATATATATATATATATATATATATATATATATATATATATATATATATATATATATATATATATATATATATATATATATATATATATATATATATATATATATATATATACATATATATATATATATATATATATATATATATATATATATATATATATATATATATATATATATATATTATAGATAAACAGACAGAAAAATGCTGTTTAATGGTATGCTCATATTTAAAAAAATCCTAGTTGACTTTGTAAATTGTTAAATTTGACAAGTAACAAAATCTGGTGTTATCACATTTAGCTTCCTCACAAAGTACTAAGTTGATAAAAGATTTTTTTTTGATACCCCAAATAGGAAAAGAGTAAATTAAGTGACTCACTTAAAAGTTAAAATTCAGTTTAAGAACTTGAATGCTCTGTATATCGCTAGCGCCTGAAAATAAATATCAAGTGTTACATATTTTTGTAAACAGACTAAAAACTGTCACTTAATGGTGTGCTTATATCAAGTAGTTCTAGTAGGCTTTGTAAACTGTTAAATTTGGCAAGTGACAAATTTTGTGTTATTATATTTGATTTCGTCACAAAAGACTATGTTTACGTTAGAAAAATATTTTTTCTGATACCTCAAATAGGAAAAGAGTAAATTGAGTGGGCTGAAAATTTGACAAGTGTCAAAGTTCTTGTTATCATTTTGGCTTCCTCATAAAAACACTTTTAGTACTGAAAGAATTTTTTTGGTATGTACACTAGGAAAATAACGAATTAGGTGAGACTTTAAAAAAATGTCCCTGTACATTAGACTGACCACAAAAAAAAAGTTTTATATTTGGCGATGCTACCAGCTAAAAACCTTCTATTATGTGTAACTAGAGATCACTGAAATTTTGGTCCAATAATATTAAATTTAGAGGGTGCTAAAGTCGATTTTGTTAGTAACATCAGTGTATCGTATATGTTATAGAATAAAAACATATTTGTACGTTGAAAACATTACTTTTTTGAGGTTTCATTTGCAAAGATATGTAGAAATGACTATTACGTACAAATTTAGACCACGTGCGACCACAGGCGACCAAGTAAACCCAAGTTATGAGCAATTAAAAGACGTTTAAAAATGGACAAATACACCAAATTTCAAACTTAATCATTATTTTATGTTGCACACATTATTTTTTTGAGGAATAAAGTGCATAGATATTCAGGATTGACAATTTCAAATAATCTTACGCCACGTGCAAGTATGGAAGACCAAGACAACTCAAGTTATGAGCAATTAATAGACGTTTAAAACCACAAATAGGTCAAATTTCGTACTTAGTGGTTACATTTTGTTGCGCACCTTATTTTTTTGAGGGATAAATTGCATAGATATCCAGGAATGACAATTATGAACAAATTTAGATCACGTGCAGCCATGAGCGACCAAGTAAACTCAAATTAAAAGAAATATAAAATTCAAAAATAGGCTACTAATTATATTTATTTAATTATATTATATACTTGCTTTAGGAATTAAGATTATCTTTGGGGTTTTCCATAATTTTGGAAAGTAGCTGGTATTTTTTATAGTCCTAATTTTAATATTATCAAGAGCATGTGCTTTTTTCATACTTAAGTTTTTAATGATATTTTTATTTACAGTTATGCTTATTTATGGTCTATAATCCCTGCTATTTATACCGGGTGACACAGCCAACATGTAACACCCTGTAATTTTTTTATTTTAAAAGTTACATATTTGCATCTTTAGATAGATACCAGAATGGGACATTATTAGGCTTTTTATCGCTTAAGAAATATTTTAACTACTTCCGGTTTGACCGGAAGTGACTGCAACTTTCTTAATTTTAATGGAACCCTGTATGTTTTTTTATCAATGTCAATTCACTTTGAAATTCTCTTTCCAACAATGTATCACAAGTTGACATTTGTTTGACAGATGACCGGCAAAAACTGATTTAAGCTTTTAGACTTAGGCGACCATGGTGGATATACTAGCAATTGCTTTTATTCGTTTTATTTCACTTTGGAAAGAATTTAAGACTATCCATTTATCGTACCATTTTCGCGAGTCTAAGTGACTTCTACAAAATTTTATGCTTTACATTCAATTACAGAATTTTCTCTTTAAATAATGATCAATATCGCCGAAATTAAGATAGGAACACATATTTTTTATTTAACCTAGTTACACATTACAGGTTTTTTGCCAACATACATCTAACCTAACTATATAACGCCAATTGGATTTAATATTATTTTCAGAAAATAAATCGTTTTATTATGCAATAATGTGATATCAACAAGTTCCATTACGGACTTAGTAGGCTATGATAAAACAGACGAACCGAAAGTCATGGTTGCTGTATGTTACCAAAATGGCCATTATTATTGTTTACTTTACGTCAAAAATAATATTTCGTTAACAAAAATGTATTCAACGGATGAAAAAGTAGACACGTTATTAATTTATGGAGAGTGCAGAAAGAATAGCCGACAAGCCGCCGAGTTGTACATGGCAAGATATCCCAATAGAAGGCACCCATCCAACAATTATTTTTTAAAGGTAGAGTAGCAGTTTAGAAGGCAAGCGATTGAACCTGCTGATGTATTTATTGGTGACGAAGAGTCAAAAATCAATGTATTGGCCATTGTTCAGGTAGACTCTACCATTTCTATAAGACATGATGAAGAACAAACCGATGTAAATCGTGAAACGGCTCACCGCATTTTAAGAAAATATACATTCAGGTCCTACAAATGTCAAATAAATCAACATTTATTTCAAATAGATTACCAAAGAAGAATGGATTATTGTAATTGGTTTTTGCAAAGATACCACCTTGATAATCAATTTCATTACAACATTCTAGTTTCGGATGAATCTAGATTTACCAATTTGGCTCTATTTAATCGTAATATTACTCGATATTGGGCCCAAGAAAATCTTAGAATTATGTGAGAAAGTGCCTATCAAGAAAGATTCGGCTTTAACGTGTGGTTGGGCATCCTTTGCACAAGAATTCTTGGTCCTATTATATTTGATGGTGCGTTAAATGGAGAAAGATATTTGAAGTTCATTCAAAATGATGTTGAAGAGTTTTTAGAAACTTTACCTTTAAATCGTAGAGACATTATAGTCAAATATTTAGATGAATTATATTTTTTTGACTGAATCATTTGTGTGGGGCTCTAAAATTTGTTCGAAAAGTTGGTTACTGAAAAATTCTGTTAGAATAATGTTTCTAGATGAAGGTACTTTTCGATGCGTATCCCTCATCATATAAATACTGCCGTTTTCGATGCTTAAGTGTTGAATTTTTAGCATGTTTTTGATAATCAGATTGTCAGTTCTATAAGCAAAAATTTCATTTATTTATTTCTTGACTTAACGTGTCAAATTTTGAAAAGTGATTTATTTTGGTGATGGATGATTGTACCAAAGCCAAATTTAAATGATTAGTAATTGTAGCTGCTGCTGATTCGATGTCTTCGTTATTTCGTATAGAAGGCAGGAACTCATTTTAATTTAGAACATCTTTATTAGTAAAATTCGGCACCTTAGCCAATTTGTTTGAGTTTAGGATACCAATCCGTACTTTTTGTATGCAACATTGTCATGTTGTTAAACCACCAGATGGTCTAAACAGAGTTCGTATATAATCTGATTGAACCTTGAATGGGGTTTCCAAGTTAGTTAGTAGCCTTTTGATTTAAACCCTTTATTATGTTCCTGGATTTGGATGTTTAAGCTAGGCTCTTGCAATCTAAATTTTAGGGTTGTTGGCATCGGTATTTTATTGTAGTTAGAATGGTTTTAAGCAGTGAGTCAGTATTTTTGGTAATTGGAATGTCATTTGCGTTAGCCTGAGTGTGTGTAGCTTGAAATTTGGTATTTTCAGGTTGCTGAGAATGGTTAATGATTGGTAGAAATGGAAATTCAATTTTATGTCTAGGGGCGTAGTAGATTTTTACTAAAATACTTTATTATCTGTGCCCTTAGCTATGGAATTGTAACTACATTTCCAGGTGTCGATTAACTGTACTCAGAAACCAAATAGAGCCAAATTTCAAGGTTTTCCTCAAATTGGTTAGGGAAATGTACAATAAAAACTAATTTTGGGGTCCATATTTAAAGGGCTATAGCTCCTCTGGGGAGCATTTCCGGATCTAGGTTGATAGGAACATTTTTTCATATTTGTAACTCTAGAAACACCTTCCTAAATATACGACCATTGTTTCCGGACACCTTGTACACTAACTTATATGCTGTTTCTGTCTCGTAGCTACTAAATTGTTATACAGGGTATCCCAAGGTCAAAAATGAAAGATCTAGTAGATTGAACCAAAATAAGGTCAGAAGTTCATATAAAAATGTCTCCTATCTCCCCCCCCCCCGTCAGGTAGCAACAGCCACCTAAATGGGGAGCCTGAAGATGGGTTTTCATTGAATATTTCAGAAACTGCTAAAGATAAAAACATGAAATTAAGGTTCTAAAGTACAGTTTATGTGCTGAATCGGAATTTTATCTTATAATCGTAGATAATTCAACCGGTGTGTCAAAAGTAGGGAAAGGCGTGATAAAAATGGACTTAACTTTTTTTGCAAAAACTTTTATTGCATTTTCGCGTCGGATTAGGGAAGCTTAAGATCTTTGGCGAAAAAAAAGGTACTCTTAGTTTAACACGATTAGTTGCCCCAATTCCGAGTTAAAATCGATAAAGAATTTCCATGTCAGAAAAAGAGCCTATTACCGGGCTTCTGCTAGGTGCAATGACAATTAATCAAATGTCAACACACAAGTCAAATCTGAAAGTTCAAAAAATTGCGGTCGATTTCATTATGCCAAATTTAATTTTTGTCGAGTATGCGGATATGCATTTAATGTATGGCTTAGCTTCTGGTAACGCTAGTGAAGCGGCTCGCCTTTACGCAGAGCGATTTCCTAATCGATACTTACCTGATCGCAGAACTATTGAACGAGTTGATCACAATCTGCGGGTATCAGGTTTATTACGTCTTGCTTTTTCAAATTGTGTGCTTATTATTGGATATCTTTTAGGTAGTTTTATACCAAAACCTGAAGGAGTAGGTCGTCCAAAAACTGCTCGTACTATTTTGGACCTAATAACAAACGATCCAACTAATAGTGTAAGGAAATTGGCGTGGTGCTGCCACTTCATACTTGTAAATCGTTTGTGCATAGGGTACTTCAAGAACAATTACTCCATCCCTACCATTTCCAAGAAGTTCATTCTATATCACCAGATGATTATCCTGCACGAGTGGAATTCGCTAATTGGTTTCTACAAAAGCAACGAGAATATAATATATTTGTAAGCAAAATGCTTTTTACAGATGAATCGGGATTTTCTAAGGATGGTGTCATAAACTCCCATAATCTTGACTGATAGGATGAGGATAACCCACATGCCATAATTCAGACTAAAAACCAACATAAATTTTTGATAAATGTCTTGATGGGAATTATCGGGAATTATTTGACTGGACCATATGTCATTGACGGGCGACTAAATGGTGAGAAATATTTGCAATGATTTAAATAATTTATTAGTTCCGTTACATATTCGCAACAATATATGGTTAATGCACGACGGTGTACCACCACATTTCAGCAACATTGCTAGGGGATATTTAGAACCATTTTCCAAATCGTTGGAGACGTAGGGGTGGGTCATTCCAGTGGCCACCCCGATCACCAGATCTAAATCCCTTAGACTTCTTTCTATGGGGCCACCTTAAATATCTTGTTTATTCGACTCCTGTACAAACTAGAGAAAAGCTGTTAGAAAGAATCACTGTGCTGAAATAAGGAATAATCCTGGCATGTTATTTAGAGTTCAAAGGGCTTTCCTCACTAACTTAAAGAAATGCATAACTGTACAAAGTGCCCACATCGAACATATTTCCTAGTTGAAATTACGTATGGATTTTATTTTTCCTTTAAATTAATATTTCCGACTTTTTAGCGGTGTTTTGTGATTGTTTTCTTGATATGATAAATAAAAATAAGTTTTTCACTTCATCTGATGATTATGTTTTCTTTAATTATTATTTAGTTGTATGGTCATTTAAAAATATCTGTATATTTTGAAGTATTGGTAATAACCGTAATAATATTAGGTAATAGGCTCTTTTTCTGATATGGAAATTCTTTATCGATTTTAACTCGGAATTGGTATGTCTAATCTTGTTAAACTAAGAGTACCTTTTTTTCGCCAAAGATCTCAAGCTTTCCTAATCCGACGCGAAAATGCATTAAAAGTTATTGTAAAAAAGTTAAATCCATTTTTATTACGCCCTCCCCTACTTTTGACGCACCGGTTGAATTATCGACGATTATAAGGTAAAATTCAGATTCAGCACATAAGCTTTACTTTAGAACCTGAATTTCATGTTTTTATCTTTAACGGTTTCTGAAATATTCAATGAAAACTTATCTTCAGGCTCTCCATTTGGGTGGTTGTAGCTCTCTAACGGGGGGAGATAGGAGACATTTTTATAGGAACTTCTGACTATTTTGGTCCAGCCTACTAGATCCTTCATTTTTGACCATACCTTTTGGGACACCCTGTATATCGGTAAAAAGATATTAAATAATTTTGAGTCGAACGGTAGTTATTATGAATGATTAGTGTATTGTTGACAAAATCTTACCTAGATAATTGGTGGTGTTGAAGGACTTCTTCAAACTCATTATCGGACATTTGCTTCGATGAACTATTTGTCATAATAACACTATATGTCTCGTGTGACAAGGAGGTAGACTCTTCCAAAGTCTTCGTCATATTTGGCATCTGGGTATGCAGCTGCGATGATATGTGGTGATCAGAGTTTTCTTGATTATTTTCTTTATTTCGGCGAGGACTGCGACCTCGATCAGATACAGAGGTTGCGCTCCAATATCCCCAAGCCATTCTTAATTAGATAGTAGGATTAAAATACAATTTTTTGTGCAAGTTCTGAATTAAAATATGTCCATTCTTTTCCTTATGAAATCTCATCTGCAGCTTTAAATCATTTATTTTTATTATTGTGAATTGTTATTGAAAAACATTGTAGCCTTAACATTAGAGTATTGAAAATCAAAAAGTTTAAGTATCATAAAACGGAGAATACGTAATACTATACAGAAAACATATATTTTTTGATCAATATTAACTAATAACAATAAAGATAATAATAATAACCTCTTCCGAAGAAGCGAAAAACAGTTCTACCGGAAAACTATGTACAACAAAGAGACAGTGACTGAACCACCAAACAAACAAGAACTCACAGATTATTGGAAAAGTATCTGGTCAGAACCCAAACTACACAATAATAACACCCCCTGGATTAAAGCCTAAGAAGACAAACATAAACATGTGACAGAACAAGAAAATTCCACATTAATTACACAAGAAATTACAGAAAAAATCAAACACACACAACTGGAAATGTCCTGGAATAGATAATATACAAAACTTCTGGTAGAAACAGTTTACCACCACACACGTAGCACTCACACACCAAATCAACAAAGCCATTCTATAACCACACACATTTCCCACTTTCCTTACACAAGGAATAACATATGTCAAACCCAAAAGCTCAGACACCACAAGCCCGTCAAATTACTGATCTATCACCTGTCTTCCAACCCTATATAAGATCATTACAGCCACAATTTCCAAGAAAATAGAACAACACCTAATAGACAACAATATTCTCTCAGAAGAGCAGAAGGGATGCAGGAAACATAGTCGAGGATGCAAAGAGCAGCTGATCATAGATAGCGTCATTATGGGACAAACCAGAAAAGAACACAGAAACCTTCACGTCGGTTACATAGACTATAAAAAAGCCTTCGACTCCATACCCCACAGCTGGTTAATCAGAGCCCTAGAAATCTATAAAATCAACCAACACCTCAGGCAATTTCTCGCGCAAATTATGAAAACATGGAAAACCAAAATACGCCTAGAAACACAAACCGAACGCATCCAAACAGAAGAACTGTACATCAGACGGGGCATATTTCAGGGAGACTCGCTCAGTGCTCTATGGTTTTGCCTCTGTCTCAATGCACTCTCAAATATACTGAACAGAACAGAGCATAGCTTCAACATTAGACACCAAAAAGTAAATCAACAAAAAATAAACCACCTCCTATATATGGATGACATAAAACTCTATGCTGCCACAAAAACACAGCTGAAAGAACTCCTCAAAATCACAGAAATATTCACCTTAGATGTCAATATGGAGTTTGGTATAAGTAAATGCAAAGTGCTCCACATCAACAAAGGCCAATGGAAGGGCCACCATGAGACAGAAGCCATCAACAATGAAACACTCGATAACATGTTCGACAAAGAAACATACAAATATCTAGGCTTCCAACAAAGCACCAAACCCAACCACACTCACATCAAAACAGAGCTCAGAACCAAATTCAAAAACAGACTCACGAAACTTTTGCAAACCAAAACTCAACTCCAAATATCTTACTAAAGCCATCAACACGTTCGCTATACCTATAGTCACATATTCATTTGGTATTATCAAATGGTCACAAACAGATGTAGAAAACATTCACATCCTTATACGTTCTCAATTCACCAAATACAGGAAATTACACCCCAACGCATGCAAAGAAAGACTTACCATCGAGAGGAAGGCAGGAGGAAGAGGAATCATAGACATCAGATCACTACACACAAAACAAATACAGCAAATTCTTTCACAGCAAGCAAACCAGCCTCCACACAGGGACAGTGAAAGCAGACAAAAACTACACACCTCTCGACTTATCCCGGGCAGACTACTCAGCAGACACACACAGTCACACCCAATTACAACAGGAAAAGATGAAAACGTGGTCAGAGAAAACACTCCACGGAAAATACCGATACCACATAGAACAAGACCACGTAAATAAAAAACAATAATACACCTGGTTACAAGATGGGCAGCTATTCCCTGAAACAGAAGGCTTCTTACTTGCCATCCAGGATAAAGACATATTAACCGGAAACTACGAAAAGCATATCATCAAAGACTCAACTATTACAGAAGACAGATGCAGGAAATGCCACCAGCAAAAAGAAACGATCGAACACATAACAAGCGGATGTAAAACATTAGCCGGAACAGAATACACAGCCAGACATGACTCAGCAGCAAAAGTAGTTCACCAAGCACTAGCCACAACATACAAACTCATAGAAAACACAGATCCCTACTACAAATACACGCCAACATCCATACTCGAAAATAAAGACTACAAACTCTACTGGGACATCAGTATCCATACAGATAAAACAGTCTCCACCAATAGACCCGATATTACTTTACAGTGCAAAAAAGGAAAAGTCACTTATCTAATTGACATATCTGTCCCCAACGACACAAACATCCAAACGAAATAAACAGAAAAAATCTCCAAATACACAGACCTTTCAACAGAAATAAAAAGGCTATAGAGACAAGAAAAAGTCATCGCTATCCCCCTCATTATATCAGCCACAGGTCTTACACCAAAAACATTCACACCACACTTAGTAAAATTAGGACACAGAAACATTCAGAAGTCAGTGATTTTGAAAACATGTAACATTGTCAGGTCATTCCTTAATACATAATGGTAATAGCGTTTGTGCTGACTTGGCTTTGGCCCGTCAGCCAAATATGGAACCACATTGACCAAATGTGAGAAAGAAGAACTTTTTTGTAATAATAAGAGTAAAAAATATATTGTAATATACTGTACAAGGTATAAAATCCGAATTAAGTAGGAAACAATCCTTTAATATTATTGATGTGTATAAAAAATAACCTTTCTGCCATCCTTATTTTTGATTATAAATAAAAATTATTTTTTTGAATAACTAAACTTATTTGAAAAACGCGTGGACCAAGGTAGGCTATCATCATTATTAGCCCTATGTTATTCTGTTTCGAGTTAAAGGCGCACATTCATACAGGATGTGCATACCGGTTTCTTCCTCTTTGCCATATGGTCTGCTTGTCGTGGACCATTGTGGATATCAATTTTCCAAAAATGGTTTCTCAAATGACAATAATTTTCTTTAAAAATATAATTGCTCATTCGTTACACCTCCAAAACTTAACAAAAACATTACGAGGCGAATACGAACAATTAGAAATGAATAATTATATGTAATTATCTGAATTTAACTATATCTAAGAATGTTTGTTCGCTATTTATACAAATAGTTCGTTACGTTTCTTTTTTACAAAAACAACGGACATGGTTACGTCACTTATAATGTTTATTCTATCTTCTAACATCCTACGTTTCTATTTATTACTATAGACGAATTAATCAATTCTTAATTAATAAGTCTGTGGACCCAGAGTTAAATCTACATTCTTTTCCTATAAATTTAAGAACTGAAGAATTGAGTAAAATGAATATATCAGCATTCGAAATGCATAATATTTTTTTCCACCTAATTTCAAATTGCATTTGATAGTATAATTCTTTTTTATTTAAAATAAACGAACTTTGCGAATGAAAACATATATAGGTTATTGAAGTGGAGTCCACAATTGATGGCGAACCTGAACTCACCTGAAGTACTAGGGAAAACATCCGAAATTATGGAGAACCAAAAATTTGCTGTTTTGCAGGGTCACAAGGCTCGTACTGTTCAAGACATTACTGAAAACAGTGTGCTTTCACTGACTCGTTAATCGGGTCCGCTGAGGCGTAATACGGCGAAACGTGTCTTGGGGAGGATTGACACGTGAGAAAACAGTAGATAGACTACTGAAATATGGACTTGATCCGTTTTCAGTTATCTTACATTGAACCACATATGCCTGCGGTGAGTGTTAACAATCACCCTAGTGGCTACGGTTGTGTGTGTATATATATATATATATATATATATATATATATATATATATATATATATATATATATATATATATATATGTATATATATATATATATATATATATATATATATATATATATATATATAATATATATATATATATATATATATATATATATATATATATATATATATATATATATATTAATCTTCAAACAGTGGTATTATTTTTGGTATCATTAGAATGCTGATTTTCTAGTCTTTCCAATAATACAAAAACATTTGGATTTTCAAAGAGTTTTACTGATTAAAACGGTTTTACTCAATAGAACCATTTTTGCTCGCTCAGCAACGTACCCGTTGCGCGCTATTCATTCCTACAAAAACACATGCAACCGCATTTTCCTATCATTGCTTTATCAGGACTTGAACAGTCAACATCTCACCCGGAGGAAACGGTACAAGTCATTGTCCTATAGCAAGAAGGGCATAGCCAACGTCGCTGCGCAAATGCACCTGAGCCAGTCAGCTGTATCAAGTGTTTACAAACGTTACCAAGGGACTGGCGCCTTTACACGGAGACCAGGATCAGCAAGAAGAAGGTGTATCTCGGATCGAGACGACCGCTTCATTGTTAACACAAGTATAAGAAATCACCACTTGACCGGCGTTGAGGTCCAGCAGGAGCTCCGACAAGTTTGTGGTTGAGCTAGTCGGCCTTTGGACAGTCAGAAGAAGACTTAAAGGAGCTACCTAACTCCGCAGAGACCAGCTAATGGACCCAAATTGACAGCAGCATCCCGAGAGCATGTTGACTGGATCTTAAAGCAAGGGCGCTCTGTTTTATTCTGCGACGAGTCCCGAATGTGCCTACATGGCAATGGTCGAAGAAGACGAGTTTATTGGAGGCCTGCGGAGCGCTATGCGTAGTGCTGCATTACTGAAACGGTCGCCTACGGAGGAGGTTCTGTCATGGTGTGGGGAGGCATCTCACTGGTTGCGAAAACCGATTTGGTTTCCGTGATGGTGAGACTCGTAGCGGTGGATTAAATGCTTACTGGTACATCAAGGAGATTCTGCCGGAACACGTAGTTCCTTACGCTGGGTTTGTCGGCAATAGCTTCGTGATTATGTACGACAACGCGAGGCCACATGCTACTGCATCGGTGCGGCAATACCTAGCGAAAGTGGATATACACATATTAGGATGGCCTGCGCGGAGTCCTGATCTTAATCCAATCGAGCATATGTGGGATGAGCTCAAAAGAAGGGTTCGAGCCAGAAATCCAGCCCGTGCATCGCTGAGGGACTTGAAAGTTGCGATGGAGGAAGAGTGGGGAAGAATCCCACAGACGGTGGTGAAAAAGCTCACCCGCTCCATGAAAAACCGACTGGAAGCAGTAATAAGGGATAGGGGGTTATACAAAATATTGATTTTGGTCTTTATCAATAAATTTAATTGTTACTTAAAATTTGTTTAATTTTTCCTTTCTCTTACCTCTAATTTCAATCCCTGTTCTTCTTGTTTCCCCTTTCAATAATCTTAATCAGTAAAAAGCATGGGTATCCTGCGGAATTTGGTACCATTAGAAAGAGAATAGAATGGGGTTTTCAAATGATTCTAAAATTCGTAAAATTATATAAACACTAAATTCTAGGATCCGTGTTAAGTGAAGCCAAATAGTTTAAGTCGATTTGTTTGCTCACCAGTGTATTTGTATATATATATATATATATATATATATATATATATATATATATATATATATATATATATATATATATATATATATATGTATAGTATAGGACGCCACATCAGGGCTACGGGGTGAATATTAGCTCGGTGAAAGCACACTGTTGTCAGTAATGGCTTGAACCGTATGAGCCTTGTGGACCCTGCACAACAGCACATTTTTGGTTCGGATGTTTTTCCCTATTTCTTCAGGTCGTGGATCGTCCTTCCGTAAACCTCGCCATCAATTGTGGACTCCACTTCAATAAAATATATAAGGTTTCATCCGAAATATGTATATATATATATATATATATATATATATATATATATATATATATATATATATATATATATATATGTATATAAATATATATATATATATATATATATATATATATATATATATATATATATATATATATATATACATATAACTAAGCAGCTTTAGCTTTACTGCAGTTTTTAATCTCGTGTGGAAAAAATTCTAAACCTATCTTGATCCCTACGTAAAAAGACCAATTTTTACTTTATCCAGAATCGTTTTAGTGTTTCTGTGTTTTGGTAATTTTCTTTGAAGAAATCATTACTTTTGATTAAAGCGGGAAATGTCATTTTTAGATAGAAAATAAAAAACTAAACAAAAATTTATTTTTAACAAATGCAAAAATAAAACATTTTTTACTACCAGTCCTTTAACAAAAAGGTTAGAGATAAAAAATAGCAGTATATGTATATATTATTCTTCAAAGATCATAGGATAAATATAAGAAGGTATAACAAAAAAGTCCCAAGGTTTTTAGGAAAATGTCTCATGTTTAGCTTTGCATTGTACTTATTTATACCATATGTATTATTAACCTACTCGTATATGTTGCACTTCAACAACATATGTAAGGGTTTTTTCATCCTTTTTTTTTAATTAGATGAGAATTGGATTGTCAAGGTTAATTTAAAATTGGGTGGAAAAAACATTATTCATTTCAAAAGTTGCGAAGTTTATTTTACTTTACGATACAGGTTTCCCGCATTCGCATGATAGGGGTCCTTAAAATTTGCTGCTGTTTTCGAATACAAGAATGCAAATTAAAAAATGTTAACATTTATATTTCAGAAGATAAAGTAATTTACAGTAATGGAATGGAAATGATTTTTTTCTGTATGTTTTCAGAAAATTCGTAAAAATAATTTGCAATTATTTTCTAAAATCCAAATATTGCTTGTATAAACTATAGCAGATCAGAGTCCGAAATTTAAAGATTTTTTCTTTCATTTAAGACTGACGTTCTTTCAAATAATAAATAAATAAACTACTTAGCAAAATTACGGGATATTGAATTTATACATAGAGAACACCAAAATGCAATCTAATAAAAAAAATGGTGTAATGAGTGAAATTAAATTTATTATTTTCATTTTTTTAAAGTCATTCTATCAAGGTACAGACATAATTTTTTTTGTAGTTACCTACATTTTCGCATTTCCTATTTCTAAACGACCTAACGAATTTAAATGATATTTTGCAGTCAGTATGAGTTAAATATTATTTTTTAAAAATATGTACAAGGTGTATTATAATAACACTAAATTGTTTTTTAATGGCTCATTATTTTTACATATCCTGCATATGTTATTAGAACATAAAGTATAATCTACTATTTCAAATTGTTGTCAAAATTTTAAATGTTTAGAAAAAAAAAAACGGTCACACTTTTAATTAATGAATAGAATACACAATATAATTAAGCAATCTAAAATATAACTTACATGATGACAGTGAGTATAATAACTTTCTGGATGAAAAATTTGGTTTCCTCAAGCCATTCGAAGTAACTTTTAATTTTAAACAACTAAGGAACAATTCATCATCATCAAAATATAAGAAAATGTATCTATTGGATAAGTAATAGAACCACAAATTAAAATAATTCTTGTTACTTGAACCAAACTATTATATGCATCGTCGCATTTGTGCATCAATTCAAAATACCAAAAATAATCGTGTTCTTATATATATATATATATATATATATATATATATATATATATATATATATATATATATATATATATAAAGATAAATTTTTAATTCAAAAAGACGTTTGAAAATAGATTAATTAATTTCTTGGGTGATAGACAATTGAAATTATATATCGAAATTCAATATCACTTAATTTTGTTTGGCAATTTGTTATTATTAATTATTATTACTAAGTATATATCACCACTACACCAAACACTTTATTTTTGCACTCGACGCACGTTTCGCTAACCATGTTAGCTTCATCAGGAGCGATGATTGAGTCAATCATCGCTCCTGATGAAGCTAACATGATGTTAGCTTCATCAGGAGCGATGATTGAGTCAATCATCGCTCCTGATGAAGCTAACATGGTTAGCGAAATGCGCGTCGAGTGCAAAAATAAAGTGTTTGGTGAAGTGGTGATATATACTGAGTAGTATCATTGTGCCAAAGATTCCACATTCCCAACTTAATTAATTATTATAATAAGTATTATGTGTTAAATATAAATTCGCTTTAAACAGGTTGACTTTATTGCAACCGATGATAAGAGGGAAAAAACCTATATCATATATAGTTTTAAATGTAACTTCCTTTAAACAAGGACTATATATTTTGCATTCCAGGGCTCTTTCAAAACTGAAAACAACACAACAGCATTTTGATTAATTTCAATACTTACTGGGTCTCCAAACGCGATGAATTGGTAATTATAGACATAGTAATAATTTAATTTATTTTATTTTATGTTAGATGGCCAAATTTTCTCATTACATATATTTTAAAGGTGAAGAGTAAAACACCTTATAATAAGTGTAATCGGGAGAAACTAAGAAGCAAATTAATGATAAGATTCTAATAAAATATGTTTCTCTTAATTTCATTTCAAATTGAGCCTACCGAGGTAATATAAATAGAGAAAAAAACTATTCCTTTGACTAGAAAAAGGTCATGCTGCTAGAGAAAAAAGTAATTAAAATTTTTAACGTTAAGGCTAAAATGGTACTTATCTTGAGCACATATCACTATTAGTACTCAAATTGTTTATTTAAATTTGAAATGTCTATAAACATTTTAACCAAGTGTAAAAACTAGGACTCGGGTCACTTTTAGGTAAGTTCCTACTTTCTCATGTTCGTCGACTTTTGAAAGCTACGAAATGTGACAGAGACCCGTGTTGCCAAAGTGTATACATATAACCCAATATCCTTTTAATTTCAGGAAAGTGGATATTTGCACTTGAAAGTATAATCATATACCGAAGAATTATGTTATGAACACAATTCTTTTGTTTGTGTAAATGAAGTTAGTTTAGCATGTACTTTTATTCTTAGAAATAATAACAGAATTTTTGCTATAAGTTAACAAATAGCTAAAATATAAACGCTTAAAAATTATAAAAGATTCATCTTGACACGGCTAAGAACTGATAGGGCTACCGTCGTGATTTAGAAATTTCTACTAACTTTAGAGTAAAATTGTTTAATTCTAATTCTAATCACTAAGAACTCTTTCTTTCGAAGTTTCAAACTGTCAAAAGCGGAGAATCACACTTTACGGAAGAATTTTTTCTCCTCTAAACTACCATGTTTCCTCTTTGTTCATCAAACTAATTACGAAAATAATAAAATATTTGTACTGTTAAAAATTGACAGAAAAAAAAAAAAAAAAAAAAACTCGTCAGTTCATGAAGAAGATAATTTACTGGTTTTTCTTAGATTTATTCTACTGGATAAAGGGTTACTAGTATATGTATTTTATTAGATTCATCGTTCTAAAATTCAGAGTATAAAATTTATTTTCTTCTCGAGAGATTACTCATATTTTTACTCTACTCTGTGGACCAAAAACCACATAACCTTTTAAACTAAAAACTAGACAATTTCCAAAAATTGGAATTTTGTTTCTATAAATTCATGTTTGTTAGTATTTGTAACAAAAATCATCCCAAGAGATTCTTTGCATTTCTCCAAGAAAAATACAATTTATCATTTTCAGTCGGACTGTAGATCTATTGTCACAACTCCAGAGCGAGATGACATATATATATATATATATATATATATATATATATATATATATATATATATACATACATTAATATTCCGGGTTTCAATTCGTTCAACAATGAATTTGCACGACGTTTCGCCAAAATCTCATTTGGCATTTTCAAGTGCTCTTGCAGCGGCAAGTAAGATTTTGGCGAAACGTCGTGTAAATTCATTGCTAGACGAATAGATTGAATGGAATTTTAATGCATTACATTTTGCCACCCGTGAAAACCTCTATTGATATATATATATATATATATATTATATATATATATATATATATATATATATATATACATATATATATATATATATATATATATATATATATATATATATATATATATATACATATATATATATATATATATATATATATATATATATATATATATATATGTGTGTATATTAATTTTTTATTATTTTGCAAGGAAAGCTGGGAATCATACGTATTTTTTCATTATTTCCAATTTTAAGAGAAATAGTATGTCAAAGATGCCAGAAAGTAGAGAAAGAGCCTAAAAAACCATATTTACTCATAATTTTTGTTTAAGAGGGAAGTATTAGATAAGTAAATTTACAATTTTTAATATGTATATTTTTCATGCTAAAATTAATAAAATGGAACACTTATGGAATTAATTTGATGTCGGTCCACCTGTACCTCTGCCCAAATCCCTTTTTTTTTTGTCAAAACCGATATTTACAATTACAAATAGAGGACTAAATACAAACCTAAGATTTAGGAATTTTAGGCTCTTTAGGGACTTTCGAAATTAATAGATTATTGATATGGGTATGGTCAATAATTTATTACTGAGCAGATTGGGTTAAAATAGGGCCAGAAGTTCATATAAAATTTTGTTCTATGGGCCCTTATTATCGACCTACACCTTGGAAATCGTTTATTCATTATTTGCTAAACTGTTGTAGATGGACTCTTGAAATTTAGGCATTGTCCTAAACTGAATGCACTGATTCGAATCATGATCTAAAATTATTGATACCTTAACCGAGACTTTAAAAATAGGGGAACACGTGGTAAAAATAGCTTTTTTGTACATTTAAAGTTTATATTTTTCTATGTCAAATTTTGAAGAGTCAACATTCTTTACAAAAAAAAAGTGCTTCTTATTGAACACAATTCGATCAGCCGTTATAAAGAAAAATTGGTTTAAAGATTGCCTTGCACGGTGAGAAAACGTATAATCTTACACGAAATGTTTCATTAATCGCGTTCAATAATTTTTTTTATGATTATTATTATTTATGTTTCTTTTTACCAAAGAAAACAGAATAATAAAATCTTATAATTTTGTAACTATAATCATTAAAAATTTTATTAAACGAGATAAAAAAAACATTCTGTGCAATAATGCAATTATCTTTAAATCAGTTTATCCCGAAAACGGCTCATCCAATCGTGTTCAATAGACGCCACCTTTTTTTCATAAAATATTGTCAAAAACATAGTCTTTTCCAACATTTTTAAGTAATAATATATTCGTTACTATTTATTTCTATAATTTTTCTGTCTTGGTCAACACGTAAAATATTAAGTTAGTTTAGGACAGTTAGGTTTTCAACTACTCCAATAAAAACTTAATTGATAAACTACGACAATATATACATGGTAAACTTTATTTTATTATTATTAGGTATGAAATATTCAACATATAAGTCAAACCTGCATGACGAAAAACAAACTTTTGCAACATCGCTGAACGTTCAAAATTCAGCGCCCTCAATCAATACCGTGTGAATACCTAGGAACGAAGCAGAGCAAGCAAAAAGTAACAAAACGGCGCAGCGCCACCCTAAAAAGAAAAGCATAAATTGGCCTATATTTTTGGCATGATATAAACAGTAAATTAGTACGGTTATGTAAAAATTTAATTATTAAGGAAGGGATTAAATATAACTTCACTGTGTTATGTGTAAACCAGTTTCAATTCGATTTCACAAAGCCTTTTAGTAACCGAAAAATTTACAAATGCGGCTTAGTCTATTTTATTCTAATGTTGAGAAACTTCAATATAAATGTAATGTAAATAAATTCATTTTCTTCAGTGACCTTCTGGCAGGCTGCTCTATTCCGCTTTTTTTGGTAATCTTTACTGACGTATATATGTATGTTTGCATGCTGGCTCATTTCCGGATATTCTTTTCTTACATAATCATTATATTTGTTTTGTTGGCAAACTGCATATACGGATACAGTATTTTTTTAAATTCTTAAACTTTTTACTGGGAAAATAGTTATATAAAAAAATCAGCTTGATTTTTTCAGGTATGTTATTTGGAATCCGATGAATTCTGGGTATATTATTGTTTAATAAGGCAATTAAAATGAAGTAAAAGAATCTTATTTGACATATGAAAGATGGGCTTAATATATGCGAAAAACTTGGTCTTAGTTACATAGTGAGCCAAAATTTCACAACATATTATTCTTGACTAGCAGTCCAATTTCGTACGAAAGCTGTCAATCCCCATTGAGTACAAATTGAACATACCATTCGCCCTTCTACTTTACCAGTTTTTACCTTTACAAATATTACTTTAAGCATTACTGTTCTTACTCCTACCGTCTCTCATTTTTATCCTCTCCTTTTTCGCTCTTTCAATACCCTTTTTGACCATATTCGCAAAATTCATCTGTTGCACTTACTAAACACCAAGTGACCTTAAATCAGGGCGCTCTCCCTTCTCTTGAATACAAAACCAATTTTTTACGGGTCACCCAAGGTCTAAAATTATGATCTTCATAGGGGACTTTAATTACTACAATATCAACTGGCTTAAATATTTAGATACCATAAAAATAAGCGAGGATGACAAATCGAATCTTTTACAGCTCCTTTGCCCCAACTTACTGACGAATGTTTTTTAACTTCCTTGTAGCTATGAATTTACTTTCTCTTTCACTGCTCATTTGATTGTGCTTAGGAGTTTTCTGATGTAATTGTGTCTAGTAGGATTGAAAATATAAAGAAGCTAACCCGGAACATCTTTGTCAGAACACGAAACGATACAAGCCTTTGATAACGTGTATCTGAACGAAATAAGGAAACACATAATCCGCAATGGTTTCAGGCCCTTATACAAACAGACAGAACTAGTGTAACAACGGTCGACTCATGATGTTTTACCAAAAATGCCGCAGACAGTTTTTAGGTAGCATCGTAAAACGTACCCTTAATGCAGGTATAACAAGGAAAACTTCCCAAAAGCTGGAAATATAGTTGCGTTCCAGGATGCTGTAGATGACACAATAGCTTTTAAATAATATAAATATCTTAAACATACTACTCTACAACCGCTATACTATGCTATGTAAAACCGCCTAACAGGTGAACTGCAACTCATTAGAAACCGTTCGGCATATCGAAAAAGGGTTTTTAACTTTAAGACAGCTAGATGCTTTCATTGAAAGTACTCCACTCATGAGTTAATACAGTGACAGACAGAAAGTGTGCAATATGGAATTTTTCTTTATTATTAAAGGACCCCGCACATAACATATGGAAAAGTGGTCCCGGTCAAATTGGATGAAAATGTAATATGTTGTAATTCAGGTGATCCTGATGAAAAGTCTGAGGACAGGCTATGAAGGCCCCATATGGAGAGAGCATACTGCAGGGTCTTCTGGAACTGTCAGGCATGTTTTTCACATACACACAAACACACATGCACTCACGCATGCACGCACGCACGCACGCATGCATACACACGTACGTGTATATACAGAGCGTACTGCAGGGTCTTCTGGAACTGTCGGGCATGTTTTTCACATACATACATACACACACATACGCACGCACACACGCACGCACGCACGCACGGACGCACGCACGCACCCACGCACGCACGCACGCACCCACGCACGCATGCACCCACGCACGCACCCACGCACGCACGCACGCACGCACGCACCCATGCACGCACGCACACACGCACACACGCATGCACCCACATGCACACACATGCACGCACGCACGCACGCACGCATGTACGCACGCACGCACGCATGCATACACACGTACGTATATATACAGTCAGTCCAAAACGTCTCCATACACCACCTGCTTTCTATACTATTTTTCTGTTATGTTTAACTAATTAATTGGAACTATGAGAAAACATGTTTAAATTAATATTTGAAACTTAACCAAGGAGGATTAGTATTAAAAACAACTACGATACATTTTATTTAGAAGTTACATCATTGTTATAAAAATGTAAACAAAATTAATGTCAAAAAAGTCTCCATACACTCAAGAACTGCATTAAAAAAACACGTTATAATCAGCCGCATTTTATCAAGCTATCTATTGCTCGCTAAACTGAAAACAAATGAATAATTTTTACTTTATAATCTGTCATTTGTTGCTAGTAATTTTGCAGTGGGTTTTCAAAGTAGTATTAAAAATGAGCGAGAGAAATTGTAAAATTCCATTTCAAGTTCGAAAGATCATAACTGATTTGTGGAAAAGATGGAAAATCATACGGAAATATAGGAAAAATTATTAAAAAGTCGCATGCTACTCTTCAGTACATTGTAAATCAGTATAAATCAACGGGTTCCTATAAAATTCGACCCCGCTCCGGTCGTCCCAAGAAACTGACTCCATGTGAAGAGGCCAGTATTTTTACACAAATAATTATAGATCCCAAGAAAAGTGCATCAAAATTAAAAGAAGAAGTACGGGAACTATTTTCGAAAAATGTTTGTTTACAAACAGTGAAAAATTGTTTACACAGGGCAGGCTATCAGGTGTGTACAGCCAGGAAGAAGCCGTTAATTTCGTAAGCTAATCGCAAAAACCGGTTAGCTTTTGCTAGGGAATACGTTACTAAACTTCCTAAATTTTGGGAATCAGTAATCTTTAGTGATAAAACTAAAATTAACCTTTTGGGTCTGATGGCAGAACTAAAGTTTGGAAAAAGAACAATATCGCAATTGATATTATAAAAACATTTGTTCCACGGTCTGACAAGGGGTGACAGTGTTCGACTTTGTATTCCGCTGGAGGGGTTTAAAATTTTCATTTTATTAATGGTACCATGTATCAGCATGTTTATCCGAATATTTTGAGAGACAATTTAAGAGAAAGTGTCCAAAAATTTGCACTCGAAAAAAGATACATTTTCAAATACGACTATGGTCCGAAACATACCGCAAACTTGGTGCGAGAATGGACAATCCATAATGTGCGACAGCAGCTTCATATACCTCCGCAATCACCCGATGTTAACCCCATCGAGCATTTATGGGAGGAACTTAAACGGCGCGTTCGCAAACATAATGTTTCAAATAGAGAAGAATTAAAAAACAGAATGTTGAACGAATGGGAGAACATGCCAGCAGAAGTTACTAGGAAGCTGGTTGCAAGCATGACAAAAAGGTTACAGGAGATAATCAAGGCCAACGGCAGTCCCACTAAATATTACTTTAAACAAAGTTGTTATTTTCCGTTAAATTCCGTCAAACTATTATCGGTAATTGTTAAGTGTATGGAGACATTAATTTTGCTTACATTTTTATAACAATGATGTAACTTCTAAATAAAATATTCCGTAGTTGTTTTTAATATTAATCCTCGTTGGTTAAGTGTCAAATATGATTTTAAACATGTTTTCTCATAGTTCTAATTAACTAGTTAAACATAAGAGAAAAATAGTATAGAAAGCAGGTGGTGTATGGAGACTTTTTGGACTGACTGTACATGCATGTACATAAAATCGCTTCTCAGGGTACCGGGGGCAATACATAGGCAGAACTGCTATCTTTCCCGAAATAATCCTTTTTTCGAAATGTTAATATAAAACAACCTTGAGATTTTTCGTACCACTGAAGTGATGTAAATCATCTGAGGAGCGTTTTCCCGTATATTATTTTGTAAAACCTCCGTCCAGAAATATAACTTTCCCGACTCTCGGGACGTGGACGTGTTGGTAGGTACTTGAGAACAAGCTCTTTGAGAGTCTTATCATTCACACACACATTCATACTTCTAAAACCACTCTGTCAAGCACATCCATAACTTTTGTTTTCGCCCATTGTTTTTTTTTCTATATATTATATATTATTTTAAATTTTTTAATTTATTTTATTTGATATTTTAATATTTTTCTATAAACTCAATTATTACCACCATAGTTTTATTCCATTGTCCGGTTGCCCGACTGTCCGATCGTCCGGACAACCAGAAATGGAATAAAACTATGATGGTAATAATTGAGTTTATAGAAAAATATTAAATTATCAAATAAAATATAAAAAAATATATAATATATAGAAAAAAAACAACGAGAAAAACAAAAGTTATGGATGTATTGCTTGACAGAGTGATTTTAGAAGTATGAATGTGTGTGTGAATGATAAGACTCTCAAGGAGCTTGTCCTCAAGTACCTACCATCACGTCCACGTCGCGAGAGTCGGGCAACAGTTATATTTCTGGCTAAGGATGCAGGTTTTACAAAATAGTATACGGGTAAACGTTCCTCAGAAGATTTATATCATTTCAATGATACGAAAAATCTTAAAATGTGCAGGTTGTTTTGTAGTAACATTTCGAAAAAAGAATTATTTCGTGAAAGATGGCATTTCTCAATATCTCTGTATATATACATATACAGAGGTATTGCCCCCGGTATCCTGAGAAGCAATGTTATGTACATGTACATATATATATATATATATATATATATATATATATATATATATATATATATATATATATATATATATATATATATATATATATACAGTAGAACCCCGGTTATCCGAGGTAACGTGGGGGGGCACCCTCCCGGATTTGTTTTTTTATTCACCACACACCAATACTTTAAACCGATGTATTAACGTTTTTAACATATAAATAGGTACATACATTATAAAACAGTGAAATAGGTATCTATGCGCTTCTGTTTCATATTGCATCTTCTTTTTCTCGCTGCAATGTTTCTCCATCTATTAAGAAGAAGCAAATCCGCTGAGGTTGCCTCTGGTTGTTGTTCGATATACCTCAAAGCTTTTTCCAAAGAAGCAAAACCTTCTTGATGAGAGATCTTAGTGGGAGACTGTTCATCCACCGCCGCTTCGTCATCGTCATCGTCATCTGATTTTTCGGTTTCCTGAAAGGCATTCGTTATTTCTTCAATACTCATTTCTTCTTCTAAATCATCTGCAGATGTTCAAGATATAAATGCCCATAATTTTTTTAAAATTTTTTCGAGGATGCCTTGATCCATTGGTTGCATTATGCTGGTTACATTTGGAGGAAAAAATTTTACAACAATTTCGCCCACATGAAGTCCTTCTCCAGGGTGAGTGGGGGCATTATCCATTAAAAAAAATTGCTTTAATAGGAAGACGGTTTCTGTTCAAAAATTTAGTCACAGATGGCACGAACTCTTCTTCAAATCAATTAGTTCGCATCCATCCATCCGCCCTTCTGACTTTTGTAGTAGACTGGTAGGGCTTTGGGTGAGATGTTTTTTAAAGCTCTTGGACGTGCAGACTTGCCAATCACCATCAGTGGGATTTTGTGCTTGCCAGATGCATTGGAACATACCATTATAGTTAATCTTTCCTTACTTCGTTTGTACCCAGGAGCTGATTTTTCCTGTCGAGATGCCAATGTTTTTGATGGAAGCATTTTATAATTAAGACCAGTTTCGTCACTTGTAAATTTGATCACATGTGTATCCACAATCTTCGATTTGCTTTTTAAAGTTCTGCTTAAACTTCTCAATTGATGACACATCAGCAGAAAGTTTTTCACCACATACAGTCAGTTGCCGTACACCGTACCGTTTTTTTTTCCAACGGTCAAGCCATCCAGAACTGGCGGTAAACTGATCTATCTCTGGGAATTGCCTACTAATCATTTTTGCTTTCTGTTGTAAAATTGGACCTGACAGAGGCACATCTTCTGATCTCTGTTGGCTAAACCACATGAATAAAGCTTCGTTAACCTTTTCATAGTCGCCGGTTTTCATTGATTTTCTTCCTGAGGACGAGGAGGCTTGATTTATACACCACTCTTCTATTTTTGTGTGGTTTCTTTTCCAATCTCCAACTGTTACCTCACCTACTCCATAATCTCATGCAACAACTTCAATGGTCTCTCCTGCTTCAATTCTTCTGATGGCTTTTAATTTTTCTTCAATAGGAACGACGATTCTTTTACGCTTGTTTTGCTACATTATAATACGACAAACAAAAATTCAAACAAAGCAGTTCGTATTAATTACACTTAACTACCAGAACTCCAACCAAATAAATTATGTGAGTATACTCGTACTTCTCCGTAGTAAACGCTATAACGCACTGCATTCACGCAAATTTACATGCTGAAAGAGTCCAAAAACATAAATAGGGGAATCCCTCACACGGACCAGGGGGATTCCCCGAAGGCCCCGACGATTTTAAATGGAAATATGTACATACATATTTTAGAAGCTCGGTTAATACGCAGCATAGACGCGCGTACCTCGGATAATCAGGTTCTTAGATTGGCTCGGTTAATCCGGAGCTCGGATAATTGCCACTCGGTTAATCGGGGTTCTACTGTATATATATATATATATATATATATATATATATATATATATATATATATATATATATATATATATATATATATACATACTACGTGTGTATGCATGCGTGCGTGCGTGTGTGTTGTGTGTCTGTGCGTGCGTGCGTGTGCATGCATGAGTGTACGTGCGTGCGTGTGCGTGCGCGCGTGTGCGTGTGTACGTGCGTGCGCGGGCGTGTCTGTGTGCGTGTGTGTACGTGTGCATGTGCGTGTGCGTGCGTGGGTGTGTAAAACATGCCTGACTGTTCCAGAAGACCCTGCAGTACGCTCTCTTCAGATGGGGCCTTCAGAGCCCAATATCCTATTGATTTTCGCGAGTTCTGCCCACAGGGACTTTTCATCAGGATCACCCGAGTTACAACATACTACATTTTCAGCCAATTTGACCGGAACCACTTTTACATATTTTGTGTGCGGGTCCTTTAAAAGAAAAGTGAGTTTATAGGTGGATTTTGCGTAACTTATAAAATGGTTTTACAGTGCCGATTGTCATTTGTTGTTGGGCGGGATATTTGAATTATCTAAAGTTTAAATTGTTTGGAATATCAATTTAGGGTAGTCTACAAAATTTAGATAGGTTGGATAAAAACTGTATTTTGTCAGTTTTTGACCAATAAAATGTGATCAGAAGAGAATTTTTATTTTTTAAATTTGAAATATATTTGTTAGATTGGTACGGACAATTATTATCGAATATTTTTACCCTATTACTAGCAATTTGAGATTTTTGTTTTTTAAAGAAAAACTACCTGTAATTCTTAATCACAGAAATATTTAAATGAGAATGAACTTCTGCTTCAGCAGCACAGGGATCTATTTTTTCAATAATAATATGCGCCGATTCACAATACACTGCAAGTGCGAGAATGTCTGGATGAACAATTGGAATACTCGTCGATTGGGCGTTATTCTGCTAATCCTTGGCCAGTGAGATCTCCGGATTTAACACTGCTCGGTTTTTTGTGGAGCTACCTCAAAAACAAAGCTTATGCTGATAAATCTTCCAACAATATTGAACATTTCAAATATACAGTAAGGCAGTGCATAAATAGCGTTACTTCGCACATGTTAAGAAATATTTTAGAAGAATTACATGCGCGAACATTTCGGTGTATAGAATCAAGCGGTTGGCACGTCGAAATGTAAACTAAATAATTTTTTAGTTAATTAAATAAAAATTAAATAAACGAAGTTTTTCGTTTATTTAATTTGTGTACGTAATTTATTTATTTTTTGTTTGTTGTCAACCACTTCTTCTGCCGCCCTCTTCAAAAATTCATTTATACACCACACGTTAATATAGTTGCGCTTTGCGCACGCTCTGTGCATTACTTACCTTTCACACGCTTCGCACATGACTCTCTGCATCTGACAGGTGTGCCCTTTTCACGCTTCGCGCGTGACTCTCTGCCTCTGACAGATGCGTGCTTTTCACACTTCCTGCACTCTGTTCGATCCAAACGTTAGCAGATGAGTACCAAAAAAAAAATATCTTGTTCTTGTTTGGAAGTGGCAACTGTATGCTGGTATAAAGTTGGTTTGGAAACCGTAAGCGACATTATTTTCTCGACTTTGTTTCGTAGCTCGAGCATTTGTGTAGTATACTGTGTGTCAGTATTTGTGGTTTTTAGTTTCTAACATTTTATCATTTAACTTTTCAGTCGAACTTAGTACTGTTGGTAGTGTTGAAGATTTTGAACAATATTTTGTTTCTTTAAATAATCAAATTAATGCGTTTAATGCAAGATTTGACGATGTAAGTACTGCAGCATTGCTTGGTTTAGATAGGCCTGATATAAATACTTTTTAGTTTATCTAATAATCTTCTTCTGTCTGACCTTAATAATATTGTTAATATTGAGAATTCTGAATTTAATAACATAGCGCTCTCTACATTAAAAGATTCCTGTAATTTTAATGATGTTGATGAACAGCCAGTAGAAACTCCTATCCAATCACAACCAATTCAAAATTTTGAAAACTAACCAATTTTTAGTTCAAGAGACACAGAACAGTCAAATTTCTTTTAATTTGGAGGATTAAATTTCTATTAATAATTTGAAACTTTGGACCAAAGTTCTAGTGTCTGTCTCTAATCACTCGGGGCATTCTACTCCAACAACGTCGCTAGCATGATCTTAAAATACCGAAATTGCTGAAATTAGCAACGCTCTTTCCCAAAATTTTGATTTTAATAATAATAATTTGTCACAATCTTTGGCAATATCAGAGTTGAATTTTGAAATCGAGGATCCTGAGGACGGTTTACACAAATCCCTTTCACAACAAAAATTACAATGTATTGTATCCTATGAAATGATGTTTAATTTAATTGCGCCCCACGTAGACTGCGTCATTTAGTAAGGTGTTAACTCGCCTGCTTTTTGAGGCGTCACTGTTGTACCCTGTGGAAAGTTGTTTGTCCCACGCTTGAGCGCAATTTTCTTGCAGCCCCGCTTTAATTTCTGATAATGAATTGAGTGACTAATGATTTTAAAAGAACTAAAGAAATTAAACAAACACTAGCTCAGTTTTCCTTGGTAGAGAGATATGGATAAGAGATAATTTTTGTACGTCTTTTTGGAATTATTTTCTATTTTTTAAAAGGCTTTAGCTGTACAAATTTTTGGGCACCATTCATTTTAAAATAGAAAGGATCTAACTTCAGCTAAAAAAATGAAAAAATACTGAAAGGGTGTACAGTTGTTGAAAATAAAAAACAGTTTGGTACAGCCGTCATTATCCTGAAAAGTAAGATAGGTATTCAGTGAGACACTAGCTTTAATCAACAAAAAGAAAATTTATTCATGATTTTAAAATAAAAGTTCTAACCTCTGTGTCTTTAAGGATTACAAAAAATTCTAGCCTAACAGGTAGTTATTATTATTAGAGTCCCTAAATCAGACATTTAAATTCTAAAACCTGACTACCCCCGAAAGCGAAGAATCGTGATTTTCACTTCACTTTTTGTCAGTTCAAATTGCTATTAAGGCACTACTTCGGGAATAGGTCTATTGATGAATGTTCTGGTAACTTACGGTTTTTATTTCGGCTTCTAGGCCTTCGATGGAACACAACCGATTTCACACTTTGTAGGAAACACTTAGAGCCCACTACGGCTTTACGTTAGAAAAAAACTTGTGCTTTACTTAGCTCTCATAATTGTTGCTATGAGCCTCTACTGCGGCTCGGTCGAAGTAAGCCTCGCTGCGGCTCGGTGGAAATTTAGCCTACTTGGCGGCTTGGTCGAAACAACCTACTTGGCGGCTCGGTGGAAATTCGCGCCTCTTCCTGTCCGCCGGACTCTTAAATAAACCGTGGGCACTCTCTCGGCAATATGGCTACGCCGGAACCAAAACTGCGGATACAAATATTTAACCAATCCCGGCGTATCGAGAGATTCGGTCGCAAACCCGCACAGCACACTAATATACCGAACGGCTTGGAATTTCTGATTAATATACCGCTCGATACAAAAATGAAAAGAAGTACAATTTAAAGTGAAAAATCAGTAACATTACATGGTCTTAAAATCTAAGAAAAAAATGAATGTTACATTTACCCCCTTCCAAAGGAAATAGACTACACTAGTCTATTAAACTAAGGCTACTTATGAAAAGGTACAAAGTGGTACACTATCACTTACTACTAAGGTCAGAACTTAGAACAAAATTACAAACTTCGGACCTTACTACTAGACTTAATTCAATTAAGCACTAATATTAAGTACAATGAAAACCAAATGAAAATCTTTGCATGTACACAAGAATCTTATAACTAGACTTAACTTAATTAAGCACTAAGGTTAAGTACATCAAAAAGTAAATAAAAATCCTTGCATGAACATAAGAAATACCTGTTCAAAGTAACAATCGCGGTCTTCTTATATAAAAAGAATCAGCTCTATTATTGTTACCAAAACAAAAAAAATATAACTTTGTCTAGACTCTTGTCTAAATCAAAAAAAGTGAACTGAAACAAAGTATGAACACCCCCCTTAAAATATTTTAAGGATTGTCTGAAAATTTTCTATTTCAGCAAAAGAAATCTAGAAAATTCTTAAATAAAGAAAAATAAAAAAAACTGATTCTAGTGCAAACACTTACACTAAAAAAGAAAAAGTCTTGTCAGACCATTTAGCACAAGGCCAAAAAAAAAAATCTGGATAAATATCCAGACAAACGCTTGGGAAAAATCGCTATCAATGCTCTAGCTCATCGCTAAGAGAACATTCCAAATCTAGTATCACTACTAGTAGCACTCAGAAAATAATCGCACTCTACATCGCAATGTCGACGTCCTAAGACATCTAGACATGCTAAAATCGCCAGGGAAAACGCTCTGGTTAATCGCCAGAAAACACGTCAGCTCATCGCCAACAAAACACTCTGGTATATCGCCAGAAAAAAGCTCGGCTCCTCGCCAAGAAAACACTCTGGTATATCGCCAGAAAAAAAACTCGGCTCCTCGCCAAGAAAACACTCTGGTATATCGCCAGAAAAAACCTCGGCTCCTCGCCAAGAAAACACTCTGGTATATCGCCAGAAAAAAACCTCGGCTCCTCGCCAAGAAAAACACTCTGTAAGTAGTCCTCGACTACACAAAGTCTGCGTTCTAAAAGAACAATCTCGCCATTAACATAGTGAGCAGCTATAAAAGCTAACAATATCACTATAGGCACAGTGAATAGCTACAAAAGCTAAAATTCACTCTAAACACAGTGAATAGCTATAAAAGCTAAAAAAACTGGATGATCCTGCTTCAAAAAGCAATGTTCACAAAGAACAGAATGATTAGTCCACGCGCAACTAACATTCAAGGAAACATTCCTAACATAACTATGTGAGACAGCAAGTCTCGAAATAGGACCTCCCTAAAGTCATAATCCTATATATGGGAGTCCATAAACAAAACGACTCAAAATCACACATTTTGAGCACATGCCCTCAGGCAACCAACATACACTGAAATATATACAGAAATATATACAGAAATATATACAGAAATATATACAGAAATATATACAGAAATATATACAGAAGTACATACAGGAGTTCAAATCCCAAACTCTTGGTTACGATAACTCCATACTGAGCTTGGTGAAAGCTCTTAGCAAAAGCTAATCAAATCTTCAGCACATCGCACCAAAGTGACAAATCTGCCTAGAAACATGAGCCAGAAGAAACGCCCTCCCGTCATTCTTCAGGGTGGCTACACTGAGATATAAAACTTAACCAGCATTGCGCCTCTTCAAGTTGCATGAAGAACCCTCGTGTACTGGTCTCGCCCTAGAACAACAACGAAAAGAATTTAATCCATCCCACATAACAGGAGACAAACACCTCACCACGATATACTGAAAGGTGGAGACAATAAAATACGGAAATGGTGACCCTAGTGTCCACCAACAAAAGGGAGTAGATTATAGCATCCACTAAACTAAAACGGTGTCTACCACACCACCATAAGTCAAAAAAAAATTAATCAATAGGGTGTTCCGAAACACACTACTGCCAACAGCCTAGTAGTATAACAAGCGGGGTTCTGGCACACCTCGATGGCCACTTTTTCCTTCAGCAGTGGTCCATGACCTCTACTTGACCTTTTTACAAGAAGTCCTGAAAAATGTCCTGAAATCTAGAAGAAGTGCTGAAATCTGTGCAAGAAGTAGTTGTCAATGACGTCACAAGTCCAGTGGTTGTTGAACAGTGCCCTTTTGGCATATTTCCTGAACCTCTTGAAGAAGTGTTTACCTGTTTACCTGTATACCTGTATACCTGTATACCTGTATACCTGTATACCTGTACCTGTGTCACCTGTTTACCTGTAATTTACCTGTAATAGCTGAAGAAGTGTTCAATGAGGTAATTTGTCCAGTGGATGTAGCTCAGTGCCTTTTTGTCACTTTTGCCTACCTTGAGGACTTAGAATAAATGTGTGTTAAATGTTGTGTATTAAATGAAATAAGTTAAAAAAAAGTCATGTCTGTTGTAGGATTTGAACCTACATATGTTGGTTTCAATACTGCAAAAACTGGGGACTTAACCTACTTAGCCAAATAGGATTCGTAATAGAGAATGCAATTGTTGGTATGCCATAAAAAAAGGTATGTTGAAAGATGTGCAAGAAGTAGTCGTCAATGACGTAAATTGTCCAGTGGATGTTGAATCAGTGCCTTTTTGGTAAAATAAAATTTGTCTAAGAGGTGTTTTAATGTTAGATGTGAATATGTGTAAGCTTATTAGTTAAGAAAGTGCAAGAAGTAGTCGTCAATGAGTTAAAATTTGTCCAGTGGCTGTTGAACAGTGCCTTTTTGGTAAAATAAGTTGTTGAAAATGTCTTTCTAGAGGTATAATCGGTGTAAATAGGTGTAATATGAGATTCTGCAAGAAGTGTTCGTCAATGACGTAACAAGTCCAGTAGATGTGGAAACAGGGTATCTTAACTTCATTAAAAACTTTGTAAACTTTCATTTGAGGAGAAGTTGCATTAGTTTAGATGCTTATTGGTGTGGTCTTATCAGAGTAGGCGTAACTATATAAGAAAGGTTGTATTTGGTTGGTTGAATGTGTAAAATTAGATAAGAATCTGTGTATTTGGATAGGTGAGCTGTGAAAATGGGTGTTGTCTATTGGAAAAGGCATGTATTTGATAGGTTGTTGTGTGTAAAAGTTGCTAATAAGAGTATAAATTTGATTGGTTGAAGGGTAAAAAATGTGTGTTATCTATTCGAAATTGTGTCTGATAGGTTGAATTGTAAAGGCAAAGAAGTAAATGTATTAAAAATAGCAATGATAGAATGTAAAATCTTGTAATTTTGAGCGAAAACAGTAAATAACTGGCGCCGTAAAGTCGGTAAAAATGTCGAAGATAAGGCAAAATGTAAACAAAATGTATGACTTATGCTAATTTTCTTGAATTGAAACCAAGTAAACACTTTGGCGAATTATTCTAAAAATAGAAATGACGTGATAGCTAGAATGTTTCTAAATGGTCTGATAGGTCACAAAATAGATAAGAGAGGAGAATAAAACATACAAGTATGAGAACACAGATTTTTATTCAATGAATAAAACTGTTTGAAATGCATTTGAAGCCTCGTCTGCTTAAAAAATCTTTACAAAACTACTATATATAAATTAAAAAGGAGAAAATTATTCTACTTACTAAAAATACTTAAAAGTGCAAAATATCTATAAAACAATAAAACTAACTAAAATGTTAAGATGTAAAAAAAATCTTTACACCTACTATATATATATATATATATAGAACTTAAAAAGGAGAAAATTATTCTACTTACTAAAAAATACTTAAAAGTACAAAATATCTATAAAACAATAAAACTAACTAAAATGTTAAGATGTAAATGTAGAGCCTGGTACGAAATGATACAAAAACCTAAATTAAATGAGAGAGTTCAACAAAAACAGATATGAAAGATCAAATTTTTGTCGATAAGAGGATGTAAAATGTATTGGATAAAATATAAATTGCAATGTTATGTTTTACTAATAACTATATATTTGATTAGAAATATTAAATAAATGAGAGAGAGTTCAACAAATTTGATAAGAAAGATCAAATTTTTGTCGATAAGAGGATGTAAAATGTATTGGATAAAGTACAAATTGCAATGTTATGTTTTACTAATAACTATTTGACTAAAAATTATGAATTGCTTAATAGTATGTATAAATGAGAGAGTTTCAACAAAAACAGATAAGAAATGTTTAAAATTAGTTGATAAAAAAGTAGATTCAAAAGCATTAAAATAATTGAAAGACCAATAAATTTGTCATAAATTTAAATGTGTAAAATTTTTTTGTTTTCCAAGTTACTACTATCACTAATTAGTTGATTTTTGTATAAATCAAAATTTGTTTCCAAAAGAACAAAGATTTGACTAATAATAAATTAAGAAATAGGTTGTGCTGTTTTGTTTGTTTTAAAGTTACTATCACTACTTAGTAATTCTGATATTTGTATAAATCAAAATTTGTTTCCAAAAGAACAAAGATTTGACTAATAATAAACTAAGAAATAGGTTGTAAATATAATATCAATATTATTTGTCTACTAAAAAGCAAATTGGTTTAAATTATTGACTTACTTAAATACTTAAAAAATATAAAATCTCTATATAAAATTAACTAAAATCTTAATACAAAAATTATTATAATACATTAACCATCCTGGTGGGAACGTTTACGTATAGTGGAGGCTGCCATCTTCAGTTTAGCTGAATACGGACCGCTTATTCCTGCTATTACATTAATTCTATTCGTATATCGAAAACATTTGCGACCCATATGAAGTAGTGTGTCCCTGAGCCATTCATATTCTTTCTTGCCTATGAACAGATTTTCATGTACTGGTCTGACCAATAATTAAAGGTTGTAGACAATTTTTACACTTTGATTTACTTAATTGAGTTAACATCAGGGACCAGCTCTTCAGTTGTACCATTTCAGCACTCCAACAAAATTTTAACGTTGCACCACTTCGTGAACATTTTAGTACTAGCTTATATGAACATTGAGAACTTGTCATCGTGTATGATTTGACAATTTTCTGTTTTAACTCGATGAATTAGGAATTATTTTTTAAAATTTCCAAAGAGATTAAATCAGTTATATGTCACTATGTTGATAACTTGTAATTGATTCGACATAAGACATGTATGTGTTTATATAATAATAAATACAAATCATCCGATATACATTTTTTTAGAAACATATACTAAATTATACACGTTTATCAGTATAAATTCAACAAAATAGTTTAATTTGGAAAATTACCACTTATCTAAATAATGATGTATGGAGTCGACTAGTCGCTATAGACAAAAATAACAAAAACTAATTTAAAGAGATAAATGTCGAAAACATGTTTATAATAACAAAGTGATTGGAAAATTTGCTATGACTTAATTAGCGCTATTACTTAAAAACAAACTGCAATATATAAAAATAATAATAACAAAATCTGGTGATTGGAAAAACAGTAAAAGTATCAGAGAAATTTTATATTAGTTTTATAAATATATATTTAGAGGGCAATTTTATTTAACATTGTATTAAAATTTATTTTTTAAAACAGCTCGATAGATTTACAACTAGTTTAGATAATTGTTCAATTAACTTATTATTCTTATTATGATTGCAATAAATACTACATTGGATGCATTTGTTTGAATTCGACAACGCTGACAATTCTTCATTGACACGTCTTAGTACCATATTAACATGGAAACATTCACATGTATCGGGTCCTTCTCGAACTCCAGGATGTGACCATACACATGATATGTAATGTGTTTCTAAATTATTCGTAACTTGTTTGCGATCGATAAAAGGTGTTAAATATTCTCGATAAGATATTAGTCGAATCCTTGTTTCACAACAACATGCTAATTTCTTGACAAAATCATCAATTTTTCTACAAGTTTTATATACTAAATCATCTTGACTGAATAAATTCATTTTGCAAATAAGATGAAATCTTTGATAATTTAATGTGTTATACTGAGATTCTCCTATAATTCTTGATGATAAGGTTAAAAAAACAACGATTGAGAAGGGATATGTATATTTAAATGGATATGTTTGGTTAGTAGTCAGTATTTGATAAACATAAAATCAAATAAACAATGAGTGAAGATCGTCAACGAGAACAATTATATGTAGTAACAAAAAGAAATGGACTTTGGATTAATCGTAATGCTGTCAAATTAACACCTGGTAAATTGTTAAGTGGAGTCGGTTTATATCAAAATGGAGGATGTATAGCATGTGGTGTTCGTGATAACGATCTATTTTCAGGGGGACAACAAGGAATGCATTCGAAATGTCAGGATATCTGGAAGACTGGTACACATGATCTTATAGATAAACATGTACAATCAATAATTCCAAGACCGATTGGTGAACGAGAATACCAACAACGACAACGAGAACAAAGAGGCCACCATTAGAAACTCCTTGTTAATTCTTATTACCTTTTATTTATTTTTTAAGTAATAGATATATGTATATTTGTCTTAATAAAGTCCTTATATTCTTAATACTTTTAGTATTTTAAATAGGAAATAATAAAACACACATGTTTGAAATTGAAAATATTTATTAAACTCGCTCTTTCAATAATTTTTCTACAAATTATTCAGTTAACATTGGAAAAATTCCTTAAAAAATTTATTAAACACATATGATGTTGATATTATGGGATGAATATCGAAAGCCATGTCAATAGTGTCATACAATTTGTAGTACTACATTGAACTTTAGCATTGTATATTAGATTATGATCTAAACAGGAAGGTTTTGTAGGATTAAATGTTGGCATGTTCCATACATTTAAAGTATCTATATCAATCATCTTGAAATTGGGATTAGTATGCAAATTAGTAGTAGAAGCAGCAATGTTGTCTTGAACGAATCGAAAAACATGTTTTCCTTTTACATACAATACATCAATATTGTCTAGTACTCTATCTAAAATTTCTCCAACTTGCTTGTAATCTACATAGCCGGAAGAATATCGTAAACCAAGTTCCTTTTCAGTCTTACAAACAGCTCTTTTATTGAGTCGAGATAATTGAGCAAAGGGTATTTTCGGTTTCAATACATAATGACTTGTCTGTAAACCATTTGATATCGTAATTTCTTTAGCATGAAATTCTTCCACATACACATCATGATTATCATCATCGGCAGCAAATAAAAAGTTAAATCCCTGAATATCGAGAACAGCCAACTTCATCGTGTCACAGTTACTTTACAACTAATAAAACTTTTACAAAGCAAACATATATAATATGACCTCTCCACAAAAATTGTTTACCTGAATTGATTTCAATATTAATCTTATTTTTGTATTTTTAGGGAATGGAATAAAAAATAGTTAGGTCTCTAGAAAAGTTTAAATTATTAAAACAAAAGTTTTATACGAGAGAAATATCTATTTTCTTCTTAAAGGTATTTATAAAATATCTAACATCTAAACTATAATATCTGGTATCCTAATTTAATTATATCCTCCCAACTTAAATATTCATTATCATCATCATCATCATCATCATCATCATCATCATCATCATCATCACATCCATTTCACTCTCTGTTTGTTCAATCATCTCTTCATCCTCATCCATTTTCTCCTTTAACCATTTTTCTTTTAATTTACTAAGTGGGATTTCATCATCGTTGTCATCATCATCATCATCATTTTTATCAACTTGAACTTTTTGTTGTAGTAATTTTTCTCTTAAGAAATTTAAGGGTAAATGTTCTTCCTCTTCTTCGACAATTTCCATTTCCCTTAATTCCAGTAGTCTTAGTAACTCTATATTTCTTTTAATAACGTTGTTGACATTTACTTCTTCTTCATTAAAAAGCGACATTATTAAGTATTGGAGCAAGTAACTATTAGACGAATGAATTTTGTATTGATTTTAATACCTTTCTATACACCTATTATATAGGGGATTTAATCACATCATACATAGTCGTCATGAGAGTCAATTAGTCTATTAAAAATATAAATAAGCAAATATGTAAACTAGTGGAGTCGTTTTTATCCGGAAAAAAAAAATGTTGTCTGATAAGGTTTTTAAGTAAACAAGATATCATTAATTTATTGCTCTAGTCACATAAATTTTCCAAATATCAAATGACGTGATTTATTTTTTTCTGTATTTACTATATAAGCATTAAAATTTCTTACTCAGAGTCAAATTTATTTGTTGTGTAGTGAAACAAATAGTTGCTTTTAAAAATGTTGATCATTTTTGAATCTGAAGACATTAAAGTGTTACCTATCAAAACGTTATATATATTAATAAAAAAAACTTATTCATGTGAGTATTGTTTCATATAATTTACTACTTATATATTTAGCTTTGATTTTAATGATTGACTTAATTAATATATAGATTATTATATCTTTTATTTCTTTCACAGACGTGGTGTGCATAAAATTGAAATTGTAAATAATACTAATCAAATTAATGTATTCTTGGACGGGGATGAAACACCAACTACCAAATTGGAAGAAATTACCTGGATATTACCGATAAGGTATCTACACGTAGAGGCAGAGAGTGCAGAGGATGAAAAGACATTTTTGGATGCAATCCAAAAGTATCCAGGGATAAAATCCTATATATTAAATAATAAATATACCTTATAGTTTGTAAACGTAAAAGTTTTTGTTTTCAAGTTACTAATAAACTGTAAAACATTTACCTTTGTTTTATTTACAATTTAGAATAATAGTTAGATATAAGATACATGAAAGTATTTAGTTATTCATTTTAATATTGGTTTCAACTGAAAATGACTTGGGTAGTAGGAGTAAAATAATTTTAAAATTTGTCTTGATTAGTTATATCAAAAAAGGTTTAAATGAAATAATTTTAATAATAATAAAGTTTAATAGAAAACGAGATAGAAATCGATAAAGAATGAATTCCTCAACAAGTTGTCCTTCATGTCAAAGTAAAATAACCTATTTGGGTCATAAATCTTATAATCAGAATACATATTGTTCCAATTGTACTCGATATTACAAAGAGGCTTCATGGTAAACTGTACGTAGTCTAGGCTATATACCAAAAGATACTTTGGAAAGACAAAAGAACAAATTGGAAAATGAAACCAAGAATGTAAGAGACCGAATTGAATCATCATAAAATGTGATAGATGTGTTTTATTTATTTGTACTATTTAGTAAACTTAATAAAAAACATGTTATTACTTAAACATATCGTCTATTTTATAACTGAATACAATTTTGCAAGTATTAACTAATTACATACTATGTGATTTCATAAATCTGAGATTATTCTTCGATAAGATACCAAATAGTCGTTCGTTCGCATTTGTAACAATAATCTCGTAATCTGAGTCGAGGTCGAAGTTGTCGAACAGAATTATTACGTCTAATGATTAAATTTACTTGAGCTATATGTGGTTGAAAAGGTATACTTTTCGATTCTCTCCAACAACCACTACATAAATAAGTAAAGTTCATGGTAGCAGCAATTGTTATTTCTATGACTATTTCCAAGATACTGATTTGTTATTCCTCAAGAAGATACCACATAGTTATACGAGCACACTGATTACAATAAACCCGTATTCGAGTTCGAGGTCTTTGATGATTTGCATATGGAACTCTGTGTGTTTCTCTCCAACAACTACTACATAAATAAGTAAAAAATTCCATGCAGATAATGTCAAGAGTAGCACATACAATGATAAATTATATTACTATGCAATGAGTATTTCAAATGCACCAAATTAAATTTTAACTTTCTCCTTCTCGCAATTTTCTATTTTGTCTTCTACACGTCGACAGTCGAATAATATATTTGTCTTTCGAGTCCAAAAGTACTTCTTCTCGTTCTAAGCAGTTTTTTAGATTTACGAAAATTTTCGTTTCTTCTTTCCTCTGTTGTTTTAAATCCTTTTGACATTTGGACAAATCGTTATCTAACTGATAGATTTCACGAGTCAGATCGGTCAAATTACTTTTAAAATTTTCAATTTCCTCCTTTAAATCGGCAATTACGACATATGCTACTTTGTATTTTTCTTGACAAATTTGCAATGTTTCCGTTAGATTGGTTCTCAATAAATACAAATCCGATTCCAATTTGATATTTTCCTTGAGCAGAGCAATATGTTTCGTATAATTTAAC
>CM032455.1:72605494-72612994 GCA_019049505.1 Pachyrhynchus sulphureomaculatus
GGTTAAACGGAGATTGATCATCTTAAGTGTGATTTAAATTATGCTTTTTGATAGGACAAAAACGTAACGCCAACTATTGTCGTGGACTTAAACCACCATTTAAATTGGTATAATGGGAGTAAATGGAGGTGCGGGTTCTAAATATATACATATTTCTTTGATACGAGGGCTACCTTTTAAATTTTTTCAAAAACAATGAAAAAAAAATTTATACCCTTTTGCATGCATTCGAACCAATTTTGGAAACATTTTTTCCACTCTGAAGTTGTTACCTGAAAACATACAACATGGTTTTGGAAGGATTCAACAGCTTCTCGAGGTGAATAAAATTCGCTGTCCATGCGACATTTTTTTTTGACATTCGGGAACAAAAAGGAATGTCAAATTTCACAACAATAGTAATGACACATCTCAACCATTTAGTGGTCCTTTGTAAAAACTTAAAAGGTGGCCATGGTAATAATTGAAGCTTCGTCGCTATAATCTGTAACTGAATTTTCTCAAATCCTAACTTACAATGTACCGTTCTAAATAACCATAATTAAAATATGTACTTATTATTTTAAGGAAACAGTTATTTATCCTTAGTTGTTTATTTTTTCTTTTAGGTACCCTATCGGAGAACAACGACTACCCCACATAAAAGGATGGGTTTACCGATGCGTTAGACGTCGATTTAAGTAAACCACTCAAATTTCAAAATCCACCTGAAGAAACTGATTACCCAGCACCAAAAATAACCAAAGAAAGTTATGAAAGATTACTGAGTTTGGATATACGTTATTCTACAAAAGTAATTGATAGGGTGGTTCGGGCTCATGGACATACCCTTCACGATATATTTATTTTAAAGCAAGGACGCTTCGATAGAATACCAGATATTGTTCTTTGGCCAAACTGTCATAATGACGTTTTGAAAATTGTTAAATTAGCAGAGGACTTTAACATGGTTGTAAGTATTACATTTATTGACAGTAGTTTAAGGTATAGCCCCTTCTCCTGATTATTAATACTAGGCCCGCAAATTTAAATCTCAGTAATCCATTTTTGCCCTACATGAAAGGATGTTTTCTGCATCTTTCATTATATATAGATACTACGACGATCTACTAAATCTATGTTCGGCACAGCTAGGTTTTTATTCATTTAACAATATCGCTGCGTTATTATTTTTTTTTTTTTTTTAAATAATTTTCTTAACCTGCTTTTCATATGCAGTTTTTCTTAGTCCTGTAAGTGGTAGGTGGCATTTACACTAATTATTTTGGAGAAAACTAAAAGATTAAACACAAAATGCTTATTTCCTCCCGTAAAAAAAAACTTCTTAGCCACTGTTCATTTTACCGCAAAGTTGTTACTTCCTTCCGTAACAAATTCTGTAAGCCACTGTTCATTTTGCCACTTGCATGCCCTGATAATATAAAAATTATACTTTTTAAAAATATTTACTAAGCAAAAGAAAATTTGAAAGTTTGACTCATATCAATTTGGGTGGCTTCTAGCCTACTAAAGTTAAAACTATAAATCACAATTTTTTGTTCAAAACTGAAAAAAAATATGAGGATTTTTAAAATTTTCATTTATAGTTTCTAGCGGATGATTTTTTCGCTAAAAACTAACATATGTTTTACCCTTAGTAGACTGTAGTAGCAAATTGATTGGAGCGAAACTTTGAATTTTTCTTATTTTTGGAAATAATTTAAAAGAATATAATTTTTATACCCTTTTTGAATTTAATTAGAAAAATAAGTACTTACACTTGTTGATGCAATTTTCTTCTGCTCATTCGTTTGGCAGATCACCTACTTGTTTTTTATAACGGTTCAAAGTCAAACGGAAAGCACATCTCCCGCGCGTGTCATAGACAACCTTACGAAATTGCTGAGAAGGAATCTACGTAAAGAAGGTTTGCAAATAGTATTTTTACTGTATACTGAAATTATATATCTTAAACTGTTTAATTTACGTGTGGCCAGGGTGCTATTTGCTAACTTTCTTTTTAAATTTCATATTAACGAAAAGGTTTTCCTAATTTTTTGAGTCGCTTCATTTTAAGCTATATTCTACAAATAGCTCCCTGCACGACAAAATTTGATGTTTCATATAAAAAATACCCGGCCAAGTGCAAGTCGGACTTACGCAATTAGTGTTCCGTACGTTGATTGCTTTTAAAATAAAAATTGTTGTTACGGAGGTATAAAATGATCAATGACTTCACAAAACACACCCCAAATGAGTTTTCAACAAAGTTTGTTTCCGATCCTTGTTGAAAACTGATGACCTGATTTTTGTTTGTTTTTTATGTACTAGCTAATAATAAAAAATAAATAAAATAAAGGTAATACACTCGTGATAATTTTCATTCAATCTACACCCTGTGGAGAATATTCCAGAATTTTTTCAAACTTCTTTGATCAGTACTTTTCGAGATAAGGGGGGGACAGCGATTTTTTAAAAATAATACAAAGAAAAGTGTGCGCAAGTATTACATTACATATATTTTTGAACTTGTGTTTTTCACAAGCTTTCATTTGACAACCCACTCGATGACCTGGTACAATTTTTTTTTCACTTTCGATTTCACCCCCAAAACTAACCCTTTAAGTCAAAATTTAACTTTTAAAACTACACGGCTCTGATGGGGCCATCAATTTCTATATAGTGCCAAAGTTAGTTGACCCCAAATATTCGTTACGGTAGACGGTTCAAAACCACGCCACCAATTTTCTATTTTCTGGCAAATCTCCTTCAAGGATTACAGATAACCGGAGGTTTCCTGTATTTGTAGCGCTATTTTAGAAGATTTACTATTTGAAAAATTTCTTATACATACAACCTTGCCAAATGCCTGGATTTTAATGGCATTTGTTAGCTATTCAGTATTTGTATGTTTCCCGTAACCATTTTTGCGTACATTTAATTTTTCCTACAATCTTTTGGTAACCTCATTGGAGCATCAATCTAATTGCTAAAATCTACAAAAGTTATAATCATATTAAATAATAAATTTAACGGTATAACCTTAATTCCTATTGAATCAGAATCATTTTAATGTAATATTTATTTTTCTAAACATAAAAAGCTTCTGAATGTATTAAATTAACACGTCGGCTAAAAAGTTTTTAATCTGAGACATAGATGTCACCCTTTTCAAAAAAAATCCATATGATTTTTAGGTGGTTTTAGTAATGCTACTTTTAATATTTTCAAAACAATGGAAAAAATCGAATTTCGTTTGTTGCGCAAAACAATTGCTTGATAAGTGTTACGGGGAACATAACTCATCATTTACTGGTATGCCGAATTTAAACGCGGTCGTACAGACACAAATAATGCTGAACGCTCTGGACGCCCAAATGAGGTGGTTACACCGGAAAACATCAAGAAAATCCACAAAATTGTTTTTGATGACCGTAAAGTGAAATTGCGTGAGATAGCTGACACCCTAAAGATATCAAGATAACCTGTTGGTCATATTTTACATGAACATTTGGGCATTAGAAAGCTCTTTTCGAAATGGGTACCGCGTTTGCTCACAGTGGACCAAAAACAACAACGTGTTGACGGTTCTGATCGCTGTTTGGACCTGTTTAAGCGCAATAAAAAGGATTTTTTCATGCGATATGTGACAACGGATGAAACATGGATCCACCACTACACACCGGAATTAAATCGGCAGTCAGCTGAGTGCACAGCAGCCGGTAAAAGCCGCCTGAAGCGACCAAAGACACAACACTCGGCTGGGAAGGTTTTGGCATCTGTATTTTGGGATGCGCATAGAATAATTTTCATCGAATATGCTGAGAAGGGAAAACCCCTCAATAGCGAATATTATATAAAGTTATTGGTGCGTTTGAAGGCAGAAATCGCAAAGAAAAGGATCCACCACTACACACCGGAATTAAATCGGCAGTCAGCTGAGTGAACAGCAGCCGGTGAAAGCCGCCCGAACCGACGAAAGACACAACAGTCGGCTGGGAAGGTTTTGGCCTCTGTATTTTGGGATGCGCATGAAATAATTTTCATGCTGAGAAGGGAAAAACCATCAATAGCGAATATTATATAAAGTCATTGGGGCGTTTGAAAGTCGAAATCGCAAATAAACGGCCCCAAATGAACAAGAAAAAAGTGCTCTTTCATCACCGTGTCACAGGTCAATGGTTACGATAGTAAAATTGCATTTATTGAAATTATAATTGTTTGCTTCCTCATCCACCGTATTCTCCAGATTTGGTCCCCAGCGATTAATATCTATTCGCAGACCTCAAAAAACTGAGGCCTATTTTGAAGGCAAAGACAAATCCTTCTACAAGAAAGGTATAGAAATGTTAGAAAAGTCTTGGACTGATTGTATCGCTCTTGAAGGAAACTATATTGATGAATAAAGTCTACGCCTATGCCAGCCTACATGTTAATAATTATTTTAGTTTTAAAGTATAAATAAGTAACAAAAAAATATTTTTTTCTCACAAAGTTTTCTAAGTATTGCATGTAAATAATAAAAAAAAAATTATTAGTTGACTAGCTGGTTATGAAAATATTAATAAAGAAAACAGTTAATTATTGATACTTAGAAGAGATCCTAATGAATTGATAAAATTATTAATAACCATTTTACGAATGTTACATGATTCACTTGCTCTTGTTTTGAATATATGGATGAAAGTAATAAAACACTAATATCTCGTATAAGTAAACATATTTTTAATTCATGAAACTAGTCTGTGTCTATTTCTACTAATAAGGTTGGATTATTATTATCTAATGAGAACAAAACTTAAATATCTTATCACTTTTATGACATTCATAATTATGTATATATATATATATATATATATATATATATATATATATATATATATATATATATATATATATATATATATATGGGGGTGCGGGATCAAATATCACCCCCGGTATGTTCTGCCTGTCGTAGAAGGCGACTAAAAGAACGACTTAAATGGTAGATGCCCAGATCCTACCAGGCATCACCCGCTGTGATACCATCGCTTCAATTCAATTTCCAATTTCAAATTCTCTTTATTTTTACAATTATTCTTACAAGGTTCTCTTGCAGCTAAGTTTTATACAAATACCATGTATTTATTGTAAGTGTATTCATTTGTAATTTTACTCTAGGGCTGGCTGATGTCCTGCCATTTGTGTTAAACCTTTTGTTTGTTTTGCATTTGTGTTTTTAGTCATTTCCGATGGTGTCTTTCATGACTATAGTAAATTTATGCTATACGATAGATGTTTTTGGTGATAATTATTTATTTTTGAGATAATTTTTTTAGATTTTGCTTATTGGAATTTTTTTTATATAAAAAACCCAACTCTATATTAATTTTCAGGTACTTAGTAGCGTCAAAATTTAGCTTTCTATAAGTTATATCATTTATTCCTTCTTTCTTTCTTCCATCTCTCATTCTGTCCCTCTCACTCATACATTTTTCTCCCTTTCACTCTGTTACATATGCTTGTTTAATTAGCTTAGTCTATACTCACACGATCTATTTACATTATTGTTACTATATTATATTATTCAGATTTCTATTTCCACAGTTACTTCACTGTTGCTTCTGTTGTATGGTTAGTTTTTGGTTTTATTTACCATTATTTACATTTCTTATGGTCTAAGGTTATTTTTGTTCGTTTTTTGTATCTGACTGAGATGTTATTTATATTGGTGTTTGGCCATATATTTTGATGGTTTGTTTATTTGTTTATTTTGTACAGAAATTTGACACGTCGCCCTCTAGGTCGTTGTACGACGTGCTGGTCCATTTTGCATTTGTCGCGATGCACTTATGGAGCTCGAAGTAAACTAGTAATCGATGATATAATTATTTATTTATGGAATTGTTTCGTTCTCTTGTCTGCGTTAAGTTTTGTGTTAATGTTGATACTTGTATTTTATGTCTGTAGAATTTGCCACCAATTTCTTCGATATGTTGTCTTATTTTTTTTATGTTAGTTGTGTTGTGTAATTCGTCAGTTCTTGTGTATCTAGGTGCGTCACGTAATAATTTGTTCTGCATCCTTTGTAGTCTTGCTGTTTACGTGTCTGTCATACCGCACCAGACTTATGCAGCGTATGTCAGGGGTGGTCTGATGATTTGTTTGTATATTATGAGTTTATTTCTGAGCTCCATTTGCGGGCCTGGTGCAATTAGTGCATACAGGTTTTGCATAGCAACAAATGCCTTCTGTAGCACGTGACTTGTATTTGCATGGACTCTTAACCGTAAGTCGATTATAACACCCAGATATCTCAGTTTGTTCTTGATAGGTATCTGAATATTATTTATTTTGATTGACATATTTATTTTATTATTTGTGTGTTTTTTGTTTTTTTTGGGTCTAGTACACGTACTGCTGGGAAATCCCTAAAGCGCTACAGGAGCGACATGTGTGCGGAAAAAGCGATTCATATTGGTCTTAAATCGCTGTAAATTGTACTCGGTGCGAAACAGTCCTGGGCAACTTATTCCAAAGGGATGAGGTTCTTCATATAAAAGACTGCTTGAAATGGGTTATCCGAGGAGTAACAAACTGAACCTCATAGGGATGTGAAGTATTAGCGCGACATGTTTTTCTAGCATGCACCGCTCTGGGAGGAATTAAGCGAGCTACATCCATCGAACACTTTCCGTGAAAATACTTGTAGAATAGACCCAAGTCGCCAACTATTTTTCGATGCTCCAACGAATCAAAGCCGCCGTCAGTTCCGGGTGTCCAATCAGCTCTTCTCTGAATAGAATCCAACAAATGCAGTATATGTTTGGGAGCAGAGCCCAAACATGAGAGCAGTATTCCATAGTTGGTCGAATTTGAGCTTTGTAAAGAATTAACAGTTGTTGTGGGGAAGGCTTTACTTTCTGGTTCGAAATAATATTTCCAACTTTTGAGAAGCTCTTTTTGCTATGCTTGCAACATGTTCATGCCAGGACATATTTGGTCCCAAATTAACGCCCAACAAATTGAGCGACGATGCTAGAGGAATGGAGTGCCCCGACATAACTATCTCGGGTTCAGCCACGTTAACTTTTTTAGAAAAAACTGCCGCCTGAGTTTTTATAGCGTTAAATTCCACTTGGTTACTGTCACCCTAATATAGAATTTCTTCCAGGTCTTTGTTAAGTTGAATGACTTCCTGCTATCTGCGGATATTCGTCTGAGTAGCCGATGTCCGAGCGTTCAAAGTGAATGAAGGGATAAGCATACTGCAAAGCTGTAGATTGGATTCTCGGTCTCTTTCAGCAGTTCATTAATGTAAATAAGAAAGATAGTAGGAGACAGTATGGAGCCCTGGGGCACACCGTCGATGATAGTGAAGGTGTTAGAAAGAAATCCGTTGACATACAAATTTCAAACTACATCTTTATTAGAACTGATAGAGTAACAAGAGGTAGCGGAGTGGGAACCTTAAAAAATTCCCAAGAAAATTCAAAAACTAAGAATATATATATATATATATATATATATATATATATATAT
>CM032455.1:72617994-72635494 GCA_019049505.1 Pachyrhynchus sulphureomaculatus
TTCGGAGCAGTAAACATAGGGACCGTTAGCAGCGTGATATCAGTATAAACATTGCTGGTTAACGTTTGGAATTGCAAAATAGTTCAAAAAATTTAGGTGTTATAATCGATACTGATTTGCGTTTCAAAGAACACGTAGGTCAAATTATACAACGAGCCTATATATCACTGAAAATGTTTTACCCACATCGACATCTTTTAGAAGAATCTCTTAAGGTAAAAATTGGCAGATTCTCTTGTTTTAAGTCACTTTAATTGTTGTGATATTATGTATGAACAATGTTTAGATAAAGTAAACTTAAACAGAATTGAAAAAGTGCAAAGGAGCTGTTTACGTTTCATTTATGGTATAAGAAAATTTCAGTCCGTGTCTCACAAATTAGAGGATGCTAAGTGGTTGAATATGCAGGATAGACGTAGACTACATTCTTTGGTAATGTTTCACGTTTTTGTTGTTAGTAACTGCCCACCATACCTAACAAATAAAATTATTTGTAGAACAGACGTTCATGGGTTGAATTTAAGATTTGATGGACTTATATCTCCACCTCCTCACCGAACGGCTCTTTCTAAAAGAAGCATTTCCTACAATATTTATAAACTTTATAATACCGCACTTGTTTAAAAACCCTTAAACCTGAGATATTTAGAAAGCGGATAAAAAGTATTTTAAATCAATTAGTTAATTAGGTTAATGTCTGTCGCATTTCTCTCTCTTTCTCTCCCTCTCTCCCTCTATCTCGTTTAGTTTATTATTTTCTTTAATTCATGAACATTTATGCTAGATGATGTAGTTTTACGTGGGGTTGAATTTTAAACAGTTTTAATTATTTTCAGCTCCTTTTTGTAGCAGAAATATTGAAATATATAACGTAAAGTGTAATATTATTGTTGTTTTGCAGAAAAAAGGGAAATAAAATTATTATTCTTGTTATTTTTATTATTGTATATATATATATATATATATATATATATATATATATATATATATATATATATATATATATACGAGGCTGGTTTGAAAAGTCCGTGCAAAAATAAAAACTACTTATGTGTTTGGGGTAAACCTTTTTTATTTTTCGACATAGTCTCCTTTTAGACTTATACACTTCGTCCAACGATGTTCTAGTTTGTTGATCCCTTCCGAATAATAGGATTTGTCCAAGTCTGCAATATATCCATTAGTGTCTGCAATCACCTCCTCGTTTGAATAAAATCTTTGTCCTGCCAGCCATTTCTTCAAATTGGGGAACAAATAGTAGTCCGAGGGAGCGAAGTCTGGAGAATAGGGGGGATGTGAAACGAGTTGGAATCCTATTTCCATTAATTTTGCGACCACAACTGCTGAGGTGTGTGCTGGTGCGTTGTCGTGATGGAAAAGGACTTTCTTGTGGGCCAATCGCGGGCGTTTTTCTTGCAGCTCGGTTTTCAAACGGTCCAATAACGATGAATAATATTCACCTGTAATAGTTTTACCCTTTTCCAGATAGTCGATGAGGATTATCCCTTGCGAATCCCAAAAGACAGTCGCCATAACCTTTCCGGCCGAAGGAACGGTCTTCGCCTTTTTTGGTGCAGATTCCCCCTTGGTAACCCATTGTTTCGATTGTTGTTTGGTCTCAGGAGTATAGTAATGTATCCATGTTTCATCCACAGTGACGAAACGACGCTTAAAGTCCTCCGGATTCTTCAGGAACAGCTGCAAACCATCCTTGCAACACTTCACACGATTCCGTTTTTGGTCAAGCGTGAGCAATCGCGGCATCCATCTTGCGGATAGCTTTCTCATGTCCAAATGTTTATGCAAAATATTATGTACCCGTTCAGTCGAGATGCCCACAGCACTAGCAATCTCACGCACCTTAACTCTTCTGTCATCCATCACCATATCATGGATTTGATCAATGATTTCTGGAGTCGTAACCTCCACAGGCCGTCCAGAACGTTCAGCGTCACTTGTGCCCATATGGCCAGTCCGAAAATTTTGAAACCACTTATTAACTGTTCTAATCGAAGGTGCAGAGTCACCATAATGTTTATCAAGCTTCTCTTTAGTCTCCTGAGGCGTTTTGCCTTTCATAAAGTAAATATTTAATCACCACACGAAATTCTTTTTCGTCCATTTCTTGAAAATCACTCGACCCCCTTGATTCACACGAATGCCAAACACAAAGAAATAGACCAATATGGCTGAAACTTGGTGTGCGTTCATTCTAGAGATGCTACTAACTAAACATGACCTCGATACGCGCCGGTGGTGCCATCTCTCGGACTTTGCACGGACTTTTCAAACCAGCCTCGTATATATATATATATATATATATATATATATATATATATATATATATATATATATATATATATATAAATTAATTTATATAGCAAATACTTTCAGTGGTATAAGAAGATAGTCACCATCCAGGCACTGAATTTGAAATAGATATTTAAATATAATAAATATTTCTAAACAATTTTTTAAAAAAAAATTCTTACAGCGAAATGATTAAGAATAATATTTTACATACAGCCTGGCAGGAAGCTTTTCAGGGTATTACCGCATATACATACATCTATTTTTATATTAAATTAAATAAAGAGATTTTGACATAGAGCAGCTGGATTGGATGCCTTCTAACACCCTTTTTTTATGAGTACTTCACATGTAATTCAGGGAAATCTCTAAAACATTACAGGAATAATGTGTGTGCGAAAAAAGCGATTCACGTTGGTCTTCATTCTAAAAGTATGATGTTCTCTATATAAAAGAATTCTTGAAGAGGTTGATACGAAGATTGACAAGCTGACCCTTAGTATATTAGCGCAACGTGTATCTCTGGCATGCACCGCTCTGAGAGAAATTCAGCTGGCTACATCCATTGAACACTTTCCATTAAAGTACTTTTAAAATAGACTCAAGTCGCCAATTGTTGTGGTGTGATAAGTTTTGAGTCTCCCATCAGGCCAGTAGCTCTCCTTTGAATATAATCTAACAAATATAGCATATTTGAGAACAGATTCTCAAATATGGGAGCAGTATTCCATCGTAGGTCGAATTTGAACTTTGTACATGATTAAAAGTCGTTGGGTATAAAGCTTTCTAGTACGAAATAATATTTCTAGCTAGCTTTTCTTTGCTTTAAATGCTAAGAGATAGTTGCTCCCAAGTTAATTCGTTCGTTAATCTGTTGCTAGGACCGTGATAAATAAATATCAACTTATTTTCAAACTTTGCACATTTGCCAAGGTAGTAGTTGTTGCAGAAATCCAATTCCGCCCGTATCAACACTACCGCTTTATCTAAAAGATACCGTGAATTATAAATGTTTCTTCACTTGGGCAACGTTGACGGATATTATGACATCCTAGCCAATATTTCTGTATGAAATAGAAAAAAATGGGTAAACCCCACCCAGCACTTTCCTTGCAAACACGTACTTCTAAAATAAATACTGAATTTGAATTTCTCAAGTAGAGTTTGCACCTCTTACACCTCCTTTTCTTGAAACGATATCGTTTCAGGTATAAGTTTCCTCCATACTTCAAATATTATGTTGTCATCTTAGACCAGTGAAAATGAGAAAATATATTTTTCGTGATCTAAAAGAAGTGGAGAGCAGCAAAAATTTCAAAGGGCAGTTTTCTCACGAATACAATATTTCGCGTTAACTAGGAAAGTAAATACAGTAATTTATCTGTTGTGCCATAAGTAAGTTTCCGCCAACTTAACCGTTTATAACTCGAAACCTTGTTCTATATTCAACTCAACATTTTTTTAGATTACTCTGTAATCAGATCTCAATCCCTTCTATATACCATTTCTGTTAAAATTGAAAATTATTAAAAAACAAGAACACTGAAATAGAAGTACATTACGATTACGACATACGCTTCTCTCTCATTCTTTTCACCTTATATATATTTTACTGAAAAAAATATACATTTTATAATAAATATCCAATATCCCAATCAAGAACCGAGAATAGTTCTCACCTTACTATTGAAATGATACAATGACTCCCACCCCTTTCACCCTCTTCCCATATTAATAATGAAAAAAATGTAATTTTTCGATTCCATGACTGAGAGAACCCCGAAAAGGCTTATAACACAATAAATACGAAGTCACTATTATTCCTCCCTTTTCCACTCATTTGGCCCCTTATATGTTTTTATTATAACTGATTATGCTTAAAATTTACCCATTTTCCCATCCAAAAAACGTAGAAAAATTCTCATATTCCTATTCAAACTATACAAGATTCTCCCATCTCTTTCACCCCTTCCCCGATTAAAATTAATAATAATGAAAAAATAACTTAATTTCCCTATTCGTACAGCCCAAGAACCCTAAAAGGACATATTGCGCGATATATATGAAGCAGCTCCTCTAACCACATACTCCACCCTATTCACCCCTTATATATTTTACTACAAATAATATGCTTAAAATTTGTCAAAATGGAAAAATTCTCAAATTACTATTGAAGCTGTACAATATTTAACGATTCACTCTATTCTTTGGTTAAAATTGAAAGTAATGAAAAAAAATAAACTATTTTTGAATTTCTCGGCTCCTAAAACCCCGAAGAGACTATATAACACTATATATACGAGACCAACCCTCTAATCTTCCTCCTTCATAACTTTTATGTTTCACTATAAATATTTCTGCATAATATGTGTTTAGCAAAAACATAATATGTGCTTAGCAAAAACATGAAAAATTATCATATTACTATTAAAAACATAAACAATTTATCGACCATCAGCTCAGTGCCTTAATTATATGCTTCATTATCTCATTAGGTATATGTATGTATATATATATATATATATATATATATATATATATATATATATATATATATATATATATATATCATATATATATATATATATATATATATATATATATATATATATATATATATATATATATATATATATATATAATCATATTATATATATATATATATATATATATATATATATAAACCATGACAGAATAGATGCTTATACTGCACTCTGTCGGTGACTTATTTAAAGTCTTTCCAAATAAAGCTGCCAGACCAAGGCTGACACTTAATTACAGAAGCGCGCCTTCTCGAGCTTCCCGCTCGAAGGCATAGATGGCATTGGTGAAGCAACTAAAGGCGAATCGAAAGATCCTCACTTCAGGAGTTCCCAGAGTGTTCTTTGTATTTGCCAGACCATCCCAAGACGCGTTTTCAGTCCTTATCCGGGTAATAACGGAAAACCATGACAAAATAGATGCTTATACTCCACTCTATCGGTGACTTATTTAAAGTCTTTCCAAACAGAGCGACCAGACCACTTCTGGCTCTTCATTGCAATATATATATATATATATATATATATATATATATATATATATATATATAGACACATAGACACACACACTGTCACCGTTAGGTTCTTTCGACCATAAACTGCTTTCGACATCAAGTATCCTGCCAATCAGCGACAGGGGGATGCCTAAGCCGCGCAAGATTTGGCACTACAAATCTGCTAAATGAGAAGAACTCATGAAATATTTTCAGACTTTCCCTTGGTTAGACGTTTATTTTCGATCCGACGACCCATCTGACTGCGCCAAGGAGGTTTCCGATGTCATTTTGGACGGTATGGAAGCTTACATCCCTTTTTCCAAGAAATGCCGTTCCAATGGCAAGCCTTGGTTTGACAACCAACAATGTAGTGAAAACCCTAACGTCTTAAATCGTAACATCTTTGTTCGTGCCTGGAACAGATGCAAAGAAGTTATCGACGAAACCCAGGAGGCGCACAATCAACAAATTAGAAACAAACATCTTGCCTGTCCCAACAATTCCTGATCCTTTTATCAGTCGTTAAGGCAGTTAGTCAAAATTTCACCAAATCCACCATACAACCACTCACACACCCATATAATTCTATTGCAACAACACCTATTGATAAAGCGAACTTGTTGGCTGAACTCTTTGCTTCACATTCTACTGTCGATTTCTAAGGAAAAACACCACCTACTGTACCCCCAGTGGAGTCAAGGATTGTCTTAAGACAACATATCATAAAACGTATTTTAATGAAGCTAGACGCCAAAAAAACTTTTGGCGCTGACAGGATACCTGCCATAGTACTCAAAAACTGTGCGAGAGAACTAACACCAGTTTTCTGTAGACTTTTCAACCTATCCTACAGAAGGGGATTATATCCTTCCAGCTGGAAATGCGCCACAGTTCAGCCGATACCTAAAAAAGGCAAGAAGACCTTGCCAAATAACTACCGACTAGTCGCATTGCTTTCAATAATATCAAAAGTCATGGAAAAGGCTATCAATTGGCATCTTCTAAAACATCTTGAAGGATTCAACATTATTAACGACCGTCAATATGACTTTCGTAAACATAGTCCAAGGCATTCGACCGTGTTTGGCACGATGGATTGTTGGCTAAGCTACCCTCTTCTGGTATGTCTGAAAATTTCTGTTTGTGGCTATGTGGTTATGTATCCTCAAAGAGCGTTCTTTACGAGTGGCAGTCGACGGATTTTTTTCTAACACCCTCACTATCACGCCGGTGTGCCCAAGGCTCCATACTGTGTCCTACTCTCTTTCTCGTTTATATTAACAATCTGCTGGAAAAGACCGGAAATCCAGTCTGCAGCTTTGCAGATAACAGTACGCTTATCTCTTCATTCACTTTAAACGCTCGGACATCGGCTACTCCGACGAATATCCGCAAACAGCAGGAAGTCATTTAACCTGGAAGAAATTCTATCTTTGGGTGACAGTAATCAAGTGGAATTTAACGCTACAAAAACCCAGGCGGCAGTTTTTTTTTAAAAAAGTTAACGTTACTGAAACCCGAAATAGTTATGTCAGGGCACTCCATTCCTCTAGCATCGTCACTCAATTTGTTCGGCGTTAATTTGGGAGCAAATATGTCTTGGCATGAACATGTTGCAAGCATAGCAAAGAGAGCTCCTCGAAAGCTGGGAATATTATTTCGAACTAGAAAGCTTTACACTCCACAACAACTATTAATTCTGTACAAAGCTCAACTTCGACCGAACTATGGAATACTGCTTCCAGGTTTGGGGCTCTGCTCTCAAACATATACTGCATTTGTTGGATTCTACTCAGAGACGAGCTGTTCGCCTAATTGAAGACTGGGAACTGACCGTCGGCCTCGATTCGTTGGAACATCGAAGAACGGTTAGCGACTTGAGTCTATTCTACAAGAATGGATGGCGTTCTAAGGATGTAGCCCGCTTAATTCCTCCCAGAGCGGAGCATGTTGAAAATACATGTCGCTCTAATACTTCACATTCGTATGAGGTTCAGCTTGTTACTCCTCGTACAACCATTTTCAAGCAGTCTTTTATATGGAGAACCTCATCCCTTTGGAATAATTTGCCCAGGACTTTGTTTCCCACCGAGTACAATTTACAGCGATTCAAGACCCACGTGAATCGCTTTTTCCGCACATGTGTCGCTCCTGTAGCGCCAAAAAAAAAAAACAAAAAACAGACAAAATATAAATAATATTTAGATACATTATATATATATATATATATATATATATATATATATATATATATATATATATATATATATATATATATATATATACACACACACACATATACATATACATATACATACATATATATATATATATATATATATATATATATATATATATATATATATATATATATATATATATATATATCTGCATGAGTTTCAATTGGCATGTCCCTTTCACTGACCATGTACAAATTACTATTATTTTTAACTGTGGCTTCATTTGCTGCATCATTTATTATTTTATAAAGTTTTCTTAAGTCATCACTATTTTTTCTATCTCATTAGCATAGTGTGCTTGTTTTGCCCTTTTTTTATCGTCTTTCTATATGCCTTATATACTCATACATTCCACAAGCCTTCATTATTTTTTTGTTTTATAGCACGTATTTTAAGTTGGTCCCTGTGTTTAATTGAAGTTATGATTCCTTCCGTAATCCAAGGCTTAATTTTTGTTTGCTTCTTCTTTATCACTATTTTTTAAGTAGTACAGGCTTTTTTGAAGGAATCAAATATTTCAGTAAATTTATTGTAGGCCACCACAGCATTGTCAAAGTTCAATACTGTTTTCCAATTTACTTGTTTTATATTCTCTACAAACATAACTTCATCAAACTTCATGATACTCATTTTTTCATAGAGTTTGTTACATTCTATGGTTGTATCATTCCGGTAGATGTCCAGGTAAATAGGAAAATGATCAGTTAGATCACTGTCTAAAACTATTGCCTTATACTCCAAATTTTGTATGTCTAATTTTTTTCTTACAAATATGTGGTCAATACAATTTTTACTTTCTGCTGTTACTCTAGTGTACGAATTAATATATGGCTTAAGTCCAAGAGATGAGAGTGTTATTAAATATCTATTTACTAAAGGCTTTGTAGGAGCAAGTTTATCAAAATTAATATCACCCAGAAATATGTCAATACTGTTTGTTATGTTGGAGGCAAAATAAGTCTCAATGTCAACTAGAAACAGTTCATCACTCGTGGAGGGGGGGTCTGTAGCATGGCATGACTACCATATCCATATTTGTATTTCTAAATTTGACTCTACTAATTGTTACGCCACTTAATGGTAAAATGTTATGTACAATGTTAAAATATAAAGAATCTTTAACATATATTAATACACCATCATTCTGATTAATTTTACTATTATTAAATATTGATTTAAACCCTGGAATAAAGAAATTTTTTACTTGCTATATATATATATATATATATATATATATATATATATATATATATATATATATATATATATATATATATGTATATATATATATATATATATATATATATATATATGTATATATATATATATATATATATATATATATATATATATATATACATATATATATATATATTGTAACATTAATTTTTTCCTAGATTTTAAGAGTATGTAATGTTACTGATTTTTCGCTTTATATTGTACTTCTTTTCATCTTTGTATCGAGCAGTGTATTTCAGCAGAATTTTCTAGCCGCGCAGTGCGGGTTTCCGACCGAATCTATCGAATTCGTAGTACGCCGGGATTAGTCAAATGTTTGTTTCCGGAGTTTGGTTCCGGCGTCGCCATTTTAGAGACGTAGTTCTCACGGCTTATTTAAGGGTCCGGGAGAACGCACATCTTGGCTTATTTCCACCGAGCCGTAGTAGAGGCTTACTTCCACCAAGCCGCGGTGAAGGCTTATTTCCAACTAGTCGCCGAGAAGGCTTATTCTCATCAAGCCGCAGCCCGGCTTTGCCCATCAAGCCGCAGTAGAGGCTTCTGGCAATATTTACGAGAGCCAAATTAAGTACGAGTTTTTAACGTAAAGCCGTAGTGAGCTTAGTGTGTTTTTTCTACATGGAGTAGCCGAAGTAGGCTCTTCTCATCGTGAAGCCATACTGGAAAATAAGTGATGGAATGTGTGAAATCGGTTTTGTGTTCAATTTAAGGCCAAGAAGCCCGTAGGAAAACCGTAAGTCACCAGAACATACATCAGTAGATCTATTTCCCGCAAATAAGTGTTTTAACAGCAATTTGAACTGATAAATCGTGAAGTGAATATCACGACTCTTTGATTTCGGGTGTAGTAAAGTTTTAGAAATAAAACGTCTGATTTAGGAACTCTAATTTTAATAACTACTGTTTAGGCTAGAATTTTTGTAATTCTTAAAACTGCAAGGGTTGGAACTTTTATTTTAAAATCATGAATAAATTTTCTTTTTGTTGATTAAAGCTAGTGTTTCACTGTACATCTATCTTTCTTTTCAGGATAAGAAGGGTTGTACTAGACTAATTCTTTTATACCAACTGTATAAACACTTCAGTGTTTTTTTCATTTTTTTAGCTGAAGTTAGATCCTTTCTATTTTAAAATGAATGGTGCCCAAAAAAAAAATAGTACAAATAAAGTTTTTAACCATAAAAAAAAATAATTCCAAAAAGACGTACAACAATTATCTCTTACCCATATTTCTCTACCAAGGAAAACTGAGCTAGTGTTTGTTTAATTTCTTTAGTTCTTTTAAAATCATTATTCACTCAATACCTTCTCAGAAATTAAAGCGGGCTGCAAGAAAATTGCGCTCAAGCGTGGGACAAACAACTTTTCACAGGGTACAAAAATGACGCCACAAAGTGCGGGCAAGTTCCCAAGTTACAAAATGACGCTGTCAACGCGGGGCTTTTGGAATTTTATTTTTTTAAAGGGTTCAGTGTACTAGCTTTCGAACAAAGTAAAAGCTCTAACTTTTCAGATATTTTTATTTCATAATATTTATTAAACGAAACTACACTATAGCAATAAGACAAAAGCAGGAAATTTGAAGGAATATTTATTTCAATTTATCTGATGGTGGTATAGATATTTGAATTTTGTCAATTGACTCTAATTTAAGTGATCCCTGCTTTTTTTCTTAAAAGCTACCTTTATAGTTCAGATTGGCGGATGTGCTGGTCTACATTAATTTTTGCACTGTTAGATTTATTTTGCGGTTAACCGAAGAAAAAACTGTACTTTTTTCTCACCGATGTTTTGCATGAATATTAAAAAATACTTTGTTTATACGAAACGGTATTTAGAGATTTTTTTATAGGAAATTCTTAAGATATTTAGTAAAGGAATTTTAATACAAGGCGATACTTAGAAATTTTTTTGAAATTGTTGAAGATTTTTTAAATGTTTGGTAAAGAAGTTTACATATTTTAGTTGCCTTTACATGATTTTATTTTGACTATTGGGAGCACAGGAAAAATATTTTTACGACTTTTTAAACAATTCTTTTAAATCTGGGGGGGGGGGGGGGGGGGGGGGGGGGGGGGGGGGGGGGGGGGGGGGGGGGGGGGGCACGGGGGGGGGGGGGGATTTTTAACAATTCTTTTTAAACATTTATCATGGAAGCCTTCAATTTTAAAGTCAATCACCTACTGGAATATGAATTAGACTATGAACTGAAAATCCGTCGTACTTTCTCAGAACGTCCGGTCGCGGATAAAAGAAAGATTCTAACGAGGATCTTAAGTAAAAAAATATTCCAATAGATCAGATTGGACTAGATGGTTACAAAAAGTTTCTGATTTTTTTAAGTCTAATAAAAATTCTCCTTCTCAAGTTAAAACTCCTGCTTCTCCAAATGGTCACATGTCTCCTTTATTCGTGCATAAATATTTAGATAACAGACCGCATATCAAGATAAATCTATTAGGTGTCCATTTCTCGGCTTTATTTGACTCTGGTGCAAATACCTCCGTTGTGGGTCAGAATGGTATTAAAATTTTAAGTCGTTTAAGTATAAAATATGCCATGTCAAAAATAGAAGTGTTACCACTGCAGATAGCAGCCGTCTAAAAGTTTTAGGTACGGTTGAGTTGCCGCTAGTCTGCAATGGTCATTGTTTAGTAATCTCTGCAGTAGTAGTACCTTCTCTATCACATACTTTGGTTTTAGGGTGTGATTTTGCACAAAAATTCGGAATTTTAGTAAATTTTAAAGATAATTCGTGGTATCCACAGTCCCTAGAAGTCAATTCTCAAACAAGTTTTAAAGATTGTTATTCAGAAAGTTCTTTAGAAAACCTTTTCTCGCGTCTATGTACCCTAGATGATCTCTCGCGGACGGAACGCTTAAAGGCAGAAAACGTAATAAGCTCTTTCAATGAAATAAGTAGTAAAGATAGGTTAGGCCGAACGAATAAAATCACCATGTCTATAGATACGGCTGATGCCAGTCCTGTAAAGACAAGGCCCATCGCCATGTCTCCAAACATGTCAAAAGTATTAAATAAGGAGTTAGACGAAATGTTGAAACTCGGAGTGATATCGTCTATGCTTTGACGGAAGAAAGCTCAACGAGGTCAGCAAATTTGATAACTATCCATTACCGAACATCGACAGAATTTTGACATCACTCAGGAATGCTAAGTATGTATCCTCGATAGACCTCAGAAAGGCTTTCTGGCAAATTCCTTTGGACAAATCCTCTAAGGAAAAGACCGCTTTTGCAGTAGTAGGCCGAGGTCTATTTCAGTTCGTCACTATGCCGTTTGGTCTAAAGAACGCTGCTCAAACTCAGCAACGTTTAGTGGACGCTATATTTGGTCCGAAATATGAGCCACATATTTTTACCTATCTCGATGATATTTTAGTAACATCGGAAGACTTCGAATCGCATTTTCGCTTACTTAAAGAAGTAAAAGATAAATTGAAAGAGGCCGGACTGACGATAAATTTGAGCAAATGTGATTTTTTCAAAACTTCTCTAAAGTTTTTAGGCTATATTGTAGGCTCAAATTCCTTGCGTACCGATCCGGATAAAGTGGCAAGCATGGTTAATTATGCGAGACCTACTAATACTACGGAAGTTAAGCGTTTCGTAGGAATGTGTTCATGGTATAGACGTTTTATTGAGAATTTTTCTACCCTGTTGTCGCCTATTAATGATCTTTTGAAAGGACGAAAAAAAAAAGGACAATCGATAGATTGGACAAAGGCAGCCGAAGAATCTTTTATAAAGATTAAAGAGCTATTGGTTTCAGCTCCAATTTTATCCCAACCAGATTTTTCCCAACAGTTTTATATTTATAGTGATGCTTCTGATACCGGTTTAGGGGGCGTCCTAACACAGAAAATCAATGGTGAGGAAAGAGTGATAGCGTATGTCAGTAGAACTTTATCAAGGGCTGAACGTAACTATTCGGTTGTTGAAAAAGAATGTTTAGCAGTACTCTTTAACATCGAAAAGTTTCGACCTTACATAGAAGGTGTTCCTTTCACGGTCATAACAGATCATTATAGTTTATTGTGGCTTAATTCTATTAAAAACCCTAGTGGCAAACTAGCGCGTTGGGCGATTAGGTTGAGACAACATACGTTTAATTTAATTCATAGAAAAGGAGTCCACAAGGTTATTCCTGACGCTTTGTCAAGAATCCCAGATCATACCGTGGACGAAAACAGTCTTAATGCACAGATTGGCGTAAGAATTGATACAGTAGACATAGATCGTATAGATCCATGGTACGATAATTTACGGCAGCAAATTAAAGAATTCCCTCAAAATTTTCCGCAGTGGAAGGTGGAAAATGATTTCGTGTACAAATTTATCCCAAACCAGTTGCCTTTAAAAGTTAATGTACCCGAGTGGAAAATACTAGTTCCTAAACCACAGAGAGAGGAAATTATAGACATGTGTCACACTCCTCCTACTTCTGGTCATTTTGGTTTTTATAAAACTCTTCACAGTATTATTGGCCAAAAATGCGTTTTGATATCTTAAAGTTTGTGAGGACTTGTGAAGTATGTGGAGCGCAGAAATCTCCAAATACACTACCTATGGGACTGATGGGAAAAGAGAAAACGGTTAATTACCCTTTTCAAGTCATAGCAGCTGATCTAGTAGGCCCATTCCCACGTTCAAAAAAGGGAAATAAATGGCTTCTCGTGGTTTCTTGCTGGTTTACAAAGTATACCATGCTATTTCCTTTGAAAAGCTCTAAAGCAGAATATATAGAGAAAATTTTGGATAATAGTGTCTTTCTAATCCACGGTGTTCCATCGCTCTTGATATGCGATAACGGTACTCAGTTTACCTCTAAGAGTTTTAAGAGCTTAAGTGAAACTTATGGTTTTAACATCCGTTTTAATCCCGTGTACACCGCAAGACACGAAGTAACAGGGTTCACACCGTCTTTCTTAGTTTACGGCAGACATATACCTCTATCTGGATCGTATTATAAAAATTTGGATTTGGATGTCAATGTTGACAGCGAAATAATTCCGGGTAACAGGGGTGCGTACGCCGAAAATTTAAAGGGTTTAAAAGATATTTTCACCGACGTGCGTAGTAGGATACATAAGGCTTATGAAAGGAACAGTAAGTCTTACAACCTTAGAAAAAGGGATTTTTCCTTTAATATAGGTGATCACGTTTGGCGAAAAAATAAAATTCTTTCCAGTGCAGCTGATAAATTCACATCTAAGTTGGTACCTAAGTATGTGCATTGCGTGATAAGAGAAAAGATTTCAGATTTAGTTTATGGCTTAGTTAATTTAGATGGGACTAAAGTAGGACGATGGCATATTAAAGACTTAAAACCATTCAATGAACCTAACCCTAGTGAAAGTTTGTCAGAAGAAGAATAATTTATATTTACATTATCTTAATTGCTTTACTTTATTTTTTTTGATGTTGCTCTGTAGAGGTGACGACCTCGTTTTTTTTTGACTGTTATAAAAGTTGAGCAGAGTATAGCTTACTTTTATTATTTTTGCTAAGGTTTTGGGTACTGATCATATCCAAACTTAGGTTGATTGTGGTTGATGTTTAGCATCGACTCAGCTGTTGCGAGCTTGCGAAAGAGTCACACTCAGGATATATCATAAGACTGGTATGTCGGTGGTCGCGGGATTTGATTTGCTTATGACCCCAAATAATATCCAGTTCTTGACACTTGGAAGCGAAATCTTGATAAGAGGCAATCCAAGGTGATCTTGAGTTAGGACAAGCGCAAGTTGGAGCTCGTGTGGTATGATGATAAGTCAAAAGATTTTATGAGCAATTTCAAAGTTTGTTACCCGAGTGGGGGTATTTTTATTACCTTAATGGTATATTTTGGGTGCAATTAAGAGTAAATTGATTTTGGTTTATCCAGTAAGTTTAAGACTTGGATTAATTTGATTTAGATCTTCTTCTGAATTGACAAACTGAGGGTATCTTCTATTCTTTTCAGAGCCGTTTAAACGTTACCTTTGAGTCACAAATTTTTTAAATTTTTTTTGCATAGACTCATAGGCGTCTGATGAGTTTTTTCGGTCTACTATCAGATTGATAGGAACTTGAAGTCCTGCAGGAGAACTAAAGGCTGATCATTTACAGGAGATGAGAGCAGAGTAAGACAGTCGTTTCACAAAGAAATGATCAAAATCTGATACCGAGATGAGAACCTTGTCAAGAGTGGCTAAGCGCAGTGAAGGAAGATTCCTAACCGAATTTTTAGATTTCCAAGAGGTAATCTAGAAGTTTGGGCTGACAGAAAACGGTTATGCCTGATACCTGTAGCAGTTTCTTCTAGAGGCTATTGTCTAGGAAGACGATTAACACCATGATCGAATATTTTAGCTGTCAACGATGTTTTCTTCTTGTTTCTGATTAAGCTGGAAAAGCTCTTGTCGTCTTCAAAAGTTTTGTTGCGTTGCCACCGAAATATTGAGAAATTTTTGCTTCATGTAGCTTTTTAAGCTCATTTTAGTTTTTTGGAAATTTCCGTTAGAAGCTTGGTTAAGTCAACCTTGTAAACCTTTTAGGTTGTATCCCATGAGTTATCTGTTTTTTACAGGCTGTGATGCACCGGGTGCTAACAGATGCCGTTACGACGTTTGGCAGGGAGTTAGTCTTCCTGAGGAACAGACTGATTGGAAGGGTAGTCTATGGGGGGCGAACGTTTGACCTTTGAGACCTTTTAAAAGTTTTGTTACTCAATGGTTATTTCTAGAGCCTAGCTACTGTAGTCGACCTCAGCTCCAATTAGCCTATTAGTGGTGACAGGCTGTTGGCAGTAGTGTGTTTCGGAACACCCTATTGATTAATTTTTTTTGACTTATGGTGGTGTGGTAGACACCGTTTTAGTTTAGTGGATGCTATAATCTACTCCCTTTTGTTGGTGGACACCAGGGTCACCATTTCCGTATTTTATTGTCTCCACCTTTCAGTATATCGTGGTGAGGTGTTTGTCTCCTGTTATGTGGGATGGATTAAATGTTTTTCGTTGTTGTTCTAGGGCGAGACCAGTACACGAGGGTTCTTCATGCAACTTGAAGAAGCGCAATGCTGGTTAAGTTTTATATCTCTGTGTAGCCACCCTGAAGAATGATGGAGGGCGTTTTTTCTGGCTCATGTTTCTAGGCAGATTTGCCACTTTGGTGCGATGTGCCGAAGATTTGATTAGCTTTTGCTAAGAGCTTTCACCAAGCTCGATATGGAGTTATCATAACCAAGAGTTTGGGATTTGAACTCCTGTATATATTTCTGTATATATTTCTGTATATATTTCGGTGTGTATTGGTTGCCTGAGGGCATGTGCTCAAAATGTGTGATTTTGAGTCGTTTTGTTTATGGACTCCTATATATAAAATTATAATTTTAAGGAGGTCCTATTTCGAGACTTGCTGTCTCATATCTGGGAATGTTTCCTTGAATGTTAGTTGCGCGCGGACTAATCATTCTGTTCTTTGTGAACATTGCTTTTTGAAGCAGGATCATTCAGTTTAGTGAATTTTAGCTTTTATAGCTATTCACTGTGTTTAGAGTGAATTTTGGCTTTTATAGCTATTCACTGCGCTTATAGTGATATTGTTAGCTTTTAAAGCTGCTCACTATGTTAATGGCGAGATTGTTCTTTTAGAACGCAGACTTTGTGTAGTCGAGGACTATTTACAGAGTGTTTTCTTGGCGAGGAGCCGAGGCTTTTTTCTGGCGATGTACCAGAGTGTTTTCTTGGCGAGGAGCCGAGGCTTTTTTCTGGCGATATACCAGAGTGTTTTGTTGGCGATGAGCTGGCGTGTTTTCTGGCGATTAACCAGAGCGTTTTCCCTGGCGATTTTTGCATGTCTGGATGTCTCAGGACGTCGACATTGCGCGATGTAGCGTTTTCCCTGGCGATTTTAGCATGTCTGGATGTCTTAGGACGTCGACATTGCGCTGTAGAATGCGATTATTTTCTGAGTGTGACTAGTAGTGATACTAGATTTAGAATGTTCTCTTAGCGGTGAGCTAGAGCATCGATGGCGATTTTTCCCGAGCGTTTGTCTGGAGTTTCATCCAGATGTTTTTCTTAGCCTTGTGCTAAATGGTCTAACAAGACTTTCTCCTTTTAGTGTTAGTGTTTGCACTAGAATCATTTATTTTTTGTTTTTCTTTATTTAAGAATTTTTCTAAATTTCTTTTGCTGAAATAGAAAATTTTCTGACAATCCTTAAACTATTTTAAGGGGGGTGTTCATATTTTGTTTCAGTTCACTTTTTTTGATTTAGACAAGAGCCTAGACAAAGTTATATTTTTTTTTGTTTTGGTAACAATAACCGAGCTGATTCTTTTATATAAGAAGACAGCGATTGTTACTCTGGACAGGTATTTCTTATGTTCATGCAAGGATTTTTATTTACTTTTTGCTGTACTTAACCTTAGTGCTTAATTAAGTTAAGTCTAGTTATAAGATTCTTGTGATCATGCAAAGATTTTCATTTGGTTTTCATTGTACTTAATATTAGTGCTTAATTAAATTAAGTCTAGTAGTAAGGTCCGAAGATTGTAATTTTGTTTTAAGTTTTGACCTTAGTATTAAGTGACAATGTAGCACTTTGTACCTTTTTTTTGATAAATAGGCTTAGTTTAATAGACTAGTGTAGTCTATTTCTTTTTGGAA
>CM032455.1:72640494-72714483 GCA_019049505.1 Pachyrhynchus sulphureomaculatus
ATAATAAATACGTTTCTAATCCTACTCAATTTTTTTCACTTTAGCACTAAAAAAATCTTACATTTTTTACAAGAAAATCGTTTTGCATTTCTTATTGCTTTTCAAATAATAGGTAAAGAAATTCTTAATTATGATTAAATATTATTTTTACTAGGTGTTTTCTATTATTATTTTTATTTGTTATTAAATTAATTTTACCTGAAATTGGGAAATCTGTAATTGTTGAAGAAAAGCGTATATTTGGCAACACAGGCCTACGCGTGAACTACCAGGTGTACAAGTATGAAATGCGGATTTCAGACAATTTTGTTATGTTATCAACAAGTGTCAGACGCGCACGAGTGATAAATTGGAAAAGTGTTTGCATAGTGTTGTGTTGTTGTGTTCAAAATGTCGAAATTTATACCGAACAAAGAGCATTCCCGGACAGCATTAATTTTTTGTTTTCACTTGAAGAAAACTGCTGTTGAATCATACCGATTACTTCGAGAAGCTTATGGTGAACATGCTCCATCGCAAGATACGTGTGAACGATGGTTTCGGCGTTTCAAAAGTGGTGACTTCGTTGTTGCAGACAAGGAACGTGGAAAACCGCCAAAAAAATACGAAGATGTGGAATTGCAAGCATTGTTGGACAAAGATGATTCGCAAACACAAAAACAACTCGCCGACAAATTGGGCGTTAGTCAACAAGCTGTTTCCAATCGGCTACGAGAGATGGGAAAGATTCAGAAGACCGGTAGATTGGTACCACATGAGTTGAACGACAAACAAATGGAAAAAGTGCAAAAACACGTGACATTTTGCTCGCTCGGTACAAAAGGAAGTCGTTTTTGCATCGTATAGCTACAGGGGATGAAAAGTGGATTTATTTTGAGAATCCCAAGCGCAAAAAATCATGGGTAGACCCAGGCGCACCATCCACATCGACCGTAAAACCGAATCGCTTTGGCAGAAAGACGATGCTCTGTGTTTGGTGGGACCAGAGGGGCGTGGTCTATTATGAGCTGTTAAAACCTGGGGAAACGGTTAATACTAAACGTTACCAACAACAATTTACCGATTTGAACCGTTCGCTGCTTGAAAATAGGCCAGAATACCGAAAGAGGCAACACAAAGTAATTTTTCTTCATGACAATGCTCCATCACATACGGCAAAACCAGTTCGTGACACGTTGGAAGCAGTCAGCTGGGAAGTTCTACCCCATGCGGCTTACTCACCAGACTTGGCTCCTTCCGATTATCACTTGTTTGCATCGATGGGTCACGCACTTGCTGAGCAGCGCTTTGGTTCATACGAAGATGTGAAAAAAATGGCTCGCAGCAAAAGGGGAAGATTTTTTACCGGCGTAGTATTCTCAAATTGCTCGAAAGATGGGAAAAATGTATAACAAGCGATGGAGCATACTTTGAATAAAGCACTTTTTATCATTCGTTCGAATTTAATATGTTTTTTTAGAAAAAAAATCCGCATTTCGTACTTGTACACCTGGTAGTTCGTTCAATGGCGACAAAAACTTTAGACATTTAAATACACTTTATTACGCTTATATGTTTCTTCTTCTTGAAGTGAAGTCCATATCCGATATGGACGTAGGCGACCCCCTCCCCTTTGCCTGTGGTTGGTACAATTTTTTTAAGTATTCCACAAGCAAAAGAGACCTATAGTTTAATGCATTTTATGTGCTTTGCCGCCTCAATCTTGAAATCAATGTTCGGGATCATTTGTACAAAATCATGTTCATAATAAATTTTTAAAATATTTGTAGTTTAGACAGAATGTCCTATATGGTGATTATTCAGAGCTGCGATCTCATTTTAAGATTAAATCTTTGGATAACAAAGGTTACTTGTTGACATACTCAGTTTATAGTGTTTCACGTTCTTCTCAAAGAGTCGTTGCAGATTGTACAGGGTTATTGAATTTAGTTGGACCAACCCTCTAACCTGCTAATTTAAAAATTTTAAATAATGTTTAAATCCAGTTATAACATTTTTAAATATTTTTTTTTGCAGAGTTGAAACAGAAACAATAGGACATATATTTTAAATGGACACTCTGTATATCATTTTTCAGTTTTATTGAACTCTTACTTCCAGAACCGCCATATATTCTATGATACATATTATTACTACTGACTGACAGTCATCGCTCCTGATGAAGCTAACATGGTTAGCGAAACGCGCGTCGAGTGCAAAAATAAAATGTTTGGTGTAGTGGTGATATATACCGAGTAATGTCATTGTGCCAAAGATTCCACATTCCCAACTTAGTTAATACATATTATTGTCCAAAATAAAGAAGAAAAAATTCTCTCTCTCTTTTCTAACGTTTTTAAGGATTTTAGTGGTAGTTGAAATTAAGTGTTTATATGTTTATATATATATATATATATATATATATATATATATATATATATATATATATACGAGGGTTGTGTAAAAAATAAGGTTCCCACATTTTTTTCAGGTGTAAGGCATTTTTTATTTGAACTGAAAAATACTTCATTGGAAAGCTTAATTTCTTAGCTATTTTTCAACATAATCTTTTTTCACGCATTTTTGTTGACGACTAATCCACTTTTGAAATACCGCTTCAAAGAAGTCTGCCGCCAGTCCGTGGAGGAATTTGGTGACCGCTTTCGGCACTTCTTCATCAGTCTCGAAACGTTGTCCACCCAAGTGTTGCTTTAATTTTGGAAACAAGTGGATGTCACTCGGTGCAAGATCAGTGCTGTAGATCTTCAACGAGATCTCAGCCAAAATTGTCGATTAAATCCTTGGTTTGGCGAGAGACGTGCGGGCGCGCATTGTCGTGGTGCAGTCTAACGCCTTTTGTCAGTCTTCCTCTCCGGCGATTTTGGATGGCTCTTCTGAGTTTTTTCCAGGTCTCACAATAATTTTCCGAATTTATTGTGATCCCTCGAGGCATAAACTCAACAAGCAGGACACCCTTACGGTCCCAAAAGACCGTAACCATCACTTTCCCTGCGGACAGCGTCTGCTTGAACTTCTTCGGTTTAGGCGATCCGGTATGGCGCCATTGTCGCGATTGTTGTTTTGTTTCCGGGGTGACGTAATGACACCACGTTTCATCCCCGGTAACAATGGAGTCTAAGAAATCTTCGGTATTCTCGGCGTATTCTCGAAGAAATTCCTGGGCACACTTGACGCGATCGGCTTTGTGTGTTTCTGAAAGCATGTGCGGGACCCACCGCGCACACACCTTGTGATAACGTAACCTTTCAGTCAAAATCGTGTGGATTGTTTTTTCACAAACCTCAGGAACCCGGGCAGCCAGTTCCCGAATCGTTATCCTCCTATCCTCGAGCAGAATTCGCTCAATCTTCGACACAATTTCGTCGGAGATCGATGGCCTTCCGCTTCTTTGCTCATCGTGGATGTCTGTGCGTCCTTCGGAGAACTCCCTACACCATTTGCGGACGTGTTGAACGCTAATACAAGCTTCCCCATAAACTTCACACAACTGCCTATGAATATCAACCGGTGGTAACTTCGCACCTGGCGGTGACGGCGATCGGGGGTTCCATCGCGGATGGCTGTCAGGCCGGCACTGAACGTCGCAGCGAGTTCTACCAAGGCGGGATCTAGAGTAGGGGAATCAGCGCACACGGCGGTGTTGCCGGATTTCGCCTAGCATCTCGCGCGGCCAGTTTACAGCGTTGGGAACCTTATTTCTTACACAACCCTCGTATATCCATAATATATATAAAATGCAACGTCTCTCTGTCTGTCTGTCTATCTGTCTGTCCGTTAGTGCGCCTATCACTGAAAAACCACTTATCCGATTTACGTACTTTTTTTTTTAAAACATACATATGTTCTCTGGTCAGGTTATAGGCTATATTTTATTACGATAGGTAGCATAAGGAATGAGCAGTGACGTAAAATAGTGAATGATGTCGGAAATAAGTTTGCCGCTAGCACGTGCCTTTGCAATACACAGCCTAAACCATTAAATATGGAACAATATTATGTAGCAAAGAATATCTGTAATATATAATCTATAACATATATAAAATGCAATGTCTCTCTGTCTGTCCATTAGTGCGTTTATCACGCGGGAACCACTTATCCGATTTACCTGTCTTTTTTTAAATTCATGCATATATTCTTTGGCCAGGTTATATAATAATAATAATAATAATCTATATCTATAATATATATAAAATGCAATGTTTGTCTGTCTGTCCGTTAATGCGCTTAGCCCTCGAGAACCACTTATCCGATTTACGTGATTTTTTAAATTCATACATATGTTCTCTGACCAGGTTATAAGTATATATTTTATTACATCTATAATATATATAAAATGCAACGTATTCTGTTTGTCTGTCTGTCCGTTAGTGCGCTTATCACTGGAGAACCACTTATCCGATTTTCGTACTTTTTTTAAAAAAAACATACATATGTTCTCCGGCCAGGTTATAGGCTATATTTTATTACGATAGGTAGCATAAGGAATGAGCAGTGACAATAATAGTAAATGAAGTCGGACAAAGTTTGCCGCTGGCGCGTTCTCTTGCAATACACAGTCCAAACCATTAAATATGGGACAATATTATGTAGCAGAGAATATCTATAATATATATAAAATGCAATGTCTCTCTGTCCGTCTGTCTGTCCGTCCGTTAGTGTGCTTATCACTGGAGAACTACTTATCCTATTTACGTGCTTTTTTTTAACCATACGTATGTTCTCTGGCCAGGTTATAGGATATATTTTATTAGGTGACATAAGGAATAAGCTGTGACGATAATAGTGAATTAAGTCGGAGAAAAGTTTGCCGCTAGCGCGTTCTCTTGCAATACACTCCCTAAAGCATTAAATATGGAACAATATCATGTAGCAAAGAATACAATATATATAAAATGCAACGTCTGTCTGTCTATCCGTTAGTGCGCTTATCCCTCGCGAACCACTTATCCGATTTACGTGATTTTTTAAATTCATACATATGTTCTCTGACCAGGTTATAGGTATATATTTTATTACATCTATAATATATATAAAATGCAACGTATTCTGTCTGTCTGTCTGTGCGTTAGTGCTCTTATCACTGGAGAACCACTTATCCGATTTTCGTCCTTTTTTTTTAAAACATACATATGTTCTCCGGCCAGGTTATAGGCTATATTTTATTACAATAGGTAGCATAAGGAATGAGCAGTGACAATAATAGTAAATGAAGTTGGACAAAGTTTGCCGCTGGCGCGTTCTCTTGCAATACACAGTCCAAACCATTAAAGATGGAACAATATTATGTAGCAGAGAATATCTATAATATATATAAAATGCAATGTCTCTCTGTCCGTCTGTCTGTCTGTGCGTCCGTTAGTGTGCTTATCACTGGAGAACTACTTATCCGATTTACGTGCTTTTTTTTAACCATACGTATGTTCTCTGGCCAGGTTATAGGATATATTTTATTAGGTGACATAAGGAATAAGCTGTGACGATAATAGTGAATTAAGTCGGAGAAAAGTTTGCCGCTAGCGCGTTCTCTTGCAATACACTCCCTAAAGCATTAAATATGGAACAATATCATGTAGCAAAGAATACAATATATATAAAATGCAACGTCTCTCTGTCTGTCTGTCTGTCCGTTAGTGCGCTTATCACTCGAGAACCACTTATCCGATTTACGTGTTTTTATAAATTTATACATATGTTCTATATAATTCGATATAAGCCTAGATAATGGGAGATAAGGTGAGATAATGGAAGATAAGAAGAAATAATGGGAGATAAGTCGAGATAAGCCTCGATAATGGGAGATAAGGTGAGATAATGGGAGATAAGGAGAAATAATGGGAGATAGGGAGAAATAATGGGAGATAAGTCGAGATAAGCCTAGATAATGGGAAATAAGGTGAGATAATGGGAGATAAGGAGAAATAATGGGAGATAAGGAGAAATAATGGGAGATGAGCAGAGATAAGCCTAGATAATGGAAATTATGTAGAGATAATAGGAAATAAGGAGAAATATTGGGAGATAAGGAGAAATAATGGGAGATATTTTATTACGTTGGGTAACATAAGGAATAAGCAGTGACGATAGTAGTGAATCAAGTCGATGCGAGCGGAGCCGCGGGCCCGGCTAGTATATATATATATATATATATATATATATATATATATATATATATATATATATATATATATATATATTGTAACATTCATTTTTTCCTAGATTTTAAGACCATGTAATGTTACTGATTTTTCCATTTCAAATTGTACTTATTTTCATTTTTGTATCGAACGGTATATTAAACAGAAGTTCCAAGACGTTCGGTATATATTGTGTTGTGCGGGTTCCTGACCGAACCTCTCGCTACGCCGCGATTGGTGAAATGTTTGATCCGCAGTTTTGATTGGAGCGTCGTGATATTACAGGCAAAAGTCGCACGATTATTTAAGGCTCCGCAGAGCAGTGAATCGAGGTTGTTGTTTTCCATCTAGGCGCAACCAGGCAGTACCATCAAGCCGCTGCCGGGCTGTTTTCCATCTAGCCGCAGCCAGGCAGTACCGTCTAGCCGAGAGGCTATTTTCCATCTAGCCGAAGTAGGCTAATTTTCACCAGAGCCGCTAAGTAAAAGTACCAGTTTCTTCAATAAAAGCCGTAGTGGGCTTTCTAAGTGTTTGTTAAGAAAAAGTGTGAAATCGGGCGTAGTCGATCACAGCAGGAATAAAAAACAGTAAGTCAACAAAACTCCCTTCAATAGACTTATTCGAGAGTAGTGCCTTAACTGCAATGTAAAACAGACTAAAAAGTGAAGTGTAAAGCACGATTTCTCGTCTTCGGGGGTTATAATAGTCTAAAATTTTAATGTAACAACTACTAGTTAGGCTAGAATTTGTTAGGTAAAACTGTAAAGGTTAGAACTTTTCATTTTAAAAACATGAATAAATTTTCTTTTAGTTGATTAAAGCTAGTGTCTCACTGAATACTTATTTTTCTTTTCAGGATAAGTTGTACTAGACTAATTCTTTTTAGTAATACCCATAAAACCCTTCAGCATTTTTCCATTTTTTTAGCTGAAGTTAGATCCTTTCTATTTTAAAATGGATGGTGCCCAAAATTTTGTACAACTGAAGCTTTTTAAAAAAAATAGAAAATAAATCCAAAAAGACGTAAGACAATTATCTCTTACCCATATCTCTCTACCAAGGAAAACTGAGCTAGTGTTTCTTTAATTTCTTTAGTTCTTTTAAAATCAGGTTTCACTCAATTCATTATCAGAAATTAAAGCGGGGCTGCAAGAAAATTGTGCCCAAGCTTGGGGCAACATTTTTTAAACAAGTTACAAAATGGCGCCCAACGTGGGGCTTTTGGAATTTTATTTTTTAAAAAAGCGTTCAGTGTACTAGCTTTCGAACAAAGTAAAAGCTCTAACTTTGCAGATATTTTTATTTCATAATATTTATTAAAAGAAACTACACTATAGCAGTAAGACAAAAGCAGGAAATTTGTAGAATTTTTTATTTCAATTTATCTGATGATATGACTTAGATATTTGAATTTTGTTGTTGACTCTAAGATAAGCGATTCCTACTTTTTTCTTAACAGCTAGCTTTATAGTTCAGATTAGCAGATGTGCTGGTTTACTTTAATTTTTGCACTGTTAGATTGATTTATTTTGCGGTTAACCGAACAAAAAACTATACGTTTTTTTCTCACCGATGTTTTGCATGAATATTAAAAATACTTTGCTGATACGAAACGGTACTTGGAGATTTTTTTGTTGAAAATTCTTAACATATCTTAGTAAAGGAATTTTAATACAAGGCGATACTTAGAAATTTTTTTTGAAATTGTCGAAGATTTTTTTAAATGTTTGGTAAAGAAGTTTACATATTTTAAGTGCCTTTACATGATTTTATTTTGACTATTCGGAGCACAGGAGAAATATTTTCACGACTTTTTAAACAGTTCTTTTAAATTTTATAAATCTAAATTATCATGGAAGCCTTCAATTTTAAAGTCAATCACCTACTGGAAAATGAATTAGACTATGAACTGAAAATCCGTCGTACTTTCTCAGAACATCCGGTCGCGGATAAAAGAAAGATTCTAACGAGGATCTTAAGTAAAGAAATATTCCAATAGATCAGATTGGACTAAATAGTTACAAAAAGTTTCTGATTTTTTTGTCTAATAAAAATTCTCCTCAAGTTAAAACTCCTGCTTCTCCAAATGGTCACATGTCTCCTTTATTCGTGCGTAAATATTTAGATAACAGACCGCATATCAAGATAAATCTATTAGGTGCCCATTTCTCGGCTTTATTTGACTCTGGTGCAAATGCCTCCGTTATAGGTCAGAATGGTATTAAAATTTTAAGTCGTTTAAGTATAAAAATATGCCATGTCAAAAATAGAAGTGTTACCACTGCAGATGGCAGCCGTCTAAAAGTTTTAGGTACGGTTGAGTTGCCGCTAGTCTGCAATGGTCATTGTTTTAGTAATTTCTGCACTAGTAGTACCTTCTCTATCACATACTTTGGTTTTAGGATGTGATTTTGCACAAAAATCCGGAATTTTTGTAAATTTTAAGAATAATTCGTGGTATCCACAGTCCCTAGAAGTCAATTATCATACAAGTTTTAAAGATTGTTATTCAGAAAGTCCTTTAGAAAACCTTTTCTCGCGTCTATGTACCCTAGATGATCTCTCGCGGACGGAACGCTTAAGAGCAGAAAAAGTAATAAGCTCTTTCAATGAAATAAGTAGTAAAGATAGGTTAGGCCGAACGAATAAAATCACCATGTCTATAGATACGGCTGATGCCAGTCCTGTAAAGACAAGGCCCTTCGCCATGTCTCCGTATATGTCAAAAGTATTAAATAAGGGGTTAGACGAAATGTTGAAACTCGGAGTGACATCGTCTAAGCTATGACGGAAGAAAGCTCAACGAGATCAGCAAATTTGATAACTATCCATTACCGAACATCAACAGAATTTTGACATCACTCAGGAATGCTAAGTATGTATCTTCGATAGATCTTAGAAAGGCTTTCTGGCAAATTCCTTTAGACAAATCCTCTAAGGAAAAGACCGCTTTTGCAGTAGTAGGCCGAGGTCTATTTCAGTTCGTCACTATGCCGTTTGGTCTAAAGAACGCTGCTCAAACTCAGCAACGTTTAGTGGACGCTATATTTGGTCCGAAATATGAGCCACATATTTTTACCTATCTCGATGATATTTTAGTAACATCGGAAGACTTCGAATCGCATATTCGCTTACTTAAGGAAGTAAAAGATAAATTGAAAGAGGCCGGACTGACGATAAATTTGAGCAAATGTGATTTTTTTAAAACTTCTCTAAAGTTTTTAGGCTATATTGTAGGCTCAAATTCCTTGCGTACCGATCCGGATAAAGTAGCAAGCATGGTTAATTATGCGAGACCTACAAATACTACGGAAGTTAAGCGCTTCGTAGGAATGTGTTCAAGGTACAGACGTTTTATCGAGAATTTTTCTACCCTGTTGTCGCCTATTAATGATCTTTTGAAAGGACGAAAAAAAGGACAATCGATAGATTGGACAAAAGCAGCCGAAGAATCTTTTATAAAGATTAAAGAGCTATTGGTTTCAGCTCCCATTTTATCCCAACCAGATTTTTCCGAACAGTTTTATATTTCTAGTGATGCTTCTAATACCGGTTTAGGGGGCGTCCTAACACAGAAAATCAATGGTGAGGAAAGAGTGATAGCGTATGCTAGTAGAACTTTGTCAAAGGCTGAACGTAACTATTCGGTTGTTGAAAAAGAATGTTTAGCAGTACTCTTTAACATCGAAAAGTTTCGACCTTACATAGAAGGTGTTCCTTTCACGGTCATAACAGATCATTATAGTTTATTGTGGCTTAATTCTATTAAAAACCCTAGTGGCAAACTAGCACGTTGGGCGATTAGGCTGAGACAACATGCGTTTAAAATGCGTTTTGATATCTTAAAGTTTGTGAGGACTTGTGAAATATGTGGAGCGCAGAAATCTCCAAATACACTACCTATGGGACTGATGGGAAAAGAGAAAAAAACGGTTAATTACCCTTTTCAAGTCATAGCAGCTGATCTAGTAGGTCCATTTCCACGTTCAAAACAAGGAAATAGATGACTTTTCGTAATTTCCTGCTGGTTAACAAAGTATACCGTGTTATTTCCTTTGAAAAGCTCTAAAGCCGAATGCTTTTTGAAAATTTTAGAAAACGATATTTTTCTAATCCACGGAGTTTCATCGCTTTCGATATGCGATAACGGTACTCAGTTTACTTCTGTGTGTTTTAAGAGCTTAAGTGGGACATATAGTTTTAACATCCGTTTTAATCCCGTGTACACCGCAAGAAACGAAGTAACAGGGTTTACACCGTCTTTCTTAGTTTACGGCAGACATATACCTCTATCTGGATCATATTATAAAAACTTAGATTTGGATGTCAATGTTGACAGCGAAATAATTCCGGGTAACAGGGGTGCGTACGCCGAAAATTTAGGGGGTTTAAAAGATATTTTCACCGACGTGCGTAGTAGGATACATAAGGCTTATGAACGGAACAGTAAGTCTTACAATCTTAGGAAAAGGGATTTTGCCTTTAATATAGGTGATCACGTTTGGTGAAAAAATAAAATTCTTTCCAGTGCAGCAGATAAATTCACATCTAAGTTGGTACCTAAGTATGTGCATTGCGTGATTAGAGAAAAGATTTCAGATTTAGTTTATGGCTTAGTTAATTTAGATGGAACTAAAGTAGGACGATGGCATCTTAAAGACTTAAAACCATTCAATGAACCTAACCCTAATGAAAGTTTGTCAGAAGAAGAATAATTTATATTTACAATATCTTAATTGCTTAAATTTTTTTGATTGTTGCTCTGTAGAGGTGACGACCTCGTTTTTTTTGACTGTTATAAAAGTTGAGCAGAGAATAGCTTACTTTTATTGTTTAATGCTAAGGTTTTGGGTACTGATCATATCCAAACTTAGGTTGATTGTAGTTGATGTTTAGCATCGACTCAGTTTTAGCGAGCTTGCGAAAGAGTCACACTCAGGATATATCATAAGACTGGTATGTCGGTGGTCGCGGGATTTGATTTGCTTATGACCCCAAATAATATCCAGTTCTTGACACTTGGAAGCGAAATTTTGATTAGAGGCAATCCAAGGTGATCTTGAGTTAGGACAAGCGCAAGATGTAGCTCGTGTAGTATGATGTTGAGTCAAAAATTTTTTTTATGAGCAATTTCAAAGTTTGTTACCCGAGTGGGTGTATTTTTATTACCTTAATGGTATATGTTGGGTGCAATTAAGAGTAAATTGATTTTGGTTTATCCAGTAAGTCTAAGACTGACTTGGATTATTTTGATTTAGATCTTCTTCTGAATTGACAAACTGAGGGTATTTTCTATTTTTTTTTTTAGAGCCGTTTAAACGTTACCTTTGAGTCACTAATTTTTTTAAAATTTTTTTGCATGGACTCATAGGCGTATGTTGAGTTTTTCGGTTTACTATCAGATTGATAGAAAATTGAAGTCCTGCAGGAGAACTAAAGGCTGATCATTTACAAGAGATGAGAGCAGAGTAAGACAGTCGTTTCACAAAGAAATGATCAAAATCTGATACCGAGATGAGAACCTTGTCAAGAGAGGCTAAGCGCAGTGAAGGAAGATTCCTAACCGGATTTTTAGATTTCCAAGAGGTAATCTAGAAGTTTGGGCTGACAGAAAACGGTTATGCCTGATACCTGTAGCAGTTTCTTCTAGAGGCTATTGTCTAGGGAGACGATTAACACTATGATCGAATATTTTAGCTGTCAACGATGTTTTCTTCTTGTTTCTGATTAAGCTGGAAAAGCTCTTGTCGTCTTCAAAAGTTTTGTTGCGTTGCCACCAAAAATTTGAGAAATTTTTGCTTCATGTAGCTTTTGAAGCTCATTTTCGTTTTTTTAAAATTTCGTTAGAAGCTTGGTTAAGTCAACCTTGTAGACCTTTTAGGTCGTATCCCATGAGTGATTTGTTTTTACAGGCTGTGATGCACCGGGTGCTAACAGATGCCGTTACGACGTTTGGCAGGGAGTTAGTCTTCCTGAGGAACAGACTGATTGGAAGGGTAGTCTATGGGGGGCGAACGTTTGACCTTTGGGACCTTTAGGGGTTTTGTTACCCAATGGTTATTTCTATTTGAACCAAAGGAGAGCCTAGCTACTGCAGTCGACCTCAGCTCCAATTAGCCTATTAGTGGTGACAGGCTGTTGGCAGTAGTGTGTTTCGGAACACCCTATTGATTAATTTTTTTTTTTACTTATGGTGGTGTGGTAGACACCGTTTCAGTTTAGTGGATGCTATAATCTACTCCCTTTTGTTGGTGGACACCAGGGTCACCAATTCTGTATTTTATTGTCTCCACCATTCAGTATATCGTGGTGAGGCGTTTGTCTCCTGTTATGTGGGATGGATTGAATGTTTTTCGTTGTTGTTCTAGGGCGAGACCAGTACACGAGGGTTCTTCATGCAACTTGAAGAGGCGCAATGCTGGTTAAGTTTTATATCTCAGTGTAGCCACCCTGAAGAATGACGGAAGGCGTTTTTTCTGGCTCATGTTTCTAGGCAGATTTGTCGCTTTGGTGCGATGTGCCGAAGATTTGATTAGCTTTTGCTAAGAGCTTTCACCAAGCTCAGTATGGAGTTATCATAACCAAGAGTTTGGGATTTGAACTCCTGTATAAATTTCTGTATATATTTCTGTATATATTTCAGTGTATGTTGGTTGCCTGAGGGCATGTGCTCAAAATGCGAGATTTTGAGTCGTTTTGTTTATGGACTCCTATATATAGGATTATGACTCTAGGGAGGTCCTATTTCGAGACTTGCTGTCTCATATAGTTATATTGGGAATGTTTCCTTGAATGTTAGTTGTGCGCAGACTAATCATTCCGTTCTTAGTGAACGTTGCTTTTTGCCACAACCACATCCCCCCCCCACACCCCCAAGCAGGATCATTCAGTTTGGTGAATTTTAGCTTTTATAGCTATTCACTGTGTTTGGAGTGAATTTTAGCTTTTATAGCTATTCACTGTGCCTATAGTGGTATTGTTAGCTTTGATAGCTGCTCACTATGTTAATGGCGAGATTGTTCTTTTAGAACGCAGACTTTGTGTAGTCGAGGACTATTTACAGAGTGCTTTCTTGGCGAGGAGCCGAAGTTTTTTCTGGCGATCAACCAGAGCGTTTTTTTCAGGCGATTTTTGCATGTCTGGACGTCTCAGGACGTCGACATTGCGCGATGTAGCGTTTTCCCTAGCGATTTTAGCATGTCTGGATGTCTTAGGACGTCGACATTGCGCGATAGAGTGCGATTATTTTCTGATGCGACTAGTAGTGATACTAGATTTGGAATGTTCTCTTAGCGATGAGCTAGAGCATTGATAGCGATTTTTCCCGAGCGTTTGTCTGGATATTTATCCAGATATTTTTTTTTTTGGCTTTGTGCTAAAAGGTCTGACAGGACTTTTCCTTTTTAGTGTAAGTGTTTGCACTAGAATCATTTTTTTATTTTTTTCTTTATTTAAGAATTTTTATAAATTTCTTTTGCTGAAATAGAAAATTTTCAGACAATCCTTAAAATATTTTAAGGGGGGTGTTCATATTTTATTTCAGTTCACTTTTTTGATTTAGACAAGAGTCTAGACAAAGTTATATTTTTTGTTTTGGTAACAATAACGGAGCTGATTCTTTTATATAAGAAGACCGCGATTGTTATTTCGGAAAGGTATTTCCTATGTTCATGCAAGGATTTTTATTTACTTTTTGATGTACTCAACCTTAGTGCTTAATTAAGTTAAGTCTAGTTATAAGATTCTTGTGTACATGCAAAGATTTTTATTTGGTTTTCATTGTACTTAATATTAGTGCTTAATTGAATTAAGTCTAGTAGTAAGGTCCGAAGTTTGTAATTTTGTTTTAAGTTCTGACCTTAGTATTAAGTGATAGTGTACCACTTTGTACCTTTTCATAAGTAGCCTAAGTTCAATAGACTAGTGTAGTCTATTTCTTTTTGGAAGGGGGTAAATGTAACATTCATTTTTTCCTAGATTTTAAGACCATGTAATGTTACTGATTTTTCCATTTCAAATTGTACTTATTTTCATTTTTGTATCGAACGGTATATTAAACAGAAGTTCCAAGACGTTCGGTATATATTGTGTTGTGCGGGTTCCTGACCGAACCTCTCGCTACGCCGCGATTGGTGAAATGTTTGATCCGCAGTTTTGATTGGAGCGTCGTGATATTACAGGCAAAAGTCGCACGATTATTTAAGGCTCCGCAGAGCAGTGAATCGAGGTTGTTGTTTTCCATCTAGCCGCAACCAGGCAGTACCATCAAGCCGCTGCCGGGCTGTTTTCCATCTAGCCGCAGCCAGGCAGTACCGTCTAGCCGAGAGGCTATTTTCCATCTAGCCGAAGTAGGCTAATTTTCACCAGAGCCGCTAAGTAAAAGTACCAGTTTCTTCAATAAAAGCCGTAGTGGGCTTTCTAAGTGTTTGTTAAGAAAAAGTGTGAAATCGGGCGTAGTCGATCACAGCAGGAATAAAAAACAGTAAGTCAACAAAACTCCCTTCAATAGACTTATTCGAGAGTAGTGCCTTAACTGCAATGTAAAACAGACTAAAAAGTGAAGTGTAAAGCACGATTTCTCGTCTTCGGGGGTTATAATAGTCTAAAATTTTAATGTAACAACTACTAGTTAGGCTAGAATTTGTTAGGTAAAACTGTAAAGGTTAGAACTTTTCATTTTAAAAACATGAATAAATTTTCTTTTAGTTGATTAAAGCTAGTGTCTCACTGAATACTTATTTTTCTTTTCAGGATAAGTTGTACTAGACTAATTCTTTTTAGTAATACCCATAAAACCCTTCAGCATTTTTCCATTTTTTTAGCTGAAGTTAGATCCTTTCTATTTTAAAATGGATGGTGCCCAAAATTTTGTACAACTGAAGCTTTTTAAAAAAAATAGAAAATAAATCCAAAAAGACGTAAGACAATTATCTCTTACCCATATCTCTCTACCAAGGAAAACTGAGCTAGTGTTTCTTTAATTTCTTTAGTTCTTTTAAAATCAGGTTTCACTCAATTCATTATCAGAAATTAAAGCGGGGCTGCAAGAAAATTGTGCCCAAGCTTGGGGCAACATTTTTAAACAAGTTACAAAATGGCGCCCAACGTGGGGCTTTTGGAATTTTATTTTTTAAAAAAGCGTTCAGTGTACTAGCTTTCGAACAAAGTAAAAGCTCTAACTTTGCAGATATTTTTATTTCATAATATTTATTAAAAGAAACTACACTATAGCAGTAAGACAAAAGCAGGAAATTTGTAGAATTTTTTATTTCAATTTATCTGATGATATGACTTAGATATTTGAATTTTGTTGTTGACTCTAAGATAAGCGATTCCTACTTTTTTCTTAACAGCTAGCTTTATAGTTCAGATTAGCAGATGTGCTGGTTTACTTTAATTTTTGCACTGTTAGATTGATTTATTTTGCGGTTAACCGAACAAAAAACTATACGTTTTTTTCTCACCGATGTTTTGCATGAATATTAAAAATACTTTGCTGATACGAAACGGTACTTGGAGATTTTTTTGTTGAAAATTCTTAACATATCTTAGTAAAGGAATTTTAATACAAGGCGATACTTAGAAATTTTTTTTGAAATTGTCGAAGATTTTTTTAAATGTTTGGTAAAGAAGTTTACATATTTTAAGTGCCTTTACATGATTTTATTTTGACTATTCGGAGCACAGGAGAAATATTTTCACGACTTTTTAAACAGTTCTTTTAAATTTTATAATCTAAATTATCATGGAAGCCTTCAATTTTAAAGTCAATCACCTACTGGAAAATGAATTAGACTATGAACTGAAAATCCGTCGTACTTTCTCAGAACATCCGGTCGCGGATAAAAGAAAGATTCTAACGAGGATCTTAAGTAAAGAAATATTCCAATAGATCAGATTGGACTAAATAGTTACAAAAAGTTTCTGATTTTTTTTGTCTAATAAAAATTCTCCTCAAGTTAAAACTCCTGCTTCTCCAAATGGTCACATGTCTCCTTTATTCGTGCGTAAATATTTAGATAACAGACCGCATATCAAGATAAATCTATTAGGTGCCCATTTCTCGGCTTTATTTGACTCTGGTGCAAATGCCTCCGTTATAGGTCAGAATGGTATTAAAATTTTAAGTCGTTTAAGTATAAAAATATGCCATGTCAAAAATAGAAGTGTTACCACTGCAGATGGCAGCCGTCTAAAAGTTTTAGGTACGGTTGAGTTGCCGCTAGTCTGCAATGGTCATTGTTTTAGTAATTTCTGCACTAGTAGTACCTTCTCTATCACATACTTTGGTTTTAGGATGTGATTTTGCACAAAAAATCCGGAATTTTTGTAAATTTTAAGAATAATTCGTGGTATCCACAGTCCCTAGAAGTCAATTATCATACAAGTTTTAAAGATTGTTATTCAGAAAGTCCTTTAGAAAACCTTTTCTCGCGTCTATGTACCCTAGATGATCTCTCGCGGACGGAACGCTTAAGAGCAGAAAAAGTAATAAGCTCTTTCAATGAAATAAGTAGTAAAGATAGGTTAGGCCGAACGAATAAAATCACCATGTCTATAGATACGGCTGATGCCAGTCCTGTAAAGACAAGGCCCTTCGCCATGTCTCCGTATATGTCAAAAGTATTAAATAAGGGGTTAGACGAAATGTTGAAACTCGGAGTGACATCGTCTAAGCTATGACGGAAGAAAGCTCAACGAGATCAGCAAATTTGATAACTATCCATTACCGAACATCAACAGAATTTTGACATCACTCAGGAATGCTAAGTATGTATCTTCGATAGATCTTAGAAAGGCTTTCTGGCAAATTCCTTTAGACAAATCCTCTAAGGAAAAGACCGCTTTTGCAGTAGTAGGCCGAGGTCTATTTCAGTTCGTCACTATGCCGTTTGGTCTAAAGAACGCTGCTCAAACTCAGCAACGTTTAGTGGACGCTATATTTGGTCCGAAATATGAGCCACATATTTTTACCTATCTCGATGATATTTTAGTAACATCGGAAGACTTCGAATCGCATATTCGCTTACTTAAGGAAGTAAAAGATAAATTGAAAGAGGCCGGACTGACGATAAATTTGAGCAAATGTGATTTTTTTAAAACTTCTCTAAAGTTTTTAGGCTATATTGTAGGCTCAAATTCCTTGCGTACCGATCCGGATAAAGTAGCAAGCATGGTTAATTATGCGAGACCTACAAATACTACGGAAGTTAAGCGCTTCGTAGGAATGTGTTCAAGGTACAGACGTTTTATCGAGAATTTTTCTACCCTGTTGTCGCCTATTAATGATCTTTTGAAAGGACGAAAAAAAGGACAATCGATAGATTGGACAAAAGCAGCCGAAGAATCTTTTATAAAGATTAAAGAGCTATTGGTTTCAGCTCCCATTTTATCCCAACCAGATTTTTCCGAACAGTTTTATATTTCTAGTGATGCTTCTAATACCGGTTTAGGGGGCGTCCTAACACAGAAAATCAATGGTGAGGAAAGAGTGATAGCGTATGCTAGTAGAACTTTGTCAAAGGCTGAACGTAACTATTCGGTTGTTGAAAAAGAATGTTTAGCAGTACTCTTTAACATCGAAAAGTTTCGACCTTACATAGAAGGTGTTCCTTTCACGGTCATAACAGATCATTATAGTTTATTGTGGCTTAATTCTATTAAAAACCCTAGTGGCAAACTAGCACGTTGGGCGATTAGGCTGAGACAACATGCGTTTAAAATGCGTTTTGATATCTTAAAGTTTGTGAGGACTTGTGAAATATGTGGAGCGCAGAAATCTCCAAATACACTACCTATGGGACTGATGGGAAAAGAGAAAAAAACGGTTTAATTACCCTTTTCAAGTCATAGCAGCTGATCTAGTAGGTCCATTTCCACGTTCAAAACAAGGAAATAGATGACTTTTCGTAATTTCCTGCTGGTTAACAAAGTATACCGTGTTATTTCCTTTGAAAAGCTCTAAAGCCGAATGCTTTTTGAAAATTTTAGAAAACGATATTTTTCTAATCCACGGAGTTTCATCGCTTTCGATATGCGATAACGGTACTCAGTTTACTTCTGTGTGTTTTAAGAGCTTAAGTGGGACATATAGTTTTAACATCCGTTTTAATCCCGTGTACACCGCAAGAAACGAAGTAACAGGGTTTACACCGTCTTTCTTAGTTTACGGCAGACATATACCTCTATCTGGATCATATTATAAAAACTTAGATTTGGATGTCAATGTTGACAGCGAAATAATTCCGGGGTAACAGGGGTGCGTACGCCGAAAATTTAGGGGGTTTAAAAGATATTTTCACCGACGTGCGTAGTAGGATACATAAGGCTTATGAACGGAACAGTAAGTCTTACAATCTTAGGAAAAGGGATTTTGCCTTTAATATAGGTGATCACGTTTGGTGAAAAAATAAAATTCTTTCCAGTGCAGCAGATAAATTCACATCTAAGTTGGTACCTAAGTATGTGCATTGCGTGATTAGAGAAAAGATTTCAGATTTAGTTTATGGCTTAGTTAATTTAGATGGAACTAAAGTAGGACGATGGCATCTTAAAGACTTAAAACCATTCAATGAACCTAACCCTAATGAAAGTTTGTCAGAAGAAGAATAATTTATATTTACAATATCTTAATTGCTTAAATTTTTTTGATGTTGCTCTGTAGAGGTGACGACCTCGTTTTTTTTGACTGTTATAAAAGTTGAGCAGAGAATAGCTTACTTTTATTGTTTAATGCTAAGGTTTTGGGTACTGATCATATCCAAACTTAGGTTGATTGTAGTTGATGTTTAGCATCGACTCAGTTTTAGCGAGCTTGCGAAAGAGTCACACTCAGGATATATCATAAGACTGGTATGTCGGTGGTCGCGGGATTTGATTTGCTTATGACCCCAAATAATATCCAGTTCTTGACACTTGGAAGCGAAATTTTGATTAGAGGCAATCCAAGGTGATCTTGAGTTAGGACAAGCGCAAGATGTAGCTCGTGTAGTATGATGTTGAGTCAAAAATTTTTTTTATGAGCAATTTCAAAGTTTGTTACCCGAGTGGGTGTATTTTTATTACCTTAATGGTATATGTTGGGTGCAATTAAGAGTAAATTGATTTTGGTTTATCCAGTAAGTCTAAGACTTGGATTATTTTGATTTAGATCTTCTTCTGAATTGACAAACTGAGGGTATTTTCTATTTTTTTTTTTTAGAGCCGTTTAAACGTTACCTTTGAGTCACTAATTTTTTTAAAATTTTTTTGCATGGACTCATAGGCGTATGTTGAGTTTTTTCGGTTTACTATCAGATTGATAGAAAATTGAAGTCCTGCAGGAGAACTAAAGGCTGATCATTTACAAGAGATGAGAGCAGAGTAAGACAGTCGTTTCACAAAGAAATGATCAAAATCTGATACCGAGATGAGAACCTTGTCAAGAGAGGCTAAGCGCAGTGAAGGAAGATTCCTAACCGGATTTTTAGATTTCCAAGAGGTAATCTAGAAGTTTGGGCTGACAGAAAACGGTTATGCCTGATACCTGTAGCAGTTTCTTCTAGAGGCTATTGTCTAGGGAGACGATTAACACTATGATCGAATATTTTAGCTGTCAACGATGTTTTCTTCTTGTTTCTGATTAAGCTGGAAAAGCTCTTGTCGTCTTCAAAAGTTTTGTTGCGTTGCCACCAAAAATTTGAGAAATTTTTGCTTCATGTAGCTTTTGAAGCTCATTTTCGTTTTTTTTAAAATTTCGTTAGAAGCTTGGTTAAGTCAACCTTGTAGACCTTTTAGGTCGTATCCCATGAGTGATTTGTTTTTACAGGCTGTGATGCACCGGGTGCTAACAGATGCCGTTACGACGTTTGGCAGGGAGTTAGTCTTCCTGAGGAACAGACTGATTGGAAGGGTAGTCTATGGGGGGCGAACGTTTGACCTTTGGGACCTTTAGGGGTTTTGTTACCCAATGGTTATTTCTATTTGAACCAAAGGAGAGCCTAGCTACTGCAGTCGACCTCAGCTCCAATTAGCCTATTAGTGGTGACAGGCTGTTGGCAGTAGTGTGTTTCGGAACACCCTATTGATTAATTTTTTTTTTTACTTATGGTGGTGTGGTAGACACCGTTTCAGTTTAGTGGATGCTATAATCTACTCCCTTTTGTTGGTGGACACCAGGGTCACCAATTCTGTATTTTATTGTCTCCACCATTCAGTATATCGTGGTGAGGCGTTTGTCTCCTGTTATGTGGGATGGATTGAATGTTTTTCGTTGTTGTTCTAGGGCGAGACCAGTACACGAGGGTTCTTCATGCAACTTGAAGAGGCGCAATGCTGGTTAAGTTTTATATCTCAGTGTAGCCACCCTGAAGAATGACGGAAGGCGTTTTTTCTGGCTCATGTTTCTAGGCAGATTTGTCGCTTTGGTGCGATGTGCCGAAGATTTGATTAGCTTTTGCTAAGAGCTTTCACCAAGCTCAGTATGGAGTTATCATAACCAAGAGTTTGGGATTTGAACTCCTGTATAAATTTCTGTATATATTTCTGTATATATTTCAGTGTATGTTGGTTGCCTGAGGGCATGTGCTCAAAATGCGAGATTTTGAGTCGTTTTGTTTATGGACTCCTATATATAGGATTATGACTCTAGGGAGGTCCTATTTCGAGACTTGCTGTCTCATATAGTTATATTGGGAATGTTTCCTTGAATGTTAGTTGTGCGCAGACTAATCATTCCGTTCTTAGTGAACGTTGCTTTTTGAAGCAGGATCATTCAGTTTGGTGAATTTTAGCTTTTATAGCTATTCACTGTGTTTGGAGTGAATTTTAGCTTTTATAGCTATTCACTGTGCCTATAGTGGTATTGTTAGCTTTGATAGCTGCTCACTATGTTAATGGCGAGATTGTTCTTTTAGAACGCAGACTTTGTGTAGTCGAGGACTATTTACAGAGTGCTTTCTTGGCGAGGAGCCGAAGTTTTTTCTGGCGATCAACCAGAGCGTTTTTTCAGGCGATTTTTGCATGTCTGGACGTCTCAGGACGTCGACATTGCGCGATGTAGCGTTTTCCCTAGCGATTTTAGCATGTCTGGATGTCTTAGGACGTCGACATTGCGCGATAGAGTGCGATTATTTTCTGATGCGACTAGTAGTGATACTAGATTTGGAATGTTCTCTTAGCGATGAGCTAGAGCATTGATAGCGATTTTTCCCGAGCGTTTGTCTGGATATTTATCCAGATATTTTTTTTTGGCTTTGTGCTAAAAGGTCTGACAGGACTTTTCCTTTTTAGTGTAAGTGTTTGCACTAGAATCATTTTTTTATTTTTTTCTTTATTTAAGAATTTTTATAAATTTCTTTTGCTGAAATAGAAAATTTTCAGACAATCCTTAAAATATTTTAAGGGGGGTGTTCATATTTTATTTCAGTTCACTTTTTTGATTTAGACAAGAGTCTAGACAAAGTTATATTTTTTGTTTTGGTAACAATAACGGAGCTGATTCTTTTATATAAGAAGACCGCGATTGTTATTTCGGAAAGGTATTTCCTATGTTCATGCAAGGATTTTTATTTACTTTTTGATGTACTCAACCTTAGTGCTTAATTAAGTTAAGTCTAGTTATAAGATTCTTGTGTACATGCAAAGATTTTTATTTGGTTTTCATTGTACTTAATATTAGTGCTTAATTGAATTAAGTCTAGTAGTAAGGTCCGAAGTTTGTAATTTTGTTTTAAGTTCTGACCTTAGTATTAAGTGATAGTGTACCACTTTGTACCTTTTCATAAGTAGCCTAAGTTCAATAGACTAGTGTAGTCTATTTCTTTTTGGAAGGGGGTAAATGTAACATTCATTTTTTCCTAGATTTTAAGACCATGTAATGTTACTGATTTTTCCATTTCAAATTGTACTTATTTTCATTTTTGTATCGAACGGTATATTAAACAGAAGTTCCAAGACGTTCGGTATATATTGTGTTGTGCGGGTTCCTGACCGAACCTCTCGCTACGCCGCGATTGGTGAAATGTTTGATCCGCAGTTTTGATTGGAGCGTCGTGATATTACAGGCAAAAGTCGCACGATTATTTAAGGCTCCGCAGAGCAGTGAATCGAGGTTGTTGTTTTCCATCTAGCCGCAACCAGGCAGTACCATCAAGCCGCTGCCGGGCTGTTTTCCATCTAGCCGCAGCCAGGCAGTACCGTCTAGCCCGAGGCTATTTTCCATCTAGCCGAAGTAGGCTAATTTTCACCAGAGCCGCTAAGTAAAAGTACCAGTTTCTTCAATAAAAGCCGTAGTGGGCTTTCTAAGTGTTTGTTAAGAAAAAGTGTGAAATCGGGCGTAGTCGATCACAGCAGGAATAAAAAACAGTAAGTCAACAAAACTCCCTTCAATAGACTTATTCGAGAGTAGTGCCTTAACTGCAATGTAAAACAGACTAAAAAGTGAAGTGTAAAGCACGATTTCTCGTCTTCGGGGGTTATAATAGTCTAAAATTTTAATGTAACAACTACTAGTTAGGCTAGAATTTGTTAGGTAAAACTGTAAAGGTTAGAACTTTTCATTTTAAAAACATGAATAAATTTTCTTTTAGTTGATTAAAGCTAGTGTCTCACTGAATACTTATTTTTCTTTTCAGGATAAGTTGTACTAGACTAATTCTTTTTAGTAATACCCATAAAACCCTTCAGCATTTTTCCATTTTTTTAGCTGAAGTTAGATCCTTTCTATTTTAAAATGGATGGTGCCCAAAATTTTGTACAACTGAAGCTTTTTAAAAAAAAATAGAAAATAAATCGAAAAAGACGTAAGACAATTATCTCTTACCCATATCTCTCTACCAAGGAAAACTGAGCTAGTGTTTCTTTAATTTCTTTAGTTCTTTTAAAATCAGGTTTCACTCAATTCATTATCAGAAATTAAAGCGGGGGGCTGCAAGAAAATTGTGCCCAAGCTTGGGGCAACATTTTTTAAACAAGTTACAATATATATATATATAAATTATTTAATATATTGTCCGGTCCTATAAAAACACATTCAATACTTTTTCAATATATTTTTTTAAATTCGAACATATTGTAAAAAATTAAAAAATAACAAAATCTGATTTTACCGTCAAACCGACCCGCCCGCCTGACATCAGATCAATGGCTGCCATAAGACCAGTGGAGAGAAAAAATGCTTGAAATATGAATTGAATAGCTATTAGTTATACCACTTAGCGTCTTACACCGTTGACAAGGATGTCAACCACCTAAAATCGTTAAAAGAATCAAAAAATGCCCACAGACAATTTGTTTCACCTTAAGTTTGATGTAGGTACTCCTTGAGACATTTTAACGAATTGTTATAAATATATACATATGTATGTATGTATATAAAAAAGAATTTTGTTTATTTGATCCTAAATATAGTATCATTATTATTACACTATAGGTGTTGCAGTAAAACATATTTACGGTGCCATTCATTTATTTTTAGACTAGTAGTAAGTTAAAACTAAGTGTTAGTATAAGAATGTTTTTTTCTCGGAGAATGAAAAACTGGCTCTATACGAAATATTTAGTAAAAATATTTACAACAAAAAGAAAGCTCAACCGGAAGATACGAGACTTTACGGAAGGAAAAAAAAAAATCGTAAAATTCATTTTAAGGATATTCAACCCCAGCTTAACTAAAACAACGTTTAAACGAAACAAAATAATAGTCCCAAGGAGGGGGAAAACTATCAGAAACTGAGAACAAACGATAAAAACAAGTGATTATAAGTATGGTATTAATACTATTGCAAATAAACTAAAATATATTACCTTAAATTCTTAACATGCCTCCCATTCTTTTTAACCAAATTCTTAAACCTACCTAAATTCGTTTTTGTCTTTCCGTGGCTGCGAAAGTCATTCCTTGGCCTTGACCATTTGAAATTGAGACCTCCTGTGTAATTTTCTCCCTTAGACGATTCATTGTTTTAAGTTCTCTTATAAGTAGCCCAGTAAATAGACGTCTAACAGTTAAATCTCTTTTATTTGGTGGCCATGATAATCTTCCAAATCTGCCGATCGATAAAGGGAAACTTTCCTGTAAAAAATTGTTGACTATAAGAATGTTGTGTGGCGGTCGCCATATATGGTATCAAATTTTCAACAATTTCCGTTATTTTTAATTTTAATTTCTTTTAAAATATATTGATTCTATTATATACCGCATCGAATCCGGACGTTTCGTTAGCCCAAAGTTTCGTCATTAAAAACTTATGACTGTTATTGAAAAACTCATCCGTCCAAACAATTTTATACAACAGTTGTACATCGCGTTCCATACATTATTTTCGGAGAGAAGCTTAAAAGTCATTCTTTATTTTCCTAGGTTAAATGCTGCACTAGCCCAATTTTATTTAGCTTCTGTAAAATATTTTGAATCCTGGATTCTTTAAAATCAGTCAAATATTGGTTTTGTTTTCATAATGCAAAAGAAATTATAATTATTCATTTTCGGAGTTTTTCTCTTGTCCAGTATTTTTCTTTTGTTGTTTCAGTTAAGACTAAGTTGGGAATGTGGAATCTTTGGCACAATGATACTACTCAGTATATATCACCACTACACCAAACACTTTATTTTTGCACTCGACGCGCGTTTCGCTAACCATGTTAGCTTCATCAGGAGCGATGATTGACTAAAGCTAAACTACAAATCTACCCTATTTATACTTAGCCTAACCCTTAAATTACTCAAGCGGAACTAATGACCTAGGCAAGGCCATCAATTCCGGTCACGTAACCAGTAGAGGGGACTATAAGGAATAGGCCCTCTGTCTTTATTTAAACTACTTTTACATTTTATGATTTCCATACTTTCGTATGCGTTTAACAATCTCCTATCAGATACATTTTTTTATCAATCTTAGATTATCTAATGTTACAGTATGATCAGCTTCAAGGGCATGTTCGGCAATGCTAGACTTTTCTGTTCTATTATATTTTAAGTGTGCTAAATGTTCTTTAAATCGTGTTTTAATTGACCCTTTAGTTTGCCCAACTTATTATTATTATAATATATATATATTATAAGTTAAGACTTGGTTATATATTCTTGGAAACGTATTTAAATAATATCGATCAATGAAATCTTGTATATTCCCTTTGTGCTTGGCTTTTGCTATAAACATTTTTAATAAATATTTCATATGTATCCCATTCCTTATTCTCCAAAATAAAATTATTCTAGTACCGAGGTATAAGACGCTTAATTTAAAAACAAACATCTCCCCAGGTGTCTTCGAACACTAGAAGTCAAAGGACTGTAGTCCTTCTATATATTAAGAATCTTACAGATTGCATTTCGAAAATTCTACGAAAACATAACATAATAACACGTTTTTCACGTGCCCTCTGTGTTGTGAAAGTTTACATCTTAGATCTGTTAAAGATAAGATCCCCTTCGAACCCCAAGGAGTCAGTATCTCATATCGATATGATAAAACATATATCGGCTAAAGAAGCAGAAAAATATTCACTAGAATTAAAGAACATCAAAGAGCAGTACGTTTTCGTGACATTTCGGTTTCAGCACTTGCAAAACACCAGCGTAAAACAGGACATCATATTCTCTTTGACAAATTAAAGATCCTGGCAACAAATTCCTATTTCTACCCTAAAAAAATTCGGAAGTCCATCGAAATATCTAAACATCACATAAATCTTAATCTTGACACTGTCTTTACCTCTCATCAATCTGGGAACAAATCATCCATGAAGCCCTGCCCACCCCTACCAGGATCCACTAATACAAAAAGGTATGTGCAATCCGAAGTAACTCAGTTTCGTGTTGGATTCCGAAGAAGTCAATTCTCGTAACGAGCTCTGAAGAAGCTAGCAGGGTTATCGGCGAAACGTCGATTTTTCAAGTTTTGTAAGCAAAAAATTAAAAAAAAGCTCTAATTTTATGACATATTTGGTATTTTTATTAATAATAAGTGGCTAATAGTAGTAACAATAGAATAAAAATTTATAATTTTAGATAGTACCATTCGGAGGAGGAACAGCGGTTTCTGGGTCCGTTCAATGTCCCATTAATGAAGACAGAACTATAATATCCCTTGATACATCTGAAATGAACAGAATTTTATGGTTAGATGAAGACAATTTAGTAGCATGTTGTGAAAGCGGCATTATTGGACAGGATTTAGAGAGAGAATTGAAGAAACTAGGTTACACCACAGGACATGAACCTGACAGTTACGAATTTTCAAGCCTCGGTGGCTGGGTTGCCACAAGAGCATCAGGTAAAAAATATTCTTATCTCGATAATAATCGACAAAAAAGCTTCTTCAATTTTTGGCATATACGCTACTGATATACTGACTCAGTACAAGCAATTTTGCCAAGGTTTTAGTTCGATTATACATGCTTCATATAATAAAAAGAAATGTTATGAGAATTATTCTGCTGAATTACACTTAAATATAGCTTATGTTCTAGATAGGAAGAGGCACCACCGGTTTCAGTTTTCATTCTAAATCTTATATTTAGATGTTGTTGATTGAGCCGATCCACAAAGGCTTTTAAATATTTTTCATCCTGTGACCAAATAAAAGTGTCATCCACGTATCTATACCAACATTTTGATGTTAGAAGAGCGAAAGTTGAAGCAATTTACAAAGGCTTCCATGAAACGCGACACGGGTGAAGCAATGACTGCCCAAATAAGTTCTTAAATTATCCCTGGGGAATATTAAATTTGGAGACGATCGATATGTTTCTATTAAATTTACCACAGTTTAAAGTTGTTATATCGGAAACATAATCGTTAATTGGAATATTATTATACGAGGCTGGTTTGAAAAGTCCGTGCAAAAATAAAAACTACTTATGTGTTTGGGGTAAACCTTTTTTTATTTTTCGACATAGTCTCCTTTTAGGCTTATACCCTTCGTCCAACGATGTTCTAGTTTGTTGATCCCTTCCGAATAATAGGATTTTTCCAAGTCTGCAAAATATCCATTAGTGTCTGCAATCACCTCCTCGTTTGAATAAAATCTTTGTCCCGCCAGCCATTTCTTCAAATTAGGGAACAAATAGTAGTCCGAGGGAGCCAAGTCTGGAGAATAGGGGGGATGTGAAACGAGTTGGAATCCTATTTCCATTAATTTTGCGACCATAACTGCTGAGGTGTGTGCTGGTGCGTTATCGTGATGGAAAAGGACTTTCTTGTGGGCCAATCGCGGGCGTTTTTCTTGTAGCTCGGTTTTCAAACGGTCCAATAACGATGAATAATATTCACCTGTAATACTTTTACCCTTTTCCAGATAGTCGATGAGGATTATCCCTTGCGAATCCCAAAAGACAGTCGCCATAACCTTCTCGGCCGAAGGAACGGTCTTCGCCTTTTTTGGTGCAGAATCCCCCTTGGTAACCCATTGTTTAGATTGTTGTTTGGTCTCAGGAGTATAGTAATGTATCCATGTTTCATCCACAGTGACGAAACGACGCTTAAAGTCCTCCGGATTCTTCTGGAACAGCTGCAAACCATCCTTGCAACACTTCACACGATTCCGTTTTTGGTCAAGCGTGAGCAATCGCGGCACCCATCTTGCGGATAGCTTTCTCATGTCCAAATGTTTATGCAAAATATTATGTACCCGTTCAGTCGAGATGCCCACAGCACTAGCAATCTCACGCACCTTAACTCTTCTGTCATCCATCACCATATCATGGATTTGATCAATGATTTCTGGAGTCGTAACCTCTACAGGCCATCCAGAACGTTCAGCGTCACTTGTATCTATACCAACATTTTGATGTTAGAAGAGCGAAAGTTGAAGCAATTTACAAAGGCTTCCATGAAACGCGACACGGGTGAAGCAATGACTGCCCAAATAAGTTCTTAAATTGTCCCTGGGGAATATTAAATTTGGAGACGATCGATATGTTTCTGTTAAATTTACCACAGTTTAAAGTTGTTATATCGGAAACATAATCGTTAATTGGAATATTATTATACGAGGCTGGTTTGAAAAGTCCGTGCAAAAATAAAAACTACTTATGTGTTTGGGGTAAACCTTTTTTATTTTTCGACATAGTCTCCTTTTAGGCTTATACCCTTCGTCCAACGATGTTCTAGTTTGTTGATCCCTTCCGAATAATAGGATTTTGTCTGCAATCACCTCCTCGTTTGAATAAAATCTTTGTCCCGCCGAAAATTTTGAAACCACTTATAAACTGTTCTAATCGAAGGTGCAGAGTCACCATAATGTTTATCAAGCTTCTCTTTAGTCTCCTGAGGCGTTTTGCCTTTCATAAAGTAATGTTTAATCACCACACGAAATTCTTTTTCGTCCATTTCTTGAAAATCACTCGACTTCCTTGATTTACACGAATCCCAAACACAAAGAAATAGACCAATATGGCTGAAACTTGGTGTGCGTTCATTCAAGAGATGCTACTAACTAAACATGACCTCGATACGCGCCGGTGGTGCCATCTCTCGGACTTTGCACGGACTTTTCAAACCAGCCTCGTAAAATGAATGTCAAAAGTTCATTCAAGTATAAATATACATTCTGTATCATAAGCGCGAAAATCCCTGAAGATATTTAGTCCAATTTTAGCCGTTCCATGTTCTAGAACAATTTATATGGAAACTAATCGAAATACGCACTTTTTCAAAATTTCTAAACAGTAAATAATAAAACCACTTATGTTTCATGCATCTGTAGTTAAGAAAAAACAGAATAGACTCTATTTTTTTTAGAAATTATAAAGCATTCTAAACGAAAATTAACCTAAATGAAACATAGTTATAAAGTTGTAGAATATTTTTACAAAGGATGGGGGTCTTTTCCTTTCCTTAATGGAAGTGGCTTTCAATCAGATGAGTTCAATCTTTCAGAATATATTCTTAGAGTGTTCTGAACAAATGTCTTACTGGGCATAACGCAATCCTATGAGTAGATTTTGCACTGCGAGTATTTTATGAGGTTACATATATACCTGGGCGCTGCAAAAATTGTGTGTATTTAAAAAAAAAATTGAAGTTATTAAGTGAATAATACAAAAGAATAGCAATTATATATTTTTATTGTACTTTAAATTATAAGATTTTTTTATATGTTTTAAAAAACATATTTAAAAAAAAATCTTATAATTTAAAGTACAATAAAAATATATAATCGCCATTCTTTTCACTTAATAACTTTTGAAATATTTTTTTTTAAAATACATAATTTTTGCAGCGCCCATGTGTATGTAACCCCTTAAAATGCTTGCAATGCAAAATTTACTCATAGGATTGCGTGCCCAGCAAGACATATTTTCAGAATGACTCCAAGAATATGTTTTGAACATTTGAGTGAAAGCTACTTTCCATAGAGAAATTGTGGGGGTCCTTTTAAAAAAAAAAGACTGTTCTAGTTGCAATGAGTCGAAAACGATATATTTATACATATATTTCTCGAATATTCTATGTGAAAATTAGTTGAATAAACAGTTTGTCAGTTAATATTTGTGTTAATAACAATGTTATGTTTTAATGAACGGAATAGACTACAAATATCTCAAAACCAAACAATTAACACAATGTTTATTGTTCTTATGATGCTTGTTTATACCACATTTATAGAAATATAGATATATTACACATTAATGAAATAATATTACAAGTTAATTAAATAGTTATCAAAACTTTACACATATAGAAGTTACGTGGTACAAGGTCTATGGAAATGGATGACATCATTTTATTCCCCTAGGATAGTACTTTTTAGGAACTTAGTTGATTAAACAAACTATAAAAGTGCTAATATGCAATACAGTAATTTTATGAAGTAAAAAAACTGTGTTATTATTGTACTAAGTAATTAGGTTTTCTGTAGGTATGAAAAAAAATACATATGGTAACATAGAAGACCTAGTCGTGCATGTCAAAATGGTCACCCCGACAGGTGTGTTAGAAAAAAATTGCCAAGTTCCTAGAATGAGCTGTGGACCTGACTTTAATCATATAATTTTGGGCTCCGAAGGTTCGCTCGGAGTAATAACAGAAGTTATTTTAAAAATACGTCCAATACCAAAATGTACAAAGTATGGGTCAATCGTATTTCCAGATTTTGAAGCAGGAGTTAAATGCATGCGAGAAGTTGCCAGACAAAGGTAAGTTATACGTTTTGCGGTCCAAAAGTTTATAGACTAAAGTTATATCGCAAGAATGCGAAATAGTATCGATTCGCGTCGATAGATGGCGATTGGTACGTATCTATCAAAGCGGAGTGACCAGATTCAACTTACTAGCTCGTTTAGTTCAGGTTAGTATGCATGTTTGCGCAAAGGTCTAATCGTGTCCGTGCAATTTTTACAATTTATACGAAAAAAGAGCAGTAACTGTGAAACGTTTGTTTTGAACTCTGAAAAAGTGCTACTGAAGCATATAAAATGATTCCGAAAGCATTTGGAGATGATGCTCTAAGCCGTAGACAAATGTTCAAGTGATTTTCGCGATTGAATACCAGCCAAATTTCGGTGGAAGATGGCGAGCATTCCGGAAGACCTTCGACTTCAACCATGCCTGAGTTACCTCCTGCATCACGACAATGGACAGTTCGTTTTGTCCGCAACAGTTTCTAGTAAAGAATCCCATGACTATGATCCCCACCCCCTTATTCGCCTGAGTTGATGCCCCAATATGAAAATAAAGCATCGCAGGCGGCGCTAGATGCAGTGACAGTATCGACCTTCCTAAAAAGCCGGTGTTACCGCTACATATGAGTACAGAGGGACTATATTTAACGTGACAGAAATTACGATTCCTAAAAGTAACAACTTCAGATTTTATAACATGATTCCGGGAACTCTTGGATCCCACCACGTAAAATAAATAAAACTATAGCACCAATAAAAAAGGTGTGTTCTAAGCCCAAATCGTTTTGTACTATTAAGGAGTACATCACCTTGACGCTCGGAAAAATAGATATAAAAATATATATTTTTTTAACGCAGCTATTAAATATATAAAATAATTTTTCTTTTACACATATACATAGTAGTTTTATGAATAATTTGAAATAATAACGAATAAAAAAAATTAAAAAATGACGGAAATATCAGCCATCAAGTAGGACCCTCTTTTGAAAATCCTTGCTGATGGTGTACTTATTTTTTCTGTCAGGCACCGTCTGAAAAATATTTTTTTTTTTTATTATTTAGAAACATAATAGCTAAGATGTAGCATAGGAAAAAAAATTTTAATTTTTTTTTGTAAAAATGACAGCTGTTTGAAAAAAAAAACTCTGATTTTTATAGGAATTTTGAGTTTAAAAGAACTTATGACCGTGGCACCCAAGATCAAAAAAATCCTATGATACATCTTAGATACTATTATAAAGAATATGTTTTGTAAATTTTAACAAACTTGGTTAAGTAGATCTTAAGATATCTTATATACTAGTTTGAAAAAAGTAATTTCGAAAAAACAGAAAAAAAAAAAAGTACGGCGTCAGCGTCTTAAAACCAAATATTTTTTTAAATTACCTTCAATCTGCGATTCCTGGACCGTACATGAGGTCTTCCATTGTTGCCGCGATGTCCTCCGACTTCTTTTGAGCAGCTCTTTTTAATTTCCTGGCCTCTTTAGTCTCCTGTTGGGCTCTCATGTTGGCTATAGATATTCGTTAAGAATAGTTCTCGGTAAATCGCAGCGCACTTGGGCCAATTACAAGGTTTAATAATTGAATCATTTGCATTACACTACTATATCATCATTAAATATACTAGCTGCAATATAAGATACAATCTCAACAATTTTTGTGCCACTGTAATGCAGTTTTAGAGCCATGGACCAAATGACAGCGTTTAGACTTTCGTTGTTATTCTGAGTGTATCCTTCTAAACAGCGTTCTAACAAATCGGTATCAGTTAATCTATCGTATACTGGTTCAATTACTTTTTGGACAATTACTGGAATAGAATTTTTATGCTTATAAGAATCCAAAGTTCCAGAGGCCTTCGCTTCCTGATACGAACACCAGGTACCTTCGTCGGACGGGCACTTGTCATGCTGTGGCTTTTCATCAGTGAATATTTTATGGTAATAAGTTGCCCATATCGCATTGTTCATTGTTGTATTTATACTCCTTCTAATTGCAAGACCATAGTAAACTGTTAACTCCTCAGTAAGCTTGGCTGTCAACTTCCCTCTGCCACCTATACCAGGATTATCTTTTTTTACTTTACGTACCCATTCGCTTTTGCACGTGACCTATACATTCCTTTTTTTAACAACTAAATTTTCATATGGATCTGAGTCAACAATCCCTTTATAAGTCTTACTGTCTCCATCGCCTACATAATTACCATATCATACCTTATAAAGTGTTTCGGATCTTTTGAACATTTCTACAATACTATCCACTTCCATTTTTCCAGCTGACCCTTCGTGATTGGCAGAACATTTACCTGAGCGTTCATTGCTCCAGTACCTTCAGAATTTTTCCAAAATCCACAATCTTTACAGTATGAACTTTTTACTATAAGATCAAGAACTTTTCCTGAGTAAAATGATATAAGAGTAGCAAACGCCTAAAAGAGAGGAGAAACCACGTGTCATCCAAGTTCCATCCCCTGAAACGGTGAGTTCTGCGTTATTCAATTTTTTTGCCTCTTGAACAGTAATTTTCATGGACAATTCACAAATAGTTTTGTAGCAGTGTTAATGTCATTCAGAACTTTATTGTAGAACGACTGGAAGATTGGTTTAGGTACGTCCATGGTTCCACAGAATTTCTCTATTCCTACTAAACCAATACCAAGAAGTCTAAACGCAAAAACTAATCGTCTATTCACATCATATGCTCTACCACTGATAAGAGGGCATGAGTTTATTAGAACTAGTTCACATTCAGCACAATTCACCGAGACCACGAAGAGAAGTTTCGGTAAATTTTATATCACCGCCGCACTCTTTACACTTTACCACTTCACTTATAGCAACAAAATGAATTAATCGGTACCCGAAAGATGCGTCCACATCAAAATCAACGGTTTCACTGCTCTTTAATTTTTTAGCTGATGTACTGGTGCTAGTTTCCTCTCTTTCCATTAAATAACGATTTATCGGGTGATATTGTTTCTTCCTGCTCTGATAAGGACGTCCAACTGCTTGTCGGCTACCTTTTTTACCAACATATACTTTTCAATAATAGTTTTCTATTAAAAAATAATTAAATAATATAATTTTTTTAATACACGAATGTACACTACTGCGTCACAAAGCAAACTGATTCTGTGACATTGAATCCGCGAGTCTAAACTAGTTCCAACTTTGTGTACCCGAGTTACTTTTAGCTTCCAAAATTCCCCAAAGGAATTATTGTAATAAAGGACTAACTAAAAGAACAATACCCTTTGTCAAGACTTTGACCGCCCGTGCCATTTCGGGCCGACTCTCTGCCGCGCTCACTTCTAATTGCTATGACTTCGGAAATAATTTGAATTTTGAAATGGTTAAACGTTTAAAATATTCTTAAAAGTATAAACAATTTATGTAGCCAAAAAAAATAATTCGATTTTTTTAAAATCTCAAGGTGGTGTAACCCCTTAAAGAATTTTATTAGTATATCAGTAAAAGTTAAAAATGTAATCCGTTTAACACTTTTTCAAATTGATGTTTCTAAACACTTATCTGAAACTAAACATTTCCTACCAAGGAACATATTAAACACGTAACTGAATTAAAAATTATTAACATTTTATCCAATTATTGTATGCTTGGATATAGAACTACAGAAGAAATATCACTATTTTTTACCTCATTTAGTAAACTACCGTAAAAAATTTTATGACTACACTGCCCCTAATATTAATTATATGATTAATTATTCACGGAAAGTAACGTTTTGCTGCACATTTCACTAAATCTAAAGAATTTAAGTTGCTTTGAGTTCAACTTTCCCAGTACACTGTACCGCAAAGAAGAATTTAGTGCGTAACAATGTGGACTTGGTTAGGAGCCAGTAGTACTGAAATACTTATAATTATGTTATCATGTGATATCGTAAAATTTTCAGTTTTGTTTAAATTACAAAAAATAAAGTGCCAAGCGTATCTCATTTTGACTCAAGTAATTCAAAGCTTTTACTTTCATTTTTTTTTTTGTTATAGGTGCCAACCAGCCTCTATTCGATTAATGGATAATGATCAGTTTAAATTTGCATTAATTCTTAAACCTGAATCCTCGTATTTTGGTTTAATTCTAGATGGACTGAAAAAAATTTACATCACCATGATAAAAGGTTTTGATCCTGATCGTATGTGCGTTATGACTTTGCTATTTGAGGGAGATGAGAAAGATGTACGGGGCGAGTGAACAAAAAATATATAAAATTGGAAGCACGTTCGGTGGTCTTCCAGCGGGAGAGTCCAATGGAGAAAGGGGTTATATGTTAACTTTCGTTATAGCCTATATAAGAGTAAGTATTTAGGATAATGCAACTCTAATTATGAATCTGTCACTTCTGTCGCATTTTTAAGAACTCTTTATGTCTTAGGTGCAACTATGTCACATATATATTTTTTATAAAAACAACACTATGTTTTAATTTCCAATATATTTAAATTAACTTGACAATTGTTTCACCATACAGTGGCTTCTTCAGAAGTAAATAAGAAAGAAAAATATTTGGTAGTCTGGTTATATAGTGCTTAAAACTATCCTTAATTACCTAATATATTATTTACCTATTATATTATTTACAAACAGAATTATTTTAAGAATGCAATCTGTGGTACTATTTCAGAGAACTAATAAGGATTAAGTCAGGGTCAATGGTTTAAGTCTACCTGTTCGTTTAATAATAGATGGGAGTTTTTCCGTTTGTTAGTTTCAAGACATTCAAGCAAATTTGATTTTTTAGATTTATTTTCTACATGTAGGATATTTAACGTGTCATAAAAATTATGGGATTCGTTTATTATATGGGATGCGTAATGTGAATTGTTCTTGTTTTTTTTAAATAACTATGTTTATGTTCTTTAAAAGATCTCAAAAGATCTACCAGTTTGTCCTACGTAGGTTTTAGTACAAGATCCACAATTTAATAAATAAGCTCCTGATTTTAAGGATTTCTTAGATTTGGTTTTGTTATTCAAAATTATATTCCCTAAGGTATTACTGGTTTTGAATGCTATTTTATTGTTCTTTTTTGTTAAATGTTTTGAAATTGTTCTAATTATTTTCCCAGTGTATGTGAGTGTACTAAATTTTCCTTTTTTGTCATTAATTGTGGGATAAATTAGAGAGATTGCTTGTTTAAACGATTTTTATTCAAGATATTGTCTATAATGTTGGGGTCATATCCATTATTAATTGCTGTTTGTTTGATTATGTTGAATTCTTTGTTAAAATTAGTTTTAGTCATAGGGATATGTAACAGTCTATGTATGAGAGTTAAAACCTGCCATTTTGTGAGTATAAGGGTGGGATAAACTATTGTGTATGACTGTGTCAGTATGTGAAGGCTTGTGAGAAATCGTGTTTATTGTTGACTTTTGATATAGATATGTCTAAGAAATTTATGAGTTATTAGTTTCTAATTCTAAGGTGAATTTGATATTAGGATGCAAGTTAAGGAGGATTGTTAGTTGTCTACGTGTTCCCGTGAAACAGGAAATGATATCGTCAACGTATCTATACCAGTAAACAATATTTTTGCTTACCGCGTTTTGATGAATTTTTAGTTCTAAATGATCCATGAAAATTTCGGCTAGTAAAGGGCTCAATGGATTACCCATTATTAGACCTTCTTTAGATGTATAAAAGTTATCATTGAATTCAAAATAGTTTTGATCCAAGCACGTCGTAAGTAAATCTAAAATATCCCGTTTAATAATTTCGTTTACTTTATTCTTGATAAAGAGCTTATCTACTAATTCTATGACTTCATATGGTGGGATACTAGGAAATAAGTTTTGTACATCAAATGAGATAATTCTAGAATTTTCCGGTAAGTTAATGTTTTTAATTTTATCTATTAGTTCATAGGTGTTGGATATACTATATTTCGGTTGAAATTTGCAATGTTGTCGTAGTAAAGGGATGAGTTTTTGTGATAATTTGATTGATAGTGTCATAACAAACGATACAACTGGTCTAATAGGGAAATCCTTTTTATGTAATTTAATTAGGGAATATAATTTTGGAGCCTGTGGATTCATTATTGTTAAAATACTTTTTTCAAAATCATTGAAAATTGTGAGATCTTTCAAAGTAGATTTTATTCGTTTTTAGTAGACTTTTGTTGGGTCATTATTTAATACTTGAAATTTGTCTGTGTTAAATGTGTGGAAATTAAAACATAGTGTTGTTTTTATAAAAGTATTATTATGAATTTCCAACAAGTATCGGCTAACACAATCAAAGATATCACATATATGATATAAATTCGTACTACGTTTACACTACACTATTTTTTAAGGTAGAGTTTTTCCGTATTCTCATAAATATAAAAGGCAATAAAATTATCCTTTTCTAATATTTGTTAACGTGAAGTAGTTGGACTTCTCCAATCTGTCAACTGGTTCTAAATAAATAAACAGTGACAATTCTTAGTTTTAATTAAATTAAAACTAAGAATTATTATTGTTCACTTAAGACACCTTTAAGGATACTAAATAAATAAAAAATTAATTATGTGTTAGGATCTAGTTTGGGTTTGTATTCGAATATGGGTAATTTATTCGATACTGTTTGATCTCACCGTAAATATTAGGCCTTTTTCAATTTTTATATTAATTTAATTCTCTAAAACTTTTTCCATTTAACCGGTCTTTATCTTTTATACTTTTCAAGCTAGCATCAAAATGGGCACAATGTAAAGAGTTTACCAATAGGAATATCAGAAGTTTTGAATCAAATTTTTTCGTGATTTTCAGTTCAGGTTTCAATTTTAAATAATTCTAAAGCTCTTCCTCAGCTTAACCACTCTGTCGGCTCGTGTGGGGGCAATCAGCCTCCGATTGAGTACTATCTACTTGTAATGCTTAAGTTATTTTTTAGTGTAAGAAGGTCAAATTTAGTATTAATTATTTTTTAAATATGAATCCAAGTATGTATATAATCGTTTTTTTTAACGTTGAACGCGTCGCTAAGGGAAATATTACATTCCTGAGAAAATCGCCGCAGTTTGACGATCTTTAGATCACAATAACATAGTTTTCAATTTCCATCGATCTATTCGTCTTTAATTTATTGCCACGATAACTACCAAACGAAACGAAACATCAATGTTATGTCCTTTCTAGTAAAAAATAGTATGTAGATGTGACTAATATGTTATTATTATACCTAAAGCGTGTCTAAAGCATGTTCAGGGCCGCTGACCTAAGGCTGGTGCCATGTCAAGTCTCTGTCGTGTGTAAATAAATAATAAAATAAATAAACCATCTACCAAAAAGAGTACCAATACCAATATATTGAACAGTTCAGTCAAACATTAATAACGTAACATAGCCAACACTACATAGCCATTGTCAAGTGCTCAAAAACAACATTAAAAGCAGTGCTAAATAGTTATCAGTGTAAATAGTGTAAAATAAAAACCATAAAAGACACACTTAAACATAATATATACAAAATAGTAATACTAATCTATAAATATATATATACAAATATATATATATATATATATATATATATATATATATATATATATATATATATATATATATATATATATATATATATATATATATATATATATATATATATATATATATATATATATATATATAATATATATAAAATGCAACGTCTCTCTGTCTGTCTGTCCGTTAGTGCGCTTATCACTGGAAAACCACTTATCCGATTTACGTACTTTTTATTAAAAAACATACATATGTTCTCTGGCCAGGTTATGGGCTATATTTTATTACGATAGGTAGCATAAGGAATGAGCAGTGACGATAATAGTGAATGAAATCGGAAAAAAGTTTGCCGCTAGCGCGTTCCCTTGCAATACATAGCCTAAACCATTAAATATGGAACAATATTATGTAGCAGAGAATATCTATAATATATATAAAATGCAATGTCTCTCTGTCTGTCTGTCTGTCCATTAGTGCGTTTATCACGCGAGAACCACTTATTCGATTTACGCGTCTTTTTTTTTTTAATTCATACATATATTCTTTGGCCAGGTTATATAATAATAATAATAATAATCTATATCTAATAATATATATATATATATATATATATATATATATATATATATATATATATATATATATATATATATATATATATAAAATGCAAGGTCTCTCTGTCTGTCTGTCTGTCCGTTAGTGCGCTTATCCCTCGAGAACTACTTATCCGATTTACGTGATTTTTTAAATTCATACATATGTTCTCTGACCAGGTTATAGATATATATTTTATTATATCTGTAATATATATAAAATGCAACGTATCTCTGCCTGTCTGTCCGTTAGTGCGCTTATCACTGGAGAACCACTTATCCGATTTAGGTACTTTTTTTTTTTAAACATACATATGTTCTCTGGCCAGGTTATAGGCTATATTTTATTACGATAGGTTGCATAAAGAATGAGCAGTGACGATAATAGTAAAAGAAGTCGGAAAAAAGTTTGCCGCTAACGCGTTCTCTTGCAATACATAGCCTAAATCATTAAATATGGAACAATATTATGTAGCAGAGAATATCTATAATATATAAAACGTAATGTCTCTCTGTCTGTCTGTCTGTCCATTAGTGCGTTTATCACGCGAGAACCACTTATTCGAGTTACGTGTCTTTTTTTAAATTCATACATATATTCTTTGGCCAGGTTATATAATAATAATAATCTATGTCTATAATATATAAAATGCAACATATCTCTGTCTGTCTGTCTGTCCGTTAGTGCGCTTATCACTGGAGAACCACTTATCCGATTTACGTGCTTTTTTTTAAAACATGCATATGTTCTCTGGCCAGGTTATCTATCTATAATATATATAAAATGCAACGTCTCTCTGTCTGTGTGTCCGTCTGTGTGTATGTCTGTCTGTCTGTCCGTTAGTGCGTTACGTGCTTTTTTTTTAAACATATATATGTTCTCTGGCCAGGTTATAGGTTATATTTTATTGCGTTAGGTAACATAAAGAATAAGCAGTGACGATAATAGCGAATCAAGTCGGAAAAAAGGTTACCGTTAGCGCGTTTTTCTTGCATACACTGCCTAAACCATTAAATATGAAACAATATCATGTTGCAAAGAATATAATATATATAACATGCAACGTCTCTCTGTCTGTCTGTCCGTTATCACTTGAGAACCACTTACCCGATTTACATGTTTTTATAAATTTATACATATGTTCTATATAATTCGATATAAGCCTAGATAATGGAAGAGAAAGGGAGATAAGTATAAATAATGGGAGATAAGGAGAAATAATGGGAGATAAGCAGACATAAGTCTAGGTAATGGAAGTTATGGTGAGATAATGGGAGATAAGGAGAAATAATGGGAGATAAGGAGAAATATTGCGAGATAAGTCGAGATAAGCCTAGATAATGGGAGATAAGGTGAGATAATGGGAGATAAGGTGAGATAATGGGAGATAAGAAGAAATAATGGGAGATAAGAAGAAATAATGAGAGATAAGGAGAAATAATGGGAGATGAGCAGAGGTAAGCCTACATAATGGAAATTATGTAGAGATAATGGGAGATAAGGAGAAATAATGCGAGATAAGGAGAAATAATGGGAGATATTTTATTACGTTATGTAACATAAGGAATAAGCAGTGACGATGGTAGTGAATCAAGTCCACGCGAGCGGAGCCGCGGGCACGGCTAGTAAATATATATATATATATATATATATATATATATATATATATATATATATATATATATATATATATATATATATATATATATATAACACATGGGCTGAAAAGTCCCGGGCCTAACAAAGAAAACACGGTTTTTTTTTTTTTTTGGTTCAAAATTAGCTTTATTCATCAACGTAATCTCCATCAAGAGCAACGCAATCATTCCAGCGCCGCTCTAACAATGGCCAAACACTGCTCAGAATCATCAACACGTTCTTGTTTTTTGATAAACAGTGAGCAAACGCGGCACCCACTTTGAACAGAGCTTTCTCATAGTCAAATGCTCATGCAATATAAAGCCAACACGTTCTTTTGATATCTTTACGATGTCAGCTAACTCACGCAACTTCACTTTTCGATCATTCAAAACGATTTTATGGAATTTTTTTTTTTTGATGTTTTCTGGAGTTACCGCCTCATTTGGACGTCCACTGCGTTCTGCATCATCGGTGTCTCTACGACCACGTTTGAAGTCAGCAAACCAACGTTTTATTGTTGTTTTCTGATGGAGCGGAGTCCCCATAACACTTTTCAAGCCATTGCTTCGCTTGAACGGTATTTTTTCCCATCAAGAAGCAGTGTAAAATTAAAACACGAAATTGTTTTTGATCCATTGTTTTGAAAATAACAAAAGTAGCGTCACTCTTAGCACAATAACTCACAAACTAATGAATAGAATATCATGAAATTTTAACAGCTGTCTTTTGAAGGTTAGTATTAACTGAAAAAATGGTGACTGCAATAAAACTAGCGCCATCTATATGTTAGGCCCGGGACTTTTCAGCCCATGTGTTATATATATATATATATATATATATATATATATATATATATATATATATATATATATATATATATATATATATATATATATATATATATATATATATATATATATATATATATATATATATATATATATATATATATATATATATATATTATAAACATAAACATACCCAAGAAAGCGCCATGGGAAGTCAACGTAATAGTGGAAATGATAAAATATGGCGGAAGTCCCTTACTAGAATAACTAAAAATTGTTTACAACAAATGCCTCACAGAATGTAAAATCCCAGACGACTGGTTAAATGCATGAGTAGTACTTATATTCAAAAAGCGAAATAAGTTCAAGATACAAAATTATCGACCTACTAGTTTGCTATCTATTCTCTACATAATATTTACAAAAATCATAACACAAAAACTGGCAAACAAATTGGACAGTTATCAACCCCGAGAACAGGCTGGATTTAGGAAAGCATTTAGCACATTGGACCACCTACAGGCGATGAGAGTATTGATTGAAAAATCAAACGAATATAATATGACATTGTGGATGGCAGTAATAGACTACGAGAAAGCCTTTGATTCCGTAGAGATATGGGCAGTATTAAATGCCCGAAGTAACAGCAAAGTAGACAGCAGATATACAAATCTAATCCAGTATATATACAAAAATGCTACTATGCAAATAACAACCCCGACAACTACGAATAAAATAAAAATACAACGTGAAGTACGACAAGGAGACTAGTAGTGTATCTACACGGCTCCCACATTAATGGCCAATCACAGCCCAGCATTTGGGCTGGCTCTGACGTCATAGAAATTTGGACCAATGAGAGCGTTGTGTGAAGTGGCAACATTGTGTGTGTGTGTTAGGTGTGGCAACACTGTGTGACGTTGACAGATGTGAAGTTTGCGCGCGCGCATCTGTCAAGGGGGCTGTGCGATGTTGCCATGTGTAATGTTCCAGAGGGGGCTGCAGGAGGGGGGTTCCAGGAGGCCGGCCGGGGGGGGGGCCCTTTTCAGTATCCTGCGCGTGGGGATTGCGTATGATATTGGTTGAATAACCTAAAATAGGGGGGCGTAGTCCTAGCTGTGGGAACTGGGGCCCCATTTGGGTGCATGGGAGAGGGGCTCAGGGAGCCCTATCGGTGTCCTACATGTAGGAATTGGTACCCCATTTGGTTGTGTTTGTTGTTACATGCGCAGGTGTATGGGGCTCAGGGGGCCCACGGAGCCACCAGTCACATGCACCAGCGTATATGACAAGAACAATATGGAGCCCTAGCTGTAGGAACTGGGGCCCCATTTGGGTGCATGGGAGAGGGGCTCAGGGAGCCCTATCGGTGTCCTACATGTAGGAATTGGTACCCCATTTGGTTGTGTTTGTTGTTACATGCGCAGGTGTATGGGGCTCAGGGGGCCCACGGAGCCACCAGTCACATGCACCAGCGTATATGACAAGAACAATATGGAGCCCTAGCTGTAGGAACTGGGGCCCCATTTGGGTGCATGGGAGAGGGGCTCAGGGAACCCTATCGGTGTCCTACATGTAGGAATTGGTACCCCCATTTGGTTGTGTTTGTTGTTACATGCGCAGGTGTATGGGGCTCAGGGGGCCCACGGAGCCACCAGTCACATGCACCAGCGTATATGACAAGAACAATATGGAGCCCTAGCTGTGGGAACTGGGGCCCCATTTTTGTGATTAGTTGGTTAAATTGCAGTCATAATGGTGAACGTAAAATAAAAAATTTCAGTATATAGGTTAGATTTGCAGCATGTGTAAACCTAACCTATATACTGAAATATTAATTTTACGTCACGTTCAAATAATCTAAGTGAAGGAAAGTAAAAGACGCATACACAAATTTTCAAAAAATACATATATTTATTTTAAAAATAAAATAATGTTGTTACAAACTTATCTAAATGAAAGAGCGAGTAAAAATTTTATATGAATTTAAAGTAGATAATCATCATCAGAGTCGCTCTCGTAGGGATCTTTAAAACGTCTCTTCACTCCATATGGATGGTTAGCATGTAGTTTCTCAAGACAGTGATCCTGTTCATATACTTCAAATAAGACTTCAGAAAAACAACTCTGACACCAAAACTCCATATTGTGATAATAAAGTATAGGTAACTGTAGTTTATCGCATATAGCATGATAATGATCGTTTATAATATTAAAGTTTTTAGTACATTGTTTAAAATTATTATAACATTTCTTACATATCCTAATATTAAAGTCCTTAACTAAATATACATTAACCCATATACAATATGTCATTACATCGAAGTGATCTAACCAATCTGTAGTTGTAAGTACTGCATTTCTGGAAGCCATAGTAAAAGTCTTACTTAAATGCATGAAACCTAGATAAGTATTACATGTCTGTTCATAATCATGCTTAGCAATTCTATTAATATATGCCCATCTCGTAGTCGGATATAGAGGTAAAATTTTCAAAATTAAAGCCCATAGTAACTGAGGAGGTGAAGAAACGACTAATTTGGATAAATTCGTAACAAAATTACAAATGCTAATAATACAAATCTGCGTTAGAGGGCACGCATTATTGGATGGTGACACCGGGGATGACATCTGCAAAAGAAAAAAAAACCTATTTACTTAATTTTGTAATGACCAAATGGTAGAGTGTCAAAGGAATTTGGTAATAGATGACGTTTATCATCGTGGGGGCTCAAAGCTATCTTAGTTTGCTCTATGCTGAAAATGTTGTGTGAATAGGAGCGTATGGTCCTTTGAGTGACACGAGACTGTATTCCACCTTTCAAGCAATCCAAATAATCTTGGAAAGTTAATTTATTTTTGACTATATCATATTTAAGACCTTTAGCACGTTTAGAAACTCGTCCGCCCTGAATTTTAAAAGTATACATTTTGGACCTTAAACCGACAAAATGTGTAATGATGCTACCATTGACTTCATCTTTCTGTAGGCCTAATACCTTTTTGTTTACTCTCGGTATATTATAAACATTATCTACAGGGTAGTCAGAAGTATCGAAAAAATTCAAATTTGGTTTAATGATTTCTTTAAACACATCGTCACATTTAAGATCATAAATAAAGCTATCTGTATCAGTATATAATAATTTACAATTTGATAAACCCATTTTTGGTATCATAAATCCATAATGGAAATTAAACATAGTTAGTTTGGATATATCCAAGATAGACATACCAATATACAGTGGTTTGTTAAACATCAATTCAGATTTATGTAATTCTATTGTCATTATATTTTCATCCAGGATAGTTCGACTATGGAAACGATGACTTGCAATCAGATTTTTCGCACCGTACCGACCTGACCAATTTCGGACAATTCGGACAGTTCGGTGCTTCCTAATATTTTCACAACTTTTTCCAAATATCGCGTTATTGTACAATTTAAAGTTATTTTTACCGAAGGTAGTGGTAGCCTGGGTTCTTAATCGATTATTTAGTTCAATATATGGTTTAAGCCACCGAGATTGTTTAAATTTCAAGACTATGATTTTTTGTTAACTTTAATCCCGATTCTAAAGCTTGTTTTAGGTTACGGTAATGTAAAATATAATTTTGTTTGGAGTGAAGAGTGCTTAATAATTTCGGTAATTTTGATCCGGGTGGTACACGATGTTCAGGACAGAACGGAAAATCTTTGTGCAAATCATGCAAACTCTCTGGATATGTCAAATCAACTTGCAGAATGTAGCCTACAGGGGAATCGTCTGGTACTGACATCACATCAATGTTAACATCGCACCATTCGAAACCTCCATATGGTAACGGCTCCGTCATCGCCTTTCTGTACAAATTATTTACATCTAAATAAAGCACATAATTTGACTGCTTGGATGGATCATAATCTGTGGTGTATTTATTATTGGCTTCAGCATATCGATTAACGCATACAGAAAGTCCTCCGCGAATACCCTGTTCGATCAACATTATTTGATCTATATCCCGTAATAGTTCTAACTTACATCGACAGTAGAAGAGCATGGCGTCCCACGAGTATCCAGGTATTGAATGATACCATGCAGGATCTAGTTTATGTGATTTAATAGAATTATCGCGAAAAGTTTCGAACACATCAGCCAAACCCAAAATATCGGTTTTTAAATATAAATCCGAATATTGCCCTAAATTTTGAATTTTGAATGCATTCCATACTTTTTGGGCATGCTTATAATTTTCCTCAGATATGTTAGTACAATCTAATTTATTAAAAAACTGATCAATGGAAGGGAGCACCTCCTCACTCAATTTCTCCAAATTATCAATATAGCCATACGGAAACACACCCTTCCTAGTTAATAAGTTGATGATTCATCACATAAATCAGGAAATTCCAATCGTAGAATCTTAAAATCATCTTTGGCTAGGGTAGAAGTTAGAGTATCAAGTGACGACCCCCCATAAATCGCAACAAATCAATAAATCTGAATTTTATACTGTTTTCATGATGATACGTAAATGAAATGAACCTTTCCTTGTTGACTGGTAGAACAGTTACATTACCACGTTTAGCAAGCTCTTTAATCAAAAAATGACTGTCGTAGCCTGAGAGGTTATGGAACACAACGGGTACCATAAATTGTTTTTTGAAATTTAAATTGCAAGCCTGGTGGGCGAAACCCCTGAAGCACCCTGTAAAATGATCATGATCGTGTACGATAACATCCTTCGATTTAAATCGAAGCTCGCATATGTGACAATGTGTAGCATCTTCTGCAGAATCAATAACCATAGGTGTTATATTTTTTAAGCGCCTATAAATCGAACTAGATAACTGGGTCATTTCATTAACGAACCATTCAACACAATTGGTGCCGCGATAACTTTTGAAATGGGAAAAGGAGTCGTCGTACGTACATTTTAAATAAAAACCAGCACCGAATGCTTCGTGCCGTTGGTACTTCTGAGTATTTCCACCTGATGACTCATTTAAAGGAATTAACTGACATTCAAAGTCAGCATATATGATAAAAGGGCATTTTTGTTTATAAATAAAATTTTTAAATTCAATAAATTCATACTTTGGAAACGTTACTTTGTATTCATTGAACTTAGCACAGAGAACTTCGTGCTCGGTTAATTTGTTTTCAGAAAAAAAAATAATTTAGACAACGATCACGAAAAATAATTTTTTCTTTTGTTTACCAAGTTGTGATTTTAATAGTCGCGATAAGTGTTTAATCCAGCAATAATGATATTTGATGTTGATATCTTCGATATCAATATCCTGAGGTGTGTCAAAGTCATTTAATTTTGGAAAATATTTATCTTGAACCAAAAGCAAATTGACATGTCTAGGTAACTTATTTTTGGTTAACCGAGCCGGAACCACATTGAAAAAAGAAGATCTCTTAGTTTCTATCAGTTCTAAAGCATAAACATTTACCGAAATATTATTATTTTTTTCGAATTTAGGAATTTGGTCTAATGTCATAGGTAAATTTTCAATGTTTAGTACTGTTCTGTAATATGGATATGAAGAAGTTAGGTTATAATTATTGTGAGCTGGGAATAATGCGCTAACAATTGCCCAAAGAAACAGGCATGATCATTGTTCTTAATATTGATACAGGCCTTTTTCCGTTCTATTTCGTTAGGTAGTTTAATGTAAGATGATCCGTTCCCCATTTCAAATTTATTAATATTAATTTCAAGATAAATTATTTGCTGTAAAGCGAAACCGCTCTGGCATTCTTGAAATTCAGACAATTTATTAAGAACTTTATCATAAACATGCTCAAAGAACCATTGCTCTAAATCCGTCCCCAAATCGATAATGGCATTCCTTGTATTAAAATATTTTAAATCAATAATATCAGATTCGGTACCTTTTTTAATAAACTCCCCACAAATAGTCGTATTAACTTTTATAGTTGAAAAAATCCTCAAGATAGGTTTTATTTTCTTTCGAAATAAAATAAATGCATCGTTTAAAAATAAATTTATATCGTTGTGAACTAAATTAACGATAACTCCGGACTTAACACGACCCTTGAAACAAGATATAATATTATTCCACACTACTCTATTTTTGATATCGGAATTTCTGTTAGTACACAAAGTATGCTTAATTAATGTTTTTAACGATTTTAAATGTTGAATTGTAGTTTGCAGTCTGCGACGCAAATCTAAAGAAATATTTTCACGGTGAATAGCTCTGTGACAAGAAATTAACCTCCTTTGTATCCGATTACACCAAACGGTAACATCCCGATCCGAAAAATTATCAAATAATACTTTTTTAAGATTTTGAAATGAAGTAATGAGAATATTAGCTTTCGTTATGGCTTCCATAATAACAGTAATTTACAAAATATAGGGTTAGACTCACCTCTTAATATTACTGCGATAGTTCAATCTTGAACAGCGTGATTGGATTCCGTTTTCCAACGTCCTTTGTACCCAGGAAAACTACGGAGTATTTACCGCAAACAAATTCGACTAGGTTTGGTCTAATGATGTCAGTAACTCGTTTTGGTAAAAACACAACTTTTTCTCCCAAGTCCAACAAGATGGACTTGCCAAAACGGGTGTCGGTCTCCTTCGCACTGAGGATTGGATGGGTTTGGTTAATTGGAAGGTCCTTTAGACTCACCACCGGCTTCTGCTCTGCAACACAGACGGAATTGATTATTGATAGATTCATCTAAAAATATAATATGTTAAGAACTAATCAGTCAATGTCATTTTTTTCTCTCTATTTTTAATTTTTTATGGGTCTAGCACACGTGCTGCAGGGAAGTCCCTAAAGCGCTCCAGGAGCGGTACGAGTGCGGAAAAAGCGATTCACGTTGTTCTTGAATCGCTGTAAATTGTACTCTGTGGGAAACACAGCGCTGGGCAAATTATTCCAAAGGGATGACGTTCTCCATATAAAAGATTGCTTGAAAAGCGTTGTACGCGGAGTAACAAGCTGAACCTCATACGGATGCGAAGCACCAGCGCGACGTGTATTTCTAACATGCACCGCTTTGGGAGGAATTAAGCGGGCTACATCCTTCGAATACTTTCCATGAAAATACTTGTAGAACAGACTCAAGTCGCCAACCGTTCTTCGATGTTCCAGCGAATGAAGGCCGCCGGTCAATTCCGGGCCCCCAATCAGACGGACCGCTCTTCTCTGAACAGAATCCAACAAATGCAGTGTATGTTTGGGAGCGGAGCTCCAAACGTGGGAGCAGTATTCCATAGTTGGTCGAATTTGGGCTTTGTAAAGAATTAACAGTTGCTGTGGGGTGTAAAGCTTTCTGGTTCTAAATAATATTCCCAACTTTTGAGAAGCTCTCCTTGCTATGCCTGCAACATGTTCATGCCAAGACATATTTGCCCCCAAACTAACGCCCAACAAATTGAGCGACGATGCTAGGGGAATGGAGTGCCCCGACATAACTATGTCGGGTTCAGCAACGTTAACTTTTTTAGAAAAAAACTGCTGCTTGGGTTTTTGTAGCGTTTAAATTCCACTTGGTTACTGTCACCCCAAGATAGAATTTCTTCCAGGTCTTTGTTAAGTTGAACGACCTCCTGCTGTCTGCGGATATTCGCCTGGGCAGCCGATGTCCGAGCGTTGAAATAAAAACTATGCAAGCAGAAATGATTAATGATAGATCCAATCTAAAATATATTAATAACAAAAATAAATAATCAGACATTGACATTTCTCTCTTTACTTTAAATAAAACTGTTACTTACATTTTCGAATTTTCACTAGACCCACACACGCAAAAAGAACGTCACGGCTCACGCAGCCTTACAAATACAGTGCGAGAGTTGGTAATTAAATAATATCACTTCAAGTGTAATGTGTATAAATATAGTTATGTTTAAGTCCCATAAAACACACTGTACGTAGTGGTCTTGCGGGAATGCATAATGTAATCGTATGCAAATAGTTGACCTCACGTACAGGAAATGTATTTGCTGATAATGCTTATTTTGAATCATAATATAGTCTATTAGTTTAAACATGTTTAAAAAATAAAAATACATATATATCTATATAATTTTTATTAATTGAAATATTCAAAATTACGATTGTGTTTTAGGTGCCTTTAATACCTATTCCCTGTTCTTTCGACATGTAGTTAAACGGACCACGTATCTATTCTTTTGATCTCGTAGTACTTCTTCCCTTTGTAAACATGATTCACGTAGATTAAAATTTGAATTCTTCTTTCTCTTCCTGAATCTTAAGATTATCACGACACTGATTAAGCTCTTTATCAATGCTGTATATTTCATTAATCTGAGCAGTTAAATTGCTCTTTAAATGGGTACTCTCAGTTTTGAGATCAGATATTATGGAAAGACCAAAATTTCGATTTTCATTAAATTTGGGGGAAAGACATTACGTAACATGCGTATGGTCGCAACCTGGGGTTAAAGAAGGTCCTGATACGTGTGAATGCGTCCAAGTTAGCATGGTGTTACGACGTGTCAACGATGAATTGCCTAACGAATGTTGCAATGCGCGATGTAGTGTTCATTGTAATAAACATATCTCGATGCCCCAATATTCTCTCCTTATTAATCAATTAATAATGAACGAGAAAAACACACGTCGCGCATTGGCATCTTTGATTTTCCCCTCACGTTTCCATGCGCGGCAAATGCCTCTTTGGCTTTGGGGGAAAGCCTCGCGCTGCTAAATGAGAGCTCAATGCCAGGAGCGCGACACCTCGGCTGGTAGATCCTCACGCTATTCATCTAGTTAGGAATTGGCGAGCGCGAGGTTGACGGTTTCGTAGTTCTGCAAGTGGCCAGCGACGATTGGTGAGAGGACGCCACCGTCGACGCACGGTGTGCTCTCTCGCTCCCACTCACAAACACTCCGTGTCGTGTTGTCTCTGTCTAAGCATCCAAATGTTTCCGTGTATTCAACAAGTCCGATTCCAGTTCGATGTTTTCCCGTTTCGCCATAGCTAATCTTGTATAGTTTACATAATCTGTTAAATTTCTTGAAACCGTTTCATATTCCTCTAATTTGACCATAAACATATCAGATACATCATGCTCTTGTTCATATAAATCTGAATAATAATCTGCCCTTTGTGAACACGCTAGATATAGATTCAAACTCGAGTTGAATAGCGTATGATAATCCTCAAATAACTGATCATTTCGTGTACTACTCGCTTCCGTGAAAAAGTGATCATCATCATCATTATCATCACCAATATTCTGACACTTGGCTAGGTTAGCTAGAATGCAGCAGTAGATGAGAAATTTAAGTTTCATGTTATATGGTTGCTTGTAAAGCGCCTATAAATCGAACTAGATAACTGGGCCATTTCATTAACGAACCATTCAACACAATTGGTGCCGCGATAACTTTTGAAATGGGAAAAGGAGTCGTCGTACGTACATTTCAAATAAAAACCAGCACTGAATGCTTCGTGCCGTTGGTACTTCTGAGTATTTCCACCTGATGACTCATTTAAAGGAATTAACTGACATTCAAAGTCAGCATATATGATAAAAGGGCATTTTTGTTTATAAATAAAATTTTTAAATTCAATAAATTCATACTTTGGAAACGTTACTTTGTATTCATTGAACTTAGCACAGAGAACTTCGTGCTCGGTTAATTTGTTTTCAGAAAAAAAATAATTTAGACAACGATCACAAAAAAATAATTTTTTCTTTTGTTTACCAAGTTGTGATTTTAATAGTCGCGATATGGCTTTGGGGGAAAGCCTCGCGCTGCTAAATGCGAGCTCAATGCCAGGAGCGCGACACCTCGGCTGGTAGATCCTCACGCTCACCGTGAACATATTTCGCAGACCGTCGGCGCATAGGACAGAATACAAAAGTTTGACTCCACCGACTCCAGTAACTCCACTCGGCTTGAGCGCTCGGGTGTCGTCGGCTACCTTCGGCTATTAGACAGAGACAACACGACACGGAGTGTTTGTGAGTGGGAGCGAGAGAGCACACCGTGCGTCGACAGTGGCGTCCTCTCACCAATCGTCGCTGGCCACTTGCAGAACTACGAAACCGTCAACCTCGCGCTCGCCAATTCCTAACTAGATGAATAGCGTGAGGATCTACCAGCCGAGGTGTCGCGCTCCTGGCATTGAGCTCGCATTTAGCAGCGCGAGGCTTTCCCCCAAAGCCAAAGAGGCATTTGCCGCGCATGGAAACGTGAGGGAAAATCAAAGATGCCAATGCGCGACGTGTGTTTTCTCGTTCATTATTAATTGATTAATAAGGAGAGAATATTGGGGCATCGAGAAATAGAAGACGTCTACTGATGACGATAATGACGACGATAATGACGATAATGACGATGTTGACGATAAGAAAACAACGTTGCCAACGTTGTCAACGTTGCCAACGAAGAAGGAAGAAGTTATTCGAAAGAAAAAGAGGATAGTCCAAAGTACGCAGCTGCTGCACAACCAAATTGGCGAAGTCGTTCCGAAGTATCGTTTTTACCGACCGAATCAATCGGTGAGTTTGATACTACTACCGCAGATGACGATGACGATTCCATATTTACAACTGAAACGTCTGCCGCGGAACAAGTTAGTCCTGCAGTCTATGAGGAATACTTAAACGACTATCCTAGATTGGCACGCTCCTACATCGATAGATATATAAGAGATGTGGATAAGAATAAGTTTGATACGACGTATGGTATAACTCACGATCATTTAACAAATAAGTGGTTACTTGGTAAGGACGAATTAGACTTTGATCGTCAAAAAGACCAATTTACCATTAGGTAGAACCTTTAAAGGGACAAGAGGACTATATGAATTGCTCTTTATGAAGGATCCTCACAACTATACGTTAGAAGATTCAAAACATTACAGGAAGATACTAGAATTAACGAATGTGCATAAGACTGGGTTTAATTCAACATACTACCACAAATAGTTGATGATTATAATAATACGAAACATCGTACTATTAAAATGAAACCCGTAAATGTTACCAAGGAGAATGAAAGTCGACTCCTAAAATCGGCATATAATTTTATTAAACTCGCTGTAGAACGCAAATATAAATTAGGAGATGTCGTTCGCATCAGTAAGGCTAAGCATATCTTTGCCAAAGGATATACACCTAATTGGACCACGGAATTATTTAAAATTATCAAAGTTAGGATTACAAATCCCACAACCTATCTCTTGGAGGACATGAATGGAAGACCTGTAAGTGGAACTTTCTATGAACAAGAACTACAACGCACAACGCAACCTGATATATATTTAGTGGAAAAGGTTTTACGTCGAAAGGGTGATAAAGTTTACGTAAAGTGGCTCGGTCTAGACAAGTGCCATAACAGTTGGATTGCCAAAGATAATGCATATTAAGTTAAGCACTAGTTTAATGGGCAGTCCACCATCACCCATGAGATCGTATTTATGTAGCGGATGTTGGAGGGTAACGAAATCTGCTTCGCCAATACCACTGTAACTAAACATAAGAGGTCGAACACCACGTACCCTTGAACTAAAAATGAAAATTTTTAGTCGTCGGCGCATAGGACAGAATACAAAAGTTTGACTCCACCGACTCCAGTAACTCCACTCGGCTTGAGCGCTCTGGTGTCGTCGGCTACCTTCGGCTATTAGCCAGAGACAACACGACACGGAGTGTTTGTGAGTGGGAGCGAGAGAGCACACCGTGCGTCGACGGTGGCGTCCTCTCACCAATCGTCGCTGGCCACTTGCAGAACTACGAAACCGTCAACCTCGCGCTCGCCAATTCCTAACTAGATGTATAGCGTGAGGATCTACCAGCCGAGGTGACGCGCTCCTGGCATTGAGCTCACATTTAGCAGCGCGAGGCTTTCTGTTAAGTCCGGAGTTATCGTTAATTTAGTTCACAAAGATATAAATTTATTTTTAAACGATGCATTTATTTTATTTCGAAAGAAAATAAAAGCTATCTTGAGGATTTTTCCAACTATAAAAGTTAATACGACTTTTTGTGGGGAGTTTATTAAAAAAGGTACCGAATCTGATATTATTGATTTAAAATATTTTAATACAAGGGATCGATTTGGGTACGGATTTAGAGCAATGGTTCTTTGAGCATGTTTATGATAAAGTTCTTAATAAATTGTCTGAATTTCAAGAACGCCAGAGCGTTTTCGCTTTACAGCAAATAATTTATCTTGAAATTAATATTAATAAATTTGAAATGGGGAACGGATGATCTTACATTAAACTACCTAACGAAATAGAACGAAAAAAGGTCTGTATCAATATTAAGAACAATGATCATGCCTGTTTCTTTTGGGCAATTGTTAGCGCATTATTGCCAGCTCACAATAATTATAACCTAACTTCTTCGTATCCATATTACAGAACAGTACTAAACATTGAAAATTTACCATCACCTATGACATTAGACCAAATTCCTAAATTCGAAAAAAATAATAATATTTCGGTAAATGTTTATGCTTTAGAACTGATAGAAACTAAGGGATCTTCTTCTTTCAATGTGGTTCCGGCTCGGTTAACCAAAAATAAGTTACCTAGACATGTCAATTTGCTTTTGGTTCAAGATAAATACTTTCCAAAATTAAATGACTTTGATATCGAAGATATCAACATCAAATATCATTATTGCTGGATTAAACATTTATCGCGACTATTGAAATCACAACTTACTAAACATAAAGATAAATTATTTTTTGTGATCGTTGCCTAAATTATTTTTTTTTCTGAAAACAAATTAACCGAGCACGAAGTTCAATGAATACAAAGTAACGTTTCCAAAGTATAAATTTATTGAATTTAAAAATTTTATTTATAAACAGAAATGCCCTTTTATCATATATGCTGACTTTGAATGTCAGTTAATTCCTTTAAATGAGTCATCAGGTGGAAATACTCAGAAGTACCAACGGCACGAAGCATTCAGTGCTGGTTTTTATTTGAAATGTACGTACGACGACTCCTTTTCCCATTTCAAAAGTTATCGCGGCACCAATTGTGTTGAATGGTTCGTTAATGAAATGACCCAGTTATCTAGTTCGATTTATAGGCGCTTAAAAAATATAACACCTATGGTTATTGATTCTGTAGAAGATGCTACACATTGCCAGATATGCGAGCTTCGATTTAAATCGAAGGATGTTATCGTACACGATCATGATCATTTTTCAGGGTGCTTCAGGGGTTTCGCATTTAAGTAAGACTTTTACTATGGCTTCCAGAAATGCAGTACTTACAACTACAGATTGGTTAGATCACTTCGATGTAATGACATATTTAGTTAAGGACTTTAATATTAGGATATGTAAGAAATGTTATAATAATTTTAAACAATGTACTAAAAACTTCAATATTATAAACAATCATTATCATGCTATATGCGATAAACTACAGTTACCTATACTTTATTATCACAACATGGAGTTTTGGTGTCAGAGTTGTTTTTCTGAAGTCTTATTTGAAGTATATGAACAGGATCACTGTCTTGAGAAACTACATGCTAACCATCCATATGGAGTGAAGAGACGTTTTAAAGATCCCTACGAGAGCGACTCTGATGATGATTATCTACTTTAAATTCATATAAAATTTTTACTCACTCTTTCATTTAAATAAGTTTGTAACAACATTATTTTATTTTTAAAATAAATATATGTATTTTTTGAAAATTTGTGTATGCGTCTTTTACTTTCCTTCACTTAGATTATTTGAACGTGACGTAAAATTAATATTTCAGTATATAGGTTAGGTTTACACATGCTGCAAATCTAACCTATATACTGAAATTTTTTATTTTACGTTCACCATTATGATGGCAATTTAACCAACTAATCACAAAAATGGGGCTCCAGGTCCTACAAGTAGGGCTCCATGTTGTTCTTGTCATATACGCTGGTGCATGTGACTGGTGGCTCCGTGGGCCCCCTGTGCCCCATACACCTGCGCATGTAACAACAAACACGACCAAATGGGGTACCAATTCCTACATGTAGGACACCGATAGGGCTCCCTGAGCCCCTCTCCCATGCACCCAAATGGGGTACCAGTTCCTACAGGTAGGGCTCCATATTGTTCTTGTCATATACGCTGGTGCATGTGACTGGTGGCTCCGTGGGCCCCCTGAGCCCCATACACCTGCGCATGTAACAACAAACACGACCAAATGGGGTACCAATTCCTACATGTAGGACACCGATAGGGCTCCCTGCACTCCACACCATGCACCCAAATGGGGCCCCAGTTCCCACAGCTAGGGCTCCATATTGTTCTTGTCATATGCGCTGGTGCATGTGACTGGTGGCTCCGTGGGCCCCCTGAGCCCCATACACCTGCGCATGTAACAACAAACACAACCAAATGGGGTACCAATTCCTACATGTAGGACACCGATAGGGCTCCCTGAGCCCCCACCCCATGCACCCAAATGGGGCCCCAGTTCCCACAGCTAGGACTACGCCCCCCTATTTTAGGTTATTCAACCAATATCATACGCAATCCCCACGCGCAGGATACTGAAAAGGGGCCCCCCCGGCCGGCCTCCTGGAACCCACTCCTGCAGCCCGCCCTGGAACATTACACATGGCAACATCGCACAGCCCCCCTTGACAGATGCGCGCGCGCAAACTTCACATCTGTCAACGGTCACACAGTGTTGCCACACCTAACACACACACAATGTTGCCACTTCATACAACGCTCTCATTGGTCCAAATTTCTATGACGTCAGAGCCAGCCCAAATGCTGGGCTGTGATTGGCCATTAATGTGGGAGCCGTGTAGATACACTACTGAGACTCAATTTCTCCAAAACTTTTTACTGCAGCCCTGGGAGACGTCTTCAAAGAATTAGAATAGGAGACGAAGGGCATTACGGTAGATGGTGAGAAGCTGCATCATCTGCGTTTCGCCGATAATGTAATATTAATAGCAAACAACAAAAACTAACTGCAGGAAATGCTTAATGAGTTGAATGAAAAATCAAGAATGATAGGACTCAAAATAAATTTAAGCAAAACAAAATATCTAACAAACGAGATAGAGCCGTTACATGATCAACAAATAATAATAGAACAAGAAAAAATCGAGAAGGTCGAATCATGTATATACTTAGGACAAAGGATAGAACTTTCCAAAAACAACCTGAAAACGAATCTAAACAGAAAAATCTCATTAGCATGGTCAGCGTTTGGTAGGCTACAATCTATACTAAGATCCAACATGCCGAATACCTTAAAAGCAAGAACTTTTGACCAGTATGTGCTACCAGTCCTCACATATGGAACCCAGAGAGCAATGGAGAGGATAATGTTGAATGTAACGCTGCAAGATCGCATACCCAACATCGAGATTCGCAGAGGATCAAGGGTTACAGACATCATACAACGCATATGTACACTGAGATGGAACTAGGCGGGACACATTGGTAGAATAATGACAGATGGACACGTCGAATAACGGAATGGCGGCCACTCGAGAATAAGAGATCCAGAGGTAGGCCACAGACAAGGTGGACTAATGATATAAAGAAAATCGCTGGTGATGACTGGCTACAAAAGACGAACAACAGAGATCAGTGGAAAGCACTTCGGGAGGCTTACGTTCGACGATGGAGGGAATAGGCTACTTATGATGATGATGATGACGATATATATATATGAGGCTGGTTTGAAAAGTCCGTGCAAAGTCCGAGAGATGGCACCACCGGCGCGTATCGAGGTCATGTTTAGTTAGTAGCATCTCCTGAATGAACGCACACCAAGTTTCAGCCATATTGGTCTATTTCTTTGTGTTTGGCATTCGTGTGAATCAAGGAAGTCGAGTGATTTTCAAGAAACGGACGAAAAACAATTTCGTGTGGTGATTAAACATTACTTTATGAAAGGCAAAACGCCTCAGGAGACTAAAGAGAAGCTTGATAAACATTATGGTGACTCTGCACCTTCGATTAGAACAGTTTATAAGTGGTTTCAAAATTTTCGGACTGGCCATATGGGCACAAGTGACGCTGAACGTTCTGGACGGCCTGTGGAGGTTACGACTCCAGAAATCATTGATCAAATCCATGATATGGTGATGGATGACAGAAGAGTTAAGGTGCGTGAGATTGCTAGTGCTGTGGGCATCTCGACTGAACTAATATTTTGCATAAACATTTGGACATGAGAAAGCTATCCGCAAGATGGGTGCCGCGATTGCTCACACTTGACCAAAAACGGAATCGTGTGAAGAATCCGGAGGACTTTAAGCGTCGTTTCGTCACTGTGGATGAAACATGGATACATTACTATACTCCTGAGATCAAACAACAATCTAAACAATGGGTTACCAAGGGGGAATCTGCACCAAAAAAGGCGAAGACCGTTCCTTCGGCCGGAAAGGTTATGGCGACTGTCTTTTGGGATTCGCAAGGGATAATCCTCATCGACTATCTGGAAAAGGGTAAAACTATTACAGGTGAATATTATTCATCGTTATTGGACCGTTTGAAAACCGAGCTGCAAGAAAAACGCCCGCGATTGGCCCACAAGAAAGTCCTTTTCCATCACGACAACGCACCAGCACACACCTCAGCAGTTGTGGTCGCAAAATTAATGGAAATAGGATTCCAACTCGTTTCACATCCCCCCTATTCTCCAGACTTGGCTCCCTCGGACTACTATTTGTTCCCCAATTTGAAGAAATGGCTGGCGGGACAAAGATTTTATTCAAACGAGGAGGTGATTGCAGACACTAATGGATATTTTGCAGACGTGGACAAATCCTATTATTCGGAAGGGATCAACAAACTAGAACATCGTTGGACGAAGTGTATAAGCCTAAAAGGAGACTATGTTGAAAAATAAAAAAGGTTTACCCCAAACACATAAGTAGTTTTTATTTTTGCACGGACTTTTTAAACCAGCCTCATATATATATATATATATATATATATATATATATATATATATATATATATATATATATGTATGTATATATATATATATATATATATATATATATATATATATATATATATATAGGTGCGAGTGAGAGGCAGGAAAGAGATATATAAGAGAGAGATTGAATGGGATAATAATATTAATAAGGATAAGAATTATAAAGCTCATGTACCTGAAAATATCTACCTGGGTTTTTTGTAAAAACATTTTTCCCAGGAAACCAGAAAGGAAAACTACACAAATATTAAAATAACATCGACAAACTATGCTTCCATAACAAACAAAACCAAATACTCGTATCATGTAAGTGTACACGGAAATGATAAAACAAATTTTTCAGGTACATAAGGTTTTATTTACAAACAATCACAACATCAGCCAGCCATCAGACTTATTATATAATTGGGGTGTATTTTTTAATGCATTGTAACTATAGAATTCAAACTGTAAAGAAAACCTTGTTAAAAATTTATATTTAATAATAATTTTTTCGTATTTTATTAGTAATAATGTTTGAGCGGAAACAGCAAAATAATAACTTTTAAAAATATTTTAATTATATTGGATTGTCGTTCAGATTGTTTGTTTTTCAGTAGTTATTGTGACATGTTTATAATTTCAAATAGAAATGACAATTATACAAAAGCTCACTTTTACTGACAAATGACAAGGATTTATGCTTCCGGAAATATATGAACATGGAATACTCCAGACGTTCCAATATTTTGCGTTTTAAGCGGTTACATCTAGATGCTTACTGGTCCGTGAACATTATTACACAAACTTCAAGATTAACTGTCATTATAAGCATATAAGAAATACATTCTCAGGAATCTTTACTCGAGAATACAAAGTCAAGTATTGCTGTCTGACCGTGAATGGTTCACCGACCGTAACCCAGTGTTCGTTTTCAACTTATGATCCAGGTCACAACCTGTACCTCTGTTATTTTATTCTACAATCTTCAACACATACTACACAAGAAGATGAGACAATGTTTGATATATCAAAATTTATTTACAAACAAAAGGTGTCTATGAAATTCTTAGTAATGTAAATAAGAGAAATTGGAAGACCAATACCGACTAGAATTAACAATTGTACAACTAGCTGTAGCTGAACATCACCTCTCTACAGTTTATGCCATGCCATGTAAGAGAAACCAAAAGTTCTTGTTTTTCTTCCTTCCTAATCGAAAGTTAAAGGAATCATTCCAAATTTACAAACGCCCAAAGGACATTATTAAAGACCCTGCTTACGGTCTGCATCACGCGTGGAAAACGATCATTACCCTAGGTCACAGTTCGGTCAACCCAGGTTAGGTATAAATATTTAACTTGTGCTTCCTTGCACCCATTTAGAGTCCTAATCTCGAAGACTAAAGATCCCCGAAGATACTTTGTGCAATTGTAGCCCTAATGTCAGACAGTTACTCCAAATTGACACTGTCAAATCCCAAGAACCACGATTTTTTCTGTAGCTCATAAATAAGTGAAGATTTGTATTCTGTAAATGTTTTAGTAATTTTAGTTATGATTGTATTAAATAAAGTTTCATTCAAATCCAGGCCATTTTATGTTATTCCGAAATAGTCCAGACCACATACTGTGTTCCTGAACTTAACTGTATTTCTGTTATTTTTAGGATCTTGGCCTGGAATACGGCGTAGTTTCCGAATCTTTTGAAACCTCAGTACCATGGGATCGTGCTGTTACTTTAGTCAAGAATGTGAAACAAGTTATAGCAGATGAGTGTCAGAAAAATGGAATTACACATTTCGCTTTTAATTCGAGAGTTACCCAAACGTATGATAGTGGTTGTGTTATTTATTTTTATTTCGGATTCAACTCTTCTAATATAACTGACCCGGTTGGTACATATAATTATTTGGAAGAAAAAGCTCGTGACCAAATTATTCTTTGTGGCGGTAGTATATCCCACCATCATGGCGTGGGGAAGTTAAGAAAAAAGTGGTATCCTAGTACAGTCTCGCAAGTTGGTGTCAACTTGTATCTGGCCACTAAGAAAGAGTTGGATCCGAATAACATTTTTGCTACAAATAATTTTATATCCAGTATACCAAAGTCAAAACTTTAATATCGAAATAAAACAAATTTTTAAAATTATAAAATTTATACGTCTGAAAATGTTAAATAAAAAAGTTGGTACATGCAAGTCAGATTTTAGAAACAAACCCTCTAAGCAAGCAATTTTTGAAATTTTAACATCAAGTTTTTTAATTATTTAGTTTATAATTAATTTATAGAATGTTTGTTACAATTAGGAAAAAGCTAAAAATAAACAATTTGGTCGTCTTACAAGAAGTTAGTTCATTTGTTTTGTGCGCTTATTGCTAATAATATTCTTTAATGGACAGACACTATTTTAATTAAAAAGAAAATACCCAAGTATGTATTATTTGTAAGTAGAATAATGATTAAACGAAGGATAAAATCACACAAAAATAAAATTTTTCAACGGGATGATTTTACTACTAGAAAACAAAGGCCCTGAAATGGTGAATGAATATTTAGTAAAATTTTTTATATTTTTTTATTTCATATAAATAACTGAAGTAAGAAGAAAGTGTTATCAGCTAATATAGCATTTTGGTGAAAGATGAAATTTCTGCATGTACACACACACACAATTTCTATTGTTACCACAGTTTATAATATTTATTTGTAATTAGTATTCGAATCTTATTCAATACATAAAATTGAAAAAAAAAAAGTTCGAATGCTAAGCGATACATGAGATCATATGTCTTTTTCTAGATAATTAAATTTACGTTATGTTTGTGTAAGCATGTAGATCTCGTAAAAACCCTTTTTTATAGCTCCTTCCTATTTTTGGAAATTGAGAGGGTACATGATTTTTGCTAAGCTAAAATCCAAAAAAATCAGGAGGAATTGTTTAGTTAAACATCAGTGACGAAAATGACATCACCAAAATCTGTAATAATATTAAAGGTTGTTCGTTAAATGCAAATATTAGGGAATTAATTATTCTCCTTTGCCAATTTTGTAAATATTTTTTATTTCTATTAAATTTTAATAATTAATAAAACCAAATAAAGCTTTGTTTCGTACGTTTACAAAGAAGTACTGAAAACTCAAAAATAAATGTAAACTGAAACAAAGATCAAATTCGAAAATAAAAAAAAAACTCAAATAATAGATAATAAAATAACGAAAATAATCATAATAAATATAAAAATATAAATAAATAAATTTAATATCACTTTAAAGACTGCTTGAATTACTTTAGATAAATTATATAAGGGTCAAATGTTACAGCCAGATTCACTAAAATTAGACCTGATATCTGGTGCTATAAAAACTAAAACCTCTAGCTGTTCTGTTGACTGACCTATTTTTTACAATGTTATATATATATATATATATATATATATATATATATATATATATATATATATATATATATATATATATATATATACAGGGTGCCCCATATGTATGGAATAATGATTCCAGAGCATTTATTAATCAGTGTATTAAAAAAAATGTTTAAATGAAAGTTATATGGTGTTATACGGCGCACATGCTGACGTTGAAAATAAAATTTTGTTGTTTGTTGTCAGTTCGAAGAAATTACGCCATCTTGATTTTTTTTAAATGGAAAGCCATGTATATTATTTTATTTTTAAGTGCTACTAAAAATTCTAGTTGTTTTATCTAACATGCCATATGCCTAAATGGAACTTTTTTGGAGTTATTGTCATTTGAAATTTAAAATAAAAAAAAAGACAAAAAAAATCTAGGTTTATTTTTATTGCTCAAAATGTCTACCGCTAAAAGCGATACAATGACCCAATCTGTCATAAACAGCCTGAACAGAGTTTTGCAGAGAACCCGGGGTGATCTGTGCTACTTCATATTGAATTCTTGTAAATCTTCTACAGTTTCAGGTCGACTTCGGTAAACTTTGGTTTTCGGATCACCCAATAAAAAAAAATCAAATATCGTAAGGTCGGGTTCTACAGCGCCTCTTCTGCCTATTCATCGATTAGGAAAAATCGCATCCAAATATCTACTAAACATTGATTTCATAGTTAGGAGGTACTCCGTCCTGTTGATACCATAAATTCCTGTTAGGGGGTATACAAATTATTCTCATCGGGAAAAAGACCTGCACAAGTTGAAATAACTTACTCCTGGAGAAACTATAAATACCGCTGTTCTGTAAGATTTCCATCTATAAAAAAGGGACCAATGATATGACGTCCACAAATCCCAGCCCACACTTTATCTTTTGTGGTCTTTGAGAATGACTGTCGATTATCCAGTGGGATTCTCAGGAGATCAGTACCGGCAGTTATGCCTGTTAACTCTTCCGTTAAGACAAAATGTGGCCTCGTCAAAAAAAAACAATATTAGGAATTAGGTCAGGATCATGACCTCGCGAAATTCAACGCGTCTGTCATAGTCATCTTCAGATAATTCTTGCAATAGAATGGATTTGTATGGATGCAAATTTTCCTCATTCACTATACGACTTGAGGTACCTTTACTTATGTTGTGATCTAAGCAAGTGGCTGTATGGGGATTTTCTGTAATTTCCAATAAAACATCTAACTTTTTATCATCGCTTGTTTTAGATTTTAGAGGTCCAGATTTAGAACGATAACATAACCTGATTGTCTAAATCGTTTTAATGTTTTGCTAACTACGGATTGGGTATTAGGTTCTCGATTCGTATATTCTGTGTTAAAAAGATCACACACCTCCTGTTGTTTCTCCTACGGTCTCCGTAACCAACCATCATTAGCAAAGTGATTCTTTCAGTTTCTGTTAAATGTACCATTATGATATTACGCTCAAGTTGCAGTTTCACAAAATGCAGCAATAAACGTTTTCATAAATAAATGATTTTTTGACGCGCTAGGTCGTTATCTGACAGCAAATGTTTGACCCAAGCCAACTTAAAAAAAATAATAATTTGGTCTCCTTAATTTCAAAAATCAATAATTCCAAAACAGTTCAATTTAGACATATGGTTTGTTAGACAAATAACATCTAGAATTTTTAGGTAGAGTAGGACTCAAAAATAAAATAGTATACAGCGCTTTCCATTTGAAAAAATTTAAGATGGCGTAATTTCTTCATACATATATATATATATATATATATATATATATATATATATATATATATATATATATAATGTAAATAATCATATATCCCTTCTACCATATGGTGTAGGGCAGTTATACATTCTCCTTTTTTCCCTGTCAATCTCCACATATAAACTTCTTCCATCTGTCTCTATTCTTTGGCATCTTCACTGCTTCTTTCCAGGATTTTCCCTTCTTCTTAAGTATACCTCCAATACTCCTCTTCCAGGTCTCTCTAGGTCTTCCTCGCTTCTGTTTTCCCTGTATTCGGGCTTCATACACTTGTTTCACCTGTCTTTCATCCATCATTCTCTGTATATGTCCCCACCGTCCCAGCTGTCTTTGTTGTATATATTCCATAATTGCTTGTACTCTCAGCCTTTGCCTTATTTCAGGTATTTCATTTCGCCGGCTTGTATCTTGTTTTTCTGCCTGTCTGTTAGGATCCATGATTCACATCCATATGTTAGGATTGTCCTATAAATTGCTTTGAACACTTTTGTTTGTTTCGTCACTTCTTTCTTCCTAATGAATTTATTACTTATTGTATAGTAAAGTTTGTTCGTTTTTTCGATTCTTTCATTAATTTCTTTATCTTGTTTTCCAGTTTCATCCATTATCACTCCCAAATACTTATACTGTTCCACTTGTTGTATTTTATTCCCTTCTATGTTGATATTCCATTGTCATTACTTTTGTTTTATCTATATTAACTTTAAACGCTTTATTCCAAATATCGAGGTTCAGATATTTCTATTCTTTTTAGCTTCCAGTATCCAATTGTCGTCCTTTTCACTTTTATTTCGCATTTCTTGATTATTTCATCCATGTTTACAGTGAACAATGTTGGGCTCAAGCTTCCTCCCTGCCTCAAACCTTCCCTTATTGTAAATCTCTCCGACTTCATATTGTTTTTTATTACATACTGCACATTGTTGCTGTATATTCCCTTTATGATTCTTATTGTATTTTTGTTTATTCCCTTGTTTTCACATATAATTCGGTTATAGGTTGCTCCTTCGTAAATGATTTAAGAACTCTGTAGGAAAACTTTTGATTTTCTTTACTATTTTCTTCCATTTTATCTCCGAATTCTTTCTATGACTGTTCTTTTGCTTCTCTTACCAACTCTTTTCCTTTTTCCTTTATATAGTTCATATTGTTCCGGTGTTTTTGTTTTGAGATATTTTTTCCATTCTTTCTTCGCAATAATTTCTTCTTGGATATTACTATTCCACCAAGCTGTTTGTCTTTTACTGTTTGCGTTGCACACTCTGCATACTTTGGCAGCCCCGCCCAGGATTATATTCTTGAAGATGCTCCATTTTTCTTCCAAATGTGCATATTTTATAGTACTGTATCCTTTTTCGAATTTCTCATCAGTTATTCGTCGGTATTTGATCATAATTTCTTCATTTCTTAGTTTATATGTCCCTAATGATTTATATTTTCTTATTATTGGGTTTTCATCTTTTGGCAACCTTTCTTTGATTATTCTTACTAGTAGGTAATGATCAGTGTATATTTCGGCTCCTCTTCTTATTCTTAGGTTTTTCACATATTTTCTTTTGCTCCTTTGTACCAGTATATAGTCTATAATTGACCTTTCTTGTTTTGTATGTTGAACCTTCGTGTACTTATGTATATCTCTATGTTGGTAAAATGTGTTTGTTATGATGAGATCATGTATTTGGCAATAGTCTAGCATTCTTTCTCCATTATTATTTCTAAATTCTTCACCGTACTGTCCTATTGATGTTGTTTTTGTATTGTTTCTTCTGCCTACTCTAGCATTAAAGTCCCCGGCAATATACAGCCTTCCTCTGGCTTCTTCCGTTATTGTACTCAATTCTTCTCAAATTTTTTCTTTTTGTTCGGCCTTTTCATTTTCATCTGGCACATATACCGCTATCACTGTGATCTCTCCTATGCCATTTTCAGTTCTACTGTAAGTACTCTTTCGGATACTACTTCCCAATGTATTATTTGTTTGTTTATTCTTCTGTATATTATGCATCCAACCTCGGCCGCTGCTCTTTGGCTCTGTTGCACTCCACTGTATATCATTGTATATATACATATATATATATATATACATATATATATATATATATATATATATATATATATATATATATATATATATATATATATACATATATTGTAAATATCTTCAACTAAACGTTTTTATAAGAAAATTAATTATAAAGATTTATTATAGAAAACTAAGGCCAGGGAAGTAGATAATATAACAATTTTTAGAATTTTATGTCCATATTCTCTTAAATCATGAATGAAAACAACCCTCTTGGCTTGTTGTGCCCCCCTCACTTGGCTACAAGAACATCGACCCTTTAAGGTTTATTCGCTTCCTTCCAAGCCGTTCATGTGATAATTTATCGCCGCGTAGATCTCCAAACAGTTTATGTCTGTCTCGAAGTAGAGCCGCACATTTAGATAAAATCTTCATAGCGGTTTCTTTCTGTTCACCACATAGTCTGCACGTTGTGAGACTATTGTGAATATCTATGTTCTATAAATGTTTCCTCCTCGGCCGGTGATCAGTCCCACCACTAGTTTGGGCTGGGTTCGTGTTAAACAAAGAGCGTTAGTTTATAGTTTCTTTGAGGGACTGCCAATTACGTTCCTCGCATGTCTTTGGCCAGATGTTGGGACGATCTAGATGTTGATTATCGTTTTTGCCATCTGTTTTAGTATACAGTACGCTGGTTTTGAAGCCCTGTATGATTTTATAGCTCCAAATCTTCCTAATTCGTCCGCTTTTTCCTTATCTTTTATCCCTGAATATCCTGTAACCCACAGTAGTTCAATCCTGTTGTTCCTGAAGGAAAGTTCTAACAGATTACGTTTTGTACTGTACAGCATCATTACTCTAGTCAGATTTGTCAATTTAAACCTGTAATTGTTAAAATTAGATCAGTTTTTAAAGTTTACTTTTTTAATGAATCACGCGATTTTTGTAGGCCAGATTGATCAGTAGATTGGTAAAAAATTATCCTACAGTTGATTGAACGTTAGAAGAAAGGTAACATTTTTTTCCCATTTTAGTAATAAATTGGGGCTGAAGTGTATTGAAAGTTGATTATCTTTGTATACTTTTCTAAATCATACAACTATATTGTGTTAAAGTTGACACAGGAAGATTTTCAAGCTGCACTCCACGTATAAAAATTGAATTTTTTGTTCCTTTGGATTGGCTTCTGCTCCCTTTGGGGCAATTTGCCAGCGCATTTGGTTAATGTGTAAATCTATTAAAGACGAACACAAAACTTAGGCAGACAGGCGGAATCGTACCTTCGGCCACTTGATTCACAGTAGGATATCATTACCTACTGCGTCAGTGGTCCTCCCGAATTAAATTTTTATTGTTGATATAATCACTTAAACAGTATTCTTTTACCATAGTTCTTATGTGAGAACGCGTGATGCCGGTTGCCATAGTAACAATTAACATATAAAAGGTCTTGAAAATAGTAGAATATGTAACACAATGGTAAGTATATGTCAAATTTGTGATTTCTGTACAAATATGAAACGACTCAAATGACAGGTGTCATATAGTTCCATAGAATAAGTCTTCTGATGCCTTTACAATTGACGAATCTTTTATAACTGTGCTACTTACAAATTTGGACATATAACATTTGTGTATGCGAATTGTCGACGAGATATTGCGTAAGACAAAATAATACAAGGCCATGGTAACAATAGATTGTTGAATCTCGTTTATACGAACAGTGATATATGGTTGACTATAGGCCTTATAGGGCGTTTATTAAGGAGGCAAAATAAATGGAATAAAATTATAGCAACTGTCAAATTTGTGACACCATATCTTTAAAAAAAAAAACGCAAAATCTTAGTGTTTTTGTCATATTTGGTCTCATAACCCCAACCTAAACGAGTTACTTATGAATATTTTCCGTTTTAATTTAAAACATTTTACTTTACTACAAACAAAAAAATTAAGGCTAATTTGCCATAATATTTTTATTGTAAAAATAGTTATTCTCTACTCTGAACTACTTTATCTGGAATTCTTTGGAATCAATTTTGTTGCAGTAAAGGTTAACTCATCATGAATTTTGAAGAAAGAATTGACCTTTCCGAACTTTTTGATCGTGGTGGAATATTTAATATTAATAAACCTCTAATGTAATAAAATACGTAGGTATACGTAAGCTTCTAAAGCAATAGTTCCTCTATAGCCATATGATACACAGGATATTTGATTCTATAAATTTTCATAGGCCCTGAAAGTCATCGGACAAATGGTTATTTTCTCAACATAAATATATTTTTAAAGGCACATTTTAAATTATCAGTCTATCAATTTATTTTTAAAACTAAAGTACGACACTATGCGAGTTGCGTGTTCTATATTGTAAGTAAAATATTTTAAAAAATTTAGTGCTGGTTGTTTAATTATTATTATGTGAGGAAATACGGCGAAAGACGAAATATATATATATATATATATATATATATATATATATATATATATATATATATATATATATATATATATGCATTCCGATAAAACACACATACATTATGTGTGTTTTATCGAGATAGCGGTCTGTAATATTAAAACTCAAATCGTTTTTCTCTCAATATTTCGTCAATGTTTACTGACTAATCATATTCAATCAACTTTACAGAAATTCAGTTCATTTGCAGTTCACAATCGAAGAAGAGAACAATAATAGCGTATCTTTTCTAGATACTAAAGTCCTAAAAACCGACGATAACAGAATCATCCTCGATTGGTATCAAAAACGAACTGCCTCAGGCAGGTTTTTGAACTGTTCCTCCAATCACCCAACAAACCAAAAGTATAACACAGTTATTGGGATCTTACCGTGTAACAGTATTTTTCAAAAATATTATTAGCAATTGGCAATATTTGCAAATGGGCCGGTACAAATCCTGCCCAAAGGAATACCACACTCGGTGAAAAACTTTTAAAATCAAATCCTTTCCTTGGATGTGGAATAATCGATGACAAAATTGTTGCATCCAACATAAGGAAAATTCAAGCAGAATGTATATTCACAGCCCAATTGTCAACAGTAGTATTTGAAATAAATGGCATATTCAACAGTAGAACAGGGGAAATTTTATATATGAAATGCTCTTCTAAAGCCGGTGAAGGTGAAAAATGCAAACATATCTTCATAATTCTTTTGTTTATTACCGGTAAGATTCTAACCTATAAATGTATAATGTAATAAATATTTACATTTCAATTTTCGTATGAAAATTAATTTTTTACAATGATTGTAGTAACAAGCTAACTATTTTAACCTGCACTTATATCAAATGTACCTGGAAAACGAAACGGTATTGGAAAAATCTTAATTGGTTTCAAATCAAATGCCACTTCACTTCGGAGGTAAATTAACAATTTATAATTTTGAATGAATACAAAATAATTGGGACACTATTTTATCAAAATAAAATCTGAAAAATGTTATCTAATAAGGAATTTTTGTTTGACACACATACACAAATTACAAAAAAAAAAACGAGTGTTAAAGAATAAATAAATTTACTTACCTAGAAGAATGTAATCTTTTTTAAAATGTTTAGAACAAACTTTAGCATCAATTAGGATGTTTCGTTTAATTCGGAGAACTTTTTTCCACACTTTCAGTCTGTCTTTTTCCATTTGCCCAAATACATTAGTAATATTTACATAACCCTCATTCGCTTTTGGAAATGCATGAAAAACTACATTTAAATCCTTTTGTAGACGACTTTCACAATTGTAAACACAGTATAAAACTCTTTTTTTATTTTTTCACGAAAAGCAAAAATTTCAGCGTTCATTTTTAAGAAAATTTGTAATATTAATTTACACAGACGCTTATGACAGATTTAAAAATGCATCTCAAGTTGAATTGCTGAAAAAGCCGCGAGATATCGTATTAAATAGGTAAGATATCAATAGCAATGAAAAACAGAATAACTCGCACTAGCAACGAGAAGCGAATGATTGTTTAAAACGGAAAAGGTCTTGTGTCGCTGTTGACCATCACCAAAAAATAGGCCAACAATTTGATTTTAAACAAATAACTACAAAAGTGGTCTGTTGTATCAGATCAATGAAAACAGGACACCGGTAAATTATAAAACAGATACTAATAAATTAAGCAATATTATATTATAACATATTGTGACTGTAAAACTTAATTTCAATTTTTGACCACATATACAATGGAATGTCAATTTAGTGTATTTGGTTTGCTGTTTACAATTGTTACAAATGCTGGTTACTGATGATGATTATATTTATATATATATATATATATATATATATATATATATATATATATATATATATATATATATATATATATACATGTATATATATATATATATATATATATATATATATATATATATATATATATATATATATATATATATATATATATATATATATATATATATATATATATATATATATATATATATATATATATATATATATATATATATATATATATACATATATATATATATATATATATATATATATATATATATATATATATACATGTATATATATATATATATATATATATATATATATATGTATATATATATATATATATATATATATATATATATATATATATATATATATATATATATATATATATATATATATATATATACATGTATATATATATATATATATATATATATATATATATACATGTGTATATATATATATATATATATATATATATATATATATATATATATATATATATATATATATATATATATAATGCTAACGAGCTTTCGGAATATTTTATTTTTTTAAGTTGCTAGATATATTAATGAGAAATAGTTTATTTGTTATATCATAAATTCAAATATACTTTGATTCATCAACTGCTTAAAAATTGTGCCTCGTTTTCGTGTGACGCCATCTCTTATGTAGAATCTAAATACTAAGAGCCCTAATCTATAATTTGTTAAAGTAAAAATATTTAACAAGTAGTTTAGAAACTTGGTTAGAATATAATTTTAATAAGTAGAAAATAACAATTTACTGTCTTGTGATTTAATCTTGATACCTCTAAATAAAATAAATTTATTTACTATTGTGTTTACTAACCTGAGCTAGCTAAGTTTCTAGTTATATTCAATTATAAATGTTACATTTTTCCTTAAAAAATAAGCTTCTCGTTCTTGTTGTAACATAGTTAAGAAGCCTAATGAGGAACAACTTTCTTGACCAGCTCAGTGTTCAGGAATATTACATCCCTCTCCTGTCTTTACGACAACAGATGTTTATGTGGACGTAGAGTTGCAGTATTTTTTGTTTAATCCTAATAGAAAATCTCATTTTAAATCTGGTAAGATAGTAGGGACATACTTATTAATTTATACTTTAGTACCTAACATAAATTGTTAAGCAGCCGAATTATCAGGCCTCGAAAGAACAAACCTTATTTTAGAGTATCTGCTATATTATTAATTCGTAGTGTAATCAGTTGAGTATGTAAAATTTTTATATCTTCTGGAAAAACTTGTTACTGGAAGATAGATCTTGTTGCTTTTGTTTCTCATGTATTTATTTTAAAATCATTGTACATAGTTTTGTAACTAAAAATAGTAACTGGATTAATTAATTGGCAATAACATTTAGATGAATATGAATTTTTATCTATATATATATATATATATATATATATATATATATATATATATATATATATATATGTTTTGTTCTGTTCATCATTTAATTTTTAGGACCATAGGAACATTATAGGTTATCCGATCTATCAATCGATTTGTTATTTTCACGTTTTATCCCATTAAATTATGTTATTTATCCAATTGCTTCTCAACGTTTCTATACATATTTTAGAAATTTACTAGAATATATAAGGAAGTTTTGTCGAATATGCCTGGAATTAAAATTGAAACTATTTAATTTTTATCAAAATAGCCTCGTGAGTAGAATTGAAAAAATCATCTTCACTGTACGAATTCCGAAAGTTTAATATAAGTATCTCAAACACACTTCATTTAAGGCAAAAGTAAAAGTATTTTATAATAATTTATGTTTTATTATTGTACGTTTAGCATTATTCAATACATTTTAAATAATATGAATAATGAAGCCAGGTAGATGTTTTGTTATCAGAAACGTCTAAATATGGGTTTAACTTTGAACATGGTAACTAAATTTTGAACTAGCACTAAAATCTTTGCAAACTGGTGTCAAAGTTTGTAAGTCTAGAGATATTAAATTTTAACAGCGAGAGTCACTAATAGAGTCCAAAATGTAGACTTGATCTAGTTTTCATGGAATTTGAAACTGGTGACTGTTCAGTTGACTTTTATTTTTGACTCTTAAATATTATATGTATAAAGGCGCCAAAGAATCCTTTTTGTAAGAAAATTTATAATGAAAATCGAAAATAAGACTTTAGTATAGGAACGTTTTAAAACTACCCTGGTATGGTTATAGTATAAATAGGTAATCTTAAAATAAATGTTCGAACTGATGGTGCATATTATTATAGGCGAGGTTTTTGTATTATTTGTAGGTATTTAAATATACTTTTAACGATATAAGAGCGAGTTTATCTATAACGTCATACTATTAACTCGTAAATATAATATCAAGCCAAGATGTAAATAATTAGTTAATCATTACCAACCAGATTTCTCAAAAATATGTTTCTATTTATAGATTAAGAAGCTCGCTTTAAGTTTTACAAAACACCGGTAGTTACCAAATTTGTGTTACCAATTTTAGTAATAAAAGTAAGCTTAGTAAGTAATAATATATTAATATATCTTTGTATTGTGATGTTTTGCCAGTAAATGCTTTGAAAGAGTTTTGAGTTTTATTTAGCAAAGCAACGAGGAGTGAAGTATTGAAATTCCGTAGTAACAAGAAATTACGAGTATGTATTTTCTCGGTTTTGATACATGAGACCCATGCCGAATTATAAAAATTATTATTTAATCCACTGGAAATATTATATAGTAAAAAATATGCCCTTTTAAAATTCAAGTTTGAGCGCGAACCCCTTGGAAGAAATAGTAATTAAATCAACTATTTTATTTTTACGCTAATTAAATCCCGAATTTTGTATCAAGAAAGTTAGGTACTCTCATAAGGGATATGACTAGTTGAAATGTCTTTCCTATAAAGATAATTAAAAAGTAATTAAATATTGTCATTTCAAAGTAATTGCCAATTTTTTAAAATTTCAAATATTCCGTCAAACGTGTATAAGAGGATTGTATAAAATGAAGGTCATTTGAAAATTATTTTTTATTGCAGCTGAGCACATTGAAATGCAAATTTTTCTTCAAAAGGAAAAATAAATACTAACCCTTTAATCACTTCCTATAATTTGTGGTGGTCTCGAGCGTTTCATTACGGTACTGATCCAATATGAAGTGTCGGCAGGTAGTTTGTGGAAATACCACCTCCTCGCACAGAGTGACTCCCCCCAACAAACTGAGTAACTCTTCTTCCTAAGGACAATATTAATATATGCCTCCTTCTCCCAAGAAAAATTAACGAAAAAATCCGAACGAAACCGAAACAGTCTTCTTATTGTCAATTTGATTTCAGTATCCAACATGGATTTGCTCGAATTAAACGTTTATTGATAGTCAGCCCTTTTGGCTATGTTCCCAAAGCGTTAGCAATTTATAATGGTATTCGTTGTGGAAATTAGTTATTTAAACCACCATTTACGAGAAACATGATATTCGATGAAGAGCAAAAATTAGTTAATTGGTTAAAACTATACCATGGTGTAGATTGGGAGACTGAAGCTGTTGAAATTAATGAAACATTTTAAAAGATGTATTAAGGATTTACCCATCTCCATACCCCATTTATGCTGAAGGAAATAAAAAGGTGAATTTTTTAAAGAAATTCTTAGATGAAGGATACATAAAACTCAAACCCAAATTAAGTCGAGTTAAGAAGATTCCAAAGTTTTATTTTCAATGCGCATTAGCCAATGTAAAATTATTGTATAATTATAGAAATTGTTATAAATAAAAATATAAATTAGTAAATATTTGTTTAACTATTCCTCTCTATCAGACAAAAACTTGAAAATGGGTTAATGTTTTTTATTAATCACAAAATTTAATGCTTTTTGTTGTAGGAGCATCATTATCATTTGATTCTCTCATAGAATATTCTGTGATAGGAGATTTCATCATCGATGGTTCCGTCGTAGGCGGCTTCAAATCAGAAAACTCTATGACCGGTGGAAGAGGTTCTTCTTCATCTCATGAATTATCAATCGTCAGATAAGGAGGTGTGTATTCAAAGATTGGAATGAATCATCAGTTGTAGCATCATCAAACCAATCTTCTGAAAGATCATGTGCTTCTTCCGATGACGAAGACTCGTCATCCACGAAAAAGTTCTCTACTTTTTCTCTTCTCTTTCTCTTCTCTTGCTCTCCTCTTCTGTTTCTCTTCTTTTCTCTTCTTTTTTCTCTCAACCTTTTTTTCTCTTCCCTTTCTCTTCCCTTTCTCTTATCTTCTCTTCTCTTTCTCTTTTTTTCTTTTTTTTTTTCTTTCTCTTTCTTTCTTTTTCTTTCTTTCTTTCTCTTTCTTCTCTTTTTCTCTTCTCTCTTTCTTTTTCTTTCTCTTTCTTTCTCTTTTTTCTTCTCTTTCTCTTCTTTCTCTTTCTTTTTTTTTCTTTTTCTTTTTTTCTTCTTCTCTTTCTCTTCTCTTTCTTCTTCTCTTCTTTCTTTTTTTTTTTTTTTTTTTCTTTTTTTTTCTCTTTTTCTCTTTCTCTCTCTCGCTTTCCTCTTCTCTTCTTTTTTTTTCTTTCTCTTTTTTCTCTTTTCTTTCTTTTCTCTTCTCTTTCTTTCTCTTTCTTTTTTTTTCTTCTCTTTCTCTTTTCTTTCTCTTCTCTTTCTCTTTCTCTTTTTCTTTTTTCTTTCTCTTTCCTCTTCTCTTTTCTCTTTCTCTTTCTCTTCTCTTTCTCTTTCTCTCTTCTCTTCTCTTTCTTTTTTCTCTTCTCTTCCTTCTCTTTCTCTTTCTTTTCTTTCTCTTTCTCTTTTCTTTCTCTTTCTCTTTTTTTCTCTTTCTCTTTCTCTTTCTCTTTCTTTCT
>CM032455.1:72714583-72734583 GCA_019049505.1 Pachyrhynchus sulphureomaculatus
CTCCCAAACATACACTGCATTTGTTGGATTCTATTCAGAGAAGAGCTGATTGGACACCGGGAACTGATGGCGGCTTTGATTCGTTGGAGCATCGAAAAATGGTTGGCGACTTGAGTCTATTCTACAAGTATTTTCACGGAAAGTGTTCGATGGATGTAGCTCGCTTAATTCCTCCCAGAGCGGTGCATGCTAGAAAAACATGTCGCGCTAATACTTCACATCCCTATGAGGTTCAGTTTGTTACTCCTCGGACAACCCATTTCAAGCAGTCTTTTATATGAAGAACCTCATCCCTTTGGAATAAGTTGCCCAGGACTGTGTTTCGCACAGAGTACAATTTACAGCGATTTAAGACCAATATGAATCGCTTTCCCGCACACATGTCGCTCCTGTAGCGCTTTAGGGATTTCCCAGCAGTACGTGTACTAGACCCAAAAAAAAAACAAAACAAAAAACACACAAATAATAAAATAAATATGTCAATCAAAATAAATAATATTCAGATACCTATCAAGAACAAACTGAGATATCTGGGTGTTATAATCGACTTACGGTTAAGAGTCCATGCAAATACAAGTCACGTGCTATAGAAGGCATTTGTTGCTATGCAAAACCTGTATGCACTAATTGCATCAGGCCCGCAAAATGGAGCCCAGAAATAAACTGATAATATACAAAGAAATCATCAGACCACCCCTGACATACGCTGCATAAGTCTGGTGCGGTATGACAGACACGTAAACAGCAAGACTACAAAGGATGGAGAACAAATTATTACGTGACGCACCTAGATACACAAGAACTGACGAATTACACAACACAACTAACATACAAAAAATAAGACAACATATCGAAGAAATTGGTGGCAAATTCTACAGACATACAATACAAGTATCAACATTAACCCAAAACGCAGAGGACAAGAGAACACAAACAATTCCATAAATAATTATATCACCGATTACTAGTTTACTTCGAGGCTCCATAAGTGCATCGCGACAAATGCAAAATGGACCAGCAAGTCGTACAACGACCTAGAGGGCGACGCGTCAAATTCCTGTACAAAATAAACAAATAAACAAACCATCAAAATATATGGTCAAACACCAATATAAGTAACATCTCAGTCAGATACAAAAAACGAACAAAAATAACCTTAGACCATAAGAATTGTAAATAATGGTAAATAAAACCAAAAAAACTAACCACACAACAAAAGCAACAGTGAAGTAACAGTGAAAACAGAAATCTGAATAATATAATATAGTAACAATAATGTAAATAGATCGTGTGAGTATAGACTAAGCTAATTAAACAAGCATATGTAACAGAGTGAAAGGGAGAAAATAAGTATGAGTGAGAGGGACAGAATGAGAGATGGAAGAAAGAAAGAAGGAATAAATGATATAACTTATAGAAATCTAAATTTTGACGCTACTAAATACCTGAAAATTAATATAGAGTTGGGTTTTTTATAAAAAAAAAATCCAATAAGCAAAATCTAAAAAATTAATTAAAAATAAATAAATAACATCTATCGTATAGAATAAATTTATTATAGTCATAAAAGACACCGTCGGAAATGACTAAAAACACAAATGCAAAACAAACAAAAGGTTTAACACAACTGGCAGGACATCAGCCAGCCCTAGAGCACAATTACAAATGAATACACTTACAATAAGTACATGGTATTTGTATAAAACTTAGCTTCAAGAGAACCTTGTAAGAATAATTGTAAAATCAAGAGAATTTGAAATTGGAAATTGAATTGAAGCGATGGTATCACACCGGGTGATGCCTGGTGGGATCGGGGCATCTACTATTTAAGTCGTTCTTTTAATCGCCTTCTACGACAGGCGAACATACGGGGGTGATATTTGATCCCGCACCCCCATATATATATATATATATATATATATATATATATATATATATATATATATATATATATATATATATATATATATAGATAAATTTATACATAATTATGAATGTCATAAAAGTGATAAGATATTTAAGTTTTGTTCTCATTAGATAATAATAATCCAACCTTATTAGTAGAGATAGACACAGACTAGTTTCATGAATTAAAAATATGTTTACTTATACGAGATATTAGTGTTTTATTACTTTCATCCATATATTCAAAACAAGAGCAAGTGAATCATGTAAAATTCGTAAAATGGATATTAATAATTTTATCAATTCATTAGGATCTCTTCTAAGTATCAATAATTAACTGTTTTTTTTATTAATATTTTCATAACCAGCTAGTCAACTAATAATTTTTTTTTTATTATTTACATGCAATACTTAGAAAACTTTGTGAGAAAAAATATTTTTTTGTTACTTATTTATACTTTAAAACTAAAATAATTATTAACATGTAGGCTGGCATAGGCGTAGACTTTATTCATCAATATAGTTTCCTTCAAGAGCGATACAATCAGTCCAACACTTTTCTAACATTTCTATACCTTTCTTGTAGAAGGATTTGTCTTTGCCTTCAAAATAGGCCTCAGTTTTTTGAGGTGTGAATAGATACTAATCGCTGGGGACCAAATCTGGAGAATACGGTGGATGAGGAAGCAAACAATTATAATTTCAATTAATGCAATTTTACTATCGTAACCAATGACCTGTCACACGGTGCATTGTCTTGATGAAAGAGCACTTTTTTCTTGTTCATTTGGGGCCGTTTATTTGCGATTTCTACTTTCAAACGCCCCAATGACTTTATATAATATTCGCTATTGATGGTTTTTCCCTTCTCAGCATAGTCGATGAAAATTATTTCATGCGCATCCCAAAATACAGAGGCAAAAACCTTCCCAGCCGACTGTTGTGTCTTTCGTCGCTTCGGGCGGCTTTCACCGGCTGCTGTTCACTCAGCTGACTGCCGATTTGATTCCGGTGTGTAGTGGTGGATCCATGTTTCATCCACTGTCACATATCGCATGAAAAAATCCTTTTTATTGCGCTTAAACAGGTCCAAACAGCGATCAGAACCGTCAACACGTTGTTGTTTTTGGTCCACTGTGAGCAAACGCGGTACCCATTTCGAAAAGAGCTTTCTAATGCCCAAATGTTCATGTAAAATATGACCAACAGGTTATCTTGATATCTTTAGGGTGTCAGCTATCTCACGCAATTTCACTTTACGGTCATCAAAAACAATTCTGTGGATTTTTCTTGATGTTTTCCGGTGTAACCACCTCATTTGGGCGTCCAGGGCGTTCAGCATTATTTGTGTCTGTACGACCGCGTTTAAATTCGGCATACCAGTAAATGATGAGTTATGTTCCGCGTAACACTTATCAAGCAATTGTTTTGCTTGAACGGTATTTTTTCCCATCAAAAAACAGTGCAAATCAACAAACGAAATTCGATTTTTTCCATTGTTTTGAAAATATTAAAAGTAGCATTACTAAAACCACCTAAAAATCATATGGATTTTTTTTGAAAAGGGTGACATCTATGTCTCAGATTAAAAACTTTTTAGCCGACGTGTTAATTTAATACATTCAGAAGCTTTTTATGTTTAGAAAAATAAATATTACATTAAAATGATTCTGATTCAATAGGAATTAAGGTTATACCGTTAAATTTATTATTTAATATGAATATAACTTTTATAGATTTTAGCAATTAGATTGATGCTCCAATGAGGTTACCAAAAGATTGTAGGAAAAATTAAATGTACGCAAAAATGGTTACGGGGGAAAAATATAAATACTGAATAGCTAACAAATGCCATTAAAATCCAGGCATTTGGCAAGGTTGTATGTATAAGAAATTTTTCAAATAGTAAATCTTCTAAAATAGCGCTACAAATACAGGAAACCTCCGGTTATCTGTAATCCTTGAAGGAGATTTGCCAGAAAATAAAAAATTGGTGGCGTGGTTTTGAACCGTCTACCGTAACGAATATTTGGGGTCAACTAACTTTGGCACTATATAGAAATTGATGGCCCCATCAGAGCCGTGTAGTTTTAAAAGTTAAATTTTGACTTAAAGGGTTAGTTTTGGGGGTGAAATCGAAAGTGAAAAAAAAAAAATGTACCAGGTCATCGAGTGGGTTGTCAAATGAAAGCTTGTGAAAACACAAGTTCAAAAATATATATAATGTTATACTAGCGCACACTTTTCTTTGTATTATTTTTAAAAAATCGCTGTCCCCCCCTTATCTCGAAAAGTACTGATCAAAGAGGTTTGAAAATATTCTGGAATATTCTCCACAGGGTGTAGATTGAACGAAAATTATCACGAGTGTATTACCTTTATTTTATTTATTTTTATTATTAGCTAGTACATAAAAAACAAACAAAAATCAGGTCATCAGTTTTCAACAAAGATCGGAAACAAACTTTGTTGAAAACTCATTTGGGGTGTGTTTTGTGAAGTCATTGATCATTTTATACCTCCGTAACAAAATTTTTATTTTAAAAGCAATCAACGTACGGAACACTAATTGCGTAAGTCCGACTTGCACTTGGCCGGGTATTTTTTATATGAAACATCAAATCTTGTCGTGCAGGGAGCTATTTGTAGAATATAGCTTAAAATGAAGCGACTCAAAAAAATTAGGAAAACCTTTTCGTTAATATGAAATTTAAAAAGAAAGTTAGCAAATAGCACCCTGGCCACACGTAAATTAAACAGTTTAAGATATATAATTTCAGTATACAGTAAATACTATTTGCAAACCTTCTTTACGTAGATTCCTTCTCAGCAATTTCGTAAGGTTGTCTATGACACGCGCGGGAGATGTGCTTTCCGTTTGACTTTGAACCGTTATAAAAAACAAGTAGGTGATCTGCCAAACGAATGAGCAGAAGAAAATTGCATCAACAAGTGTAAGTACTTATTTTTCTAATTAAATTCAAAAAGGGTATAAAAATTATATTCTTTTAAATTATTTCCAAAAATAAGAAAAATTCAAAGTTTCGCTCCAATCAATTTGCTACTACAGTCTACTAAGGGTAAAAAACATATGTTAGTTTTTAGCGAAAAAATCATCCGCTAGAAACTATAAATGAAAATTTTAAAAAATACTCATATTTTTTTTTCAGTTTTGAACAAAAAATTGTGATTTATAGTTTTAACTTTAGTAGGCTAGAAGCCACCCAAATTGATATGAGTCAAACTTTCAAATTTTCTTTTGCTTAGTAAATATTTTTAAAAAGTATAATTTTTATATTATCAGGGCATGCAAGTGGCAAAATGAACAGTGGCTTACAGAATTTGTTACGGAAGGAAGTAACAACTTTGCGATAAAATGAACAGTGGCTAAGAAGTTTTTTTTTACGGGAGGGAAATAAGCATTTTGTGTTTAATCTTTTAGTTTTCTCCAAAATAATTAGCGTAAATGCCACCTACCACTTACAGGACTAAGAAAAACTGCATATGAAAAGCAGGTTAAGAAAATTATTTAAAAAAAAAAATTAAAATAACGCAGCGATATTGTTAAATGAATAAAAACCTAGCTGTGCCGAACATAGATTTAGTAGATCGTCGTAGTATCTATATATAATGAAAGATGCAGAAAACATCCTTTCATGTAGGGCAAAAATGGATTACTGAGATTTAAATTTGCGGGCCTAGTATTAATAATCAGGAGAAGGGGCTATACCTTAAACTACTGTCAATAAATGTAATACTTACAACCATGTTAAAGTCCTCTGCTAATTTAACAATTTTCAAAACGTCATTATGACAGTTTGGCCAAAGAACAATATCTGGTATTCTATCGAAGCGTCCTTGCTTTAAAATAAATATATCGTGAAGGGTATGTCCATGAGCCCGAACCACCCTATCAATTACTTTTGTAGAATAAGATATATCCAAACTCAGTAATTTTTCATAACTTTCTTTGGTTATTTTTGGTGCTGGGTAATCAGTTTCTTCAGGTGGATTTTGAAATTTGAGTGGTTTACTTAAATCGACGTCTAACGCATCGGTAACCCATCCTTTTATGTGGGGTAGTCGTTGTTCTCCGATAGGGTACCTAAAAGAAAAATAAACAACTAAGGATAAATAACTGTTTCCTTAAAATAATAAGTACATATTTTAATTATGGTTATTTAGAACGGTACATTGTAAGTTAGGATTTGAGAAAATTCAGTTACAGATTATAGCGACGAAGCTTCAATTATTACCATGGCCGCCTTTTAAGTTTTTACAAAGGACCACTAAATGGTGCTATTGAGATGTGTCATTACTATTGTTGTGAAATTTGACATTCCTTTTTGTTCCCGAATGTAAAAAAAAAATGTCGCATGGACAGCGAATTTTATTCACCTCGAGAAGCTGTTGAATCCTTCCAAAAACCATGTTGTATGTTTTCAGGTAACAACTTCAGAGTGGAAAAATGTTTCCAAAATTGGTTCGAATGCATGCAAAAGGGTATACATTTTTTTTTTTCATTGTTTTTGAAAAAATTTAAAAGGTAGCCCTCGTATCAAAGAAATATGTATATATTTAGAACCCGCACCTCCATTTACTCCCATTATACCAATTTAAATGGTGGTTTAAGTCCACGACAATAGTTGGCGTTACGTTTTTGTCCTATCAAAAAGCATAATTTAAATCACACTTAAGATGATCAATCTCCGTTTAACCACTTTTCATGCGAAAAAATTAAATAAAGCAACCAAAAGTCCACCAATCTACGATGTGCGACTTGCGTCATATTATTTTTTAGATCATACTGCAATTAAAATTATGTTCTAAGGCTCGTATTCATAGTCGTTCCTTGAGTAGGCTCTAGACTTTCAATTCACCTTGAATTTTTTTTTTGCTTCATAGTTGAAAAATCACGTCTTGAAATTCACTTGAGGGTTAATTATAGCCCTTCCTAAACGCGCTCCAAGGCGACCAATTTATCTGAAGAGTTAGGTCAGAGCTTACTTTGGCGGTATTTTTAGGTTATTTTCTGAATTGTCTAATTTTTCACGTTGAAATTATTATTAACAATGTAGAGATTTTGTTTTTTTTTACACACACAAAAAACATAAAAAGTAAAATTATATATTTTAATAACATGCGGTACTCTAAAAAACTTTTAAAAACCTAAATTTCAGAGTAAGCCAAGATCGAACAAAATCACAGTTGCATTTTCAGAAGCACCCTAATCAACATCAAGAGCCATTTCTACTTATTGTTAAATCCCTTAGTATACATACAGCATTGTAATTTAAGGGAACACTACACTTTCTCGGGTCGGAAAAATCGACTTTTTAGAAAGCATCCTATTGGAAAGTATTATATTTCAATAATATTTTAATAGAAAAATTTCAAATACGTCCGAAGTTATAGACGATTATAGCGTCAAGTGTAAGGCAGGACATATAGAGCGCGCGGCGTGCCAACTTACCTTTCGGCCGTTTACAAAGGTTTTGCTCTGCCTGCGTTGAACAACTTTTATGATTCTAAGGAAGATAGAAGCAGGTAAAATGAGTATATCTTTTCAGTTTGAGGCAAAACTGTAGCTCCAAAGCAAACGGTACGTTGGCCTGCTCAGTTCGAAAATATCGTTCGCAGGGCTTACATCACTCAGTGAATGTGCAAAATGGATAAAAAATAAGGGAAATTTAATTCGAAGCGAGTGTGCAGACCACGGAAAAGACAGTTTTATGGTAATCGATTTTCAGATAAAAATAGTTTTAATTTTGCCAGTACATCTGACCAAACACTGATCCGATTTTTAGTTATTGTATAGTAAAATTTTTAGTTTTTACAACAAAAGGGACGAAAGAACAGTTAAGAACGAGGCGTATGAGGAGTCGGAAGGAATTTTGTATGCAGCAGGCATAGGTCATTGAAGGTAAGTAGATTTTATATGTGAAAATTCGTTTGTCAAAACTTTAAACGCGTTTTTCTCAAGGCAACATTTTTGTAATCGGCGTGCACGATAACTTAAAAACCATTTAACCGATCGGTCTGAAATTTTAATATGTTCTTCTACACAAAAATAGCCCCAGTATAAACTAGAATAAAAAAGACTGGTCAATTTATTCCTCAATTTTTATATATTTTTTTTTACGAAAAAAAATGCTATTTTTGAGACTAAAAACTTTGGAGGTTAACCATTTTGTGAATTTTTACTCAAACAAAATAATCGTACTCTATACTGGAGTCATAGTCATACTTTTTCTAAGGGTATATATATATTTTTCAGACCGTCAACAGATCAAAAGTTTCAAAATGGCTTCCATGAGGCTACAAAAAACTCCTATAAAAAATTATGTAGAGTTTTTTTCTTGTATTTGAACACTTAAAATATATGTCAGAAAAATTAAGGACTCAAAAAAGTATTTTTATTAATTTATCAGTCCCATAAAAATTATTAAAATTTTTGACCGAGGAAGTGTCACTTAATCAAGTTTAAAGTGGAAACTTCTAGAATGGAAAGTTTAATTATAAGAAGTAAATAAATTTTAACTTACTTAAAATCCATCTTTTATAAAAATTGTTACAGAAACAGATAGAATTTAAACTTAGAATAAGTGATGCAAAACGAATTACAATGGGGGTTTCATAATAGCTACCGCATGCAGAAGAAGCCCAAAGTTTTCCTTTTGTTAACAGTTATCCCTGTATGAAAAAGCCTAAAGACAGATGGTCCCTATTCCATGTGAGATTGACGTAACAAAAGATTAGTGATAATTTTGAATGTTGGAGTATTCTTACAAGAGAAATTAATTCGAACAACTTCGGACACTTCGGTTAAAAACCTAAATTTTTATACATACAAATAAATCAGTTAATCTGATTAAATCTTATTTCTCGTAAAAAATATCTTAGAAACGAAAAAAACTCTAGAAGGGACACGGCTGTCTTATATTTTTTCTGTCATAATTGGGCGCTAAATAGAGACCCCATGTGTTTTGTTAAATAATAAACCGGTAGGTCAAGTGTTATAGTTTGCATTTTTAAAAATTTTTTATTAACAACTTTAAAGTAAATAATAGAGAAATTTTTGCAACGCTTATTTTGGTAGGCCACTGTCTTTATCTTTATTTAAAGTATGCGCCCTCCGTTTACAGCTTGCGTAGAAGTAAACGGAAGAAATTAATATGAGGACTTAGGTGTTATTGTTACTTGAAGTCTGCGCTCATCATTTGGAGCGTGCGCAGTATTCAAACAAAATAAGGGAAACCTTTATTAAGGATAACGATTTCCCTGATTTAGGAACTCATAAGAGAGGTTATTCGAAGTTCGCTATTCTTATCGTTATTATGGTAGGGCCTGTTTTTTTTTTCCTACTTAGGTATATAAATCACTAAGAAAATACAGTAAAATTGAAATGATAATTTTTTATTACAAATAATACTGAAAACAGTTAATTAGTCTTCAGATTATGTTGTATTTTGCAATCTTTGGCACAATGGCATTACAGTGTGTGTAGTCTTAATTTCAAATAAAATTTTATTTATTGCACATTCGTATTACCTCGGAAATATTGAAAGAAGTGATAGAAACCTTCTAGACATAACTTTAGTTTAGAAATTTGTGTTGACACATCAAATACTAATAACCGGTGTGTTTAATCATGAAATAAATGAAAAAAAAATCCCATAAGTTTATAGAAGATATATATTAACCTAACCTTGCAATTCCTTTGCGTTATTACTGCGTATGCTTGAGTTAACGATAAGGACAAAGGTATGTGAAGCATGTGGAAAGCGTTGCAACATCTGTCTGTAAACTTTTGACACTACTAATTGCGATAAAAATTTATATTACCACTAATACTTGACTGAAAATATAATGTTGCTCTTTACTCTAATCATATTAGAATTCCTTACCTAAAGGTAAGGAAGGTGAAAAACATGACTCTGAATTATAGACCTGAATGAGGGATCGGAAACGCCTTTAATAAGACAAGCACGAAATTTGTCTTGAAAACTTTTAAACTGTAGTATTAGGTTATGTTTATACCTTGTAGCCAAGAAAATAGTTGTGACCTCAAACGAGGAAATACAATGGTAAGAAAGGGGAATTGAAAAATATGCTATAATGCTACTTTTAATTGGATACGATTTATTTCACATACATTTAAAACAAAATAAAGTTGTCTTAAATTGAATTAATCAATAAAAAAGTTCACAAATTATTTTTTTTAAAACCAGATGAACTCTAGAAACAATCTTTCCATCGAATTTTAAGCTTATTGATGTCAGATTTTTGGTGGATTCTTTGATTTTAATTTTGTTTTTTTTTTAATACTTTTCAATGCAATCGAAAGTAATAGTTTGATTTATTACAATTTTAAATTAGGGTTCATTTTAAGTAATTTCCAAAGATGAAAAATATTTTAGTATACCCAGTAAAGCGGGACACATTGACTGCATCGACCTTCCAAAAAATGTTCGACCAGTGGAAAAAAACGTTGGAACTGATGCATTCGGAAACAGAAGGACTACTTTAAAGGTGGTGGGAGTCACGAAGCCTAAAAGTAACTATATCAGACTTTATACCGTTAGTGGAGTACTTTTGGATAGCACCACGTACATACATGCAAACAGACATACAATGCTACATTCGCGATGTCGGTTCGAAAGCGTATTTAGACTAACGTAAATAAATATTAGAATATTAGAGCAATATTATATGCATGACATGTGCATTGAAATGAGAAATTAGACAAAAAAATTTCAAGGTTTCTTGTAAATAACTTGATAGTTCCGAAAAATTCTTAATATTATTAATTATATTTTTTTACACTGGTTACATAGCAAAAAATAATTTATGTTGGGAATGTGGAATCTTTGCTACAATGACACTACTCAATATATATCACCACTACACCAACTATTTTATTTTTACACTCGAGGCGCGTTTCGCTGACCATGTTAGCTTTATCAGGAGCGATGAATGAGTCAATTGTCGCTCCTGACGATGCTACATGGTTAGTTCAGGTGATGATTGACTCAACTGAATCAATCATCGCTCCTGATGAAGCTGACATGGTTAGCGAAACGCGCGTCGAATACAAAAATAAAGTATTTGGTGTAATGGTGATATATAATGAGTAGTAAAAAATAATTTAATTCATAGACAAATGAGTGTAACAGTCACTAATTAAGTCATTATTATTTTTTTACAATTTTTAAGTATCTAATATATTTAAAAAAATTGATCAGTACTCTATTATAAGTATTAACACAGAGCATATTGCTATAGCTACATAACCACAAACAGGTAAAACAAAACGTCGCTGCAAACGAAGCCGGTTGATTTTTTTTTTACTTTCCTGCTAAAAGAAAGCATTGTATTCCTGAAAAAAAATCACATTCCGAGACCGGGACATAGCCACTCATTTCCGTCGATCTGTTCGCACGATAACTCCCGAACGAAATGAGATATCAATTTCCAACTTGCTATATGTATAGTAACTTATGAGGGAATGGACGTTGTTGAGGCAATAAACAAATATTTTGCATAAATACTTATAGTAAAACATAAAAGGGGTGTAAGGAGTGGAGATTAGAATTTTTTTTTTATGGGTCTAGCACACGTGCTGCAGAGAAGTCCCTAAAGCGCTACAGGGGCGACACGTATGCGGAAAAAGCAATTCACGTTGTTCTTGAATCGCTGTAAATTATACTCGGTGGGAAACATAGTCCTGGGCAAATTATTTCAAAAGGATGATGTTCTCCATAAAAAAAGATTGCTTGAAAAGCGTTGTACGAGGAGTAACAAGCTGAACCTCGTACGGATGTAAAGTATTAGCGCGACTTGTACTTCTAACATGCACCGCTCTGGGAGGAATTAAACGGGTTACATCCTTAGAACACTTTCCATGAAAATAATTGTAGAATAGGCTCAAATCGCCAACCGTTCTTCGATGTTCCAGCGAATCAAGGCCGCCGGTCAGTTCCAGGTCTCCAATCAGACGAACAGCTCTTCTCTGAATAGAATCCAACAAATGCAATGTACGTTTGGGCGCGGAGCCCCAAACATGGGAGTAGTATTCCATAGTTGGTCGAATTTGAGCTTTGTACTGAATTAATAGTTGTTGTGGAATGTAAAGCTTTCTGGTTCGAAACAATATTCCCACTTTTGAGCTCTCTCAAACTAACGCCCAATAAATTGAGTGACGATGTTAGAGGAATGGAGTGCCCCGCCATAACTATGTCGGGTTCAACAACGTTAACTTTTTTAGAAAAAACTGCCGCCCTGGTTTTTGTAGCGTTAAATTCCACTTGCTTACTGTCACCCCAAGATAGAATTTCTTCCAGGTCTTTGTTAAGTTGAATGACTTCCCGCTCTCTGCGGATATTCGTCTGAGTAGCCGATGTCCGAGCGTTCAAAGTTGCTGAAAAAATAAGCGTACTGTCATCTCCAAAGCTGTAGATTGGGTTTCCGGTCTTTTCCAGCAAATCGTTAAAGTAAATGAGAAAAAGAGTAGGAGATAGTATGGAGCCTTGGGGCACACCAGCGTTGATAGTGAAGATGTTAGAAACAAATCCGTCGACTGCCACTCGTAAAGAACGCTCTCTGAGGAAACATGAGAGCTACAAACAGAACTTTTCAGACATACCATAAGACCGTAGCTTAGGCAACAGTCCATCGTGCTAAACACGGTCGAATGTCTTGGATATGTCAAGAGCAACCGCTCGAGATTCTCCAAAGTGTTCAATTGTGTTGTTCCAAACATGTGTTACACAAATCAGAAGATCTCCTGTTGATCTATGTTTACCAAAGCTATATTGGTGATTCCTAATAATGTTGAATCGTTCAAGATATTTTAGAAGATGCTGATTAATAGCCTTTTCCATGACTTTCGATTTTTTTTTTTTTTTTTTTTATGGGGCTAGCACACGTGCTGCAGGGAAGTCCCTGCTCCAGGAGCGGCACGAATGCGGAAAAAGCGATTCACGTTGTTCTTGAATCGCTGTCAATTGTACTCCGTGGGAAACACAGCGCTGGGCAAATTATTCCAAAGGGATGACGTTCTCCATATAAAAGATTGCTTGAAAAGCGTTGTACGTGGAGTAACAAGCTGAACCTCATACGGATGCGAAGCACCAGCGCGACGTGTATTTCTAACATGCACCGCTTTGGGAGGAATTAAGCGGGCTACATCCTTCGAACACTTTCCATGAAAATACTTGTAGAACAGACTCAAGTCGCCAACCGCTCTTCGATGTTCCAGCGAATCAAGGCCGCCGGTCAATTCCGGGTCCCCAATCAGACGGACCGCTCTTCTCTGAACAGAATCCAACAAATGCAGTGTATGTTTGGGAGCGGAGCCCCAAACGTGGGAGCAGTATTCCATAGTTGGTCGAATTTGGGCTTTGTAAAGAATTAACAGTTGCTGTGGGGTGTAAAGCTTTCTGGTTCTAAATAATATTCCCAACTTTTGAGAAGCTCTCCTTGCTATGCCTGCAACATGTTCATGCCAAGACATATTTGCTCCCCAAACTAACGCCCAACAAATTGGGCGACGATGCTAGGGGAATGGAGTGCCCCGACATAACTATGTCGGGTTCAGCAACGTTAACTTTTTTAGAAAAAACTGCCGCTTGGGTTTTTGTAGCGTTAAATTCCACTTGGTTACTGTCACCCCAAGATAGAATTTCTTCCAGGTCTTTGTTAAGTTGAACGACCTCCTGCTGTCTGCGGATATTCGCCTGAGCAGCCGATGTCCGAGCGTTCAAGGTAAATGAAGAGACAAGCGTACTGTCATATGCAAAGCTATAGATTGGATTCCCGGTCTTTTCCAGCAGATCGTTAATGTAAATGAGAAAGAGAGTAGGAGACAGTATGGAGCCCTGGGGTACACCGGCGTTGATAGTGAGGGTGTTAGAAAGAAATCCGTCGACCGCCACTCGTAAAGAACGCTCTCTGAGGAAACATGAGAGCCACAAACAGAACCTTTCAGATATACCATAAGAGCGTAACTTAGCCAACAGTCCATCGTGCCAAACACGGTCGAATGCCTTGGATATGTCAAGAGCAACCCCTCGAGATTCTCCAAAGTGTTCAATTGCGTTGTTCCAAACATGTGTTACATAAGTCAGAAGATCTCCTGTTGATCTATGTTTACGAAAACCATATTGGTGATCGCTAATAATATTGAATCGTTCAAGATATTTTAAAAGATGCTCATTGATAACCTTTTCCATGACTTTCGATATTATTGAAAGCAGTGCCACTGGTCGGTAGTTATTTGGCAAGGTCTTCTTACCTTTTTTAGGTATCGGCTGAACCGTGGCACATTTCCAGCAGGACGGAAATATTCCCTTTCTGTAGGATAGGTTAAAAAGTCTACAGAAAACTGGTGTTAGTTCCCTTGCACAGTTTTTGAGAACTATGGCAGGTATTCCGTCAGCGCCAGAAGCCTTCTTGGTGTCTAGCTTCAATAAAATACGCTTTATGATGCGCTGTCTGAAGACAACATCGGGCATCCTTGACTGCAATATGGGAATAGTAGGTGGTGTTTTTCCTTGGAAATCGACAGTAGAATATAGTAGTAGTAGAGTATATTATTGAAAGCAGTGCCACTGGTCGGTAGTTATTTGGCAAGGTCTTCTTGCCTTTTCTGGGTATCGGATGAACTGGAGTACATTTCCAGCAGGAAGGAAATATTTCCTCTTGTGAAGGATAGGTGGAAAAATCTACAAAACTGGTGTTAGTTCTCTCGCGCAGTTTTTGAGAACTATGGCAGGTATTTGGTCAGCCCCAGAAGCTCTTTTGGTGTCTAGCTTCATTAAAATACGTTTAATTCAAGGTTTCTGAAGTTAGGGCATTCAAAAATTAGGGTATTATTTCATTATTTACAATTTTAACCCAAGGGGCGAGGATTGTTATGTATTGTATAGTTTCAAAAGTATTTTGAGAATTTTTTCAGGTTTTTGCGTTTGTGTCTGGTCTCACACAGACACATCAACCCGGCCTAAGGTGGTCAGAGAAAACCTCCCTGGGTACACTTAAGCAACTCTTAGCAGGAACGTTCACGTCACGGGGGGGTGAGCCCTACTTACAGAGTAAGTGACTGAGTTTTGTTGGGGACCTAGTATTGCGGGGTATATCGCTTTACTCTCAGGGTTACGGGCGAAGACCACATCAGTAAGGAACGCGGAAAGGATGGACTCTGGTACAGCGGACTTGGCTTAAGTGGCATCTCTGCATCTAGGGAGAATATAGAAGTACTGCTGCCTTGCAGTTAAGATGTTGAGTCATCAAAGGCTAGAGGAAAATAACCTTGGTCCTCCAGGTTTTTTAGGGTACTGTAGGAATATGAAAATTAAATTATTTAATCACTGCTATCACTTTTAATAAAGGGTGAGGGAGAGATGGGAGAGTCAAGTTTCAATCGTATTATGATAATTATTACCGGTTTCCATTCTAAGTTTTAAGTATAATCATTTATAATAAAACATAGAAGGTGCTAAAGAGGTGAAGAAGGACTTCGTATTTGTCTCGTTATCAGTCCTTTTCGGATTTCTTTTACATTACATTTTTTTCATTAATTCCATTGTTAACATGGGAAGGGGGTTATTGTATGGTTTCAATAGTATCACGGCAATTTTTCCTACTTTTTGACTACGATATTGGATATTTAATATAAAATAATTTTTCTAGGATAAAATATTCACAGGATGGAAGGGATGATGTAGAAGGGTAAATGCGTTTATGTAATATACTTCGATGTTCTGTTCTTATTTTTCCACTATTTCCAAGTTAAACAGGATTCTGAAGAGACCATTTTGATTTATGGTAAAGAGGTAAAAAAATATTTTTGTACACTTAAATATTTGTTTAATAAAGTACTTCAAATAAAATTTCGACTGCTTTTATTATACTCTTGAAAAAATTCTCGAAATTACCCTTTTTACTTTGGACCTGGAGTGGCCTTCTCCCTTAATATTTTTACAACACCTCCTTTGAAAGTAAACGGTTACATTTTATTTTTTTTAATTAAAATAATAAACTATATAATAATCCGAAGTTATACATAGCACCAATATATATATATATATATATATATATATATATATATATATATATATATATATATATATATATATATATATATATATATATATACATATATTAAGATTCTTGTATTTTTAAAATCAAAAGAGTGTTTGGTTTGTTGACTGTTTTGATAGAGCTGTTGGGTTATTCTTATCATACTTACGGCCATTCAGTCTAGTTTCTAGATGTTGTTTAGTCATGCCGATATAACAGCCGTTGCAGTTTTGACAAGGAATGGAATATATCAGGTTTGATTGTTTCAGTAGGGGTGTTTTGGATTTTAGGGGGTAAAAAGGTGTTTTAATGAGTTATGCGTTTTGTGGCAAACAGTTAAATTATGTTTTTTGAGGATTACCTTAATTTTTTCTGAAAGTCCTTGAATATATGGCATGGATATGTATGTTGTAGCTGTTCTTTGTTTTGGTTGTTTATCTAGAGTATTATATAATTTGTAAATTCTGGTTTTTAAACTTTGTTAATCAGATTAACCATGGCCATAAGTATGATAAGAATAACCCAACAGCTCTATCAAAACACATTTAACAAACCAAACACTCTTTTGATTTTAAAAATACAAGAATCTTAAAAAAAGAATCAAATTATTTTAAAAGATCAATCCATGAAATGATTTGTATTAATAAATAGAAAAACAATATAAACGACAAAAGCGACGTTAGGGGTCTGAGTCATATTTATTTCGGACTCTTCTCGTAATAACTGAATAGCAGTTAATAAATAAAAACACATAAACAAACCAAAGAATGACTTTCGTTCCCTATACATGTCTAAAGTTATTTTAAAAAATGTGACCGTCTTAGTAATACCTAATGTTAAGTGTGCCACATCCAAAAAAATCCTGTAAAATCAAAATTTAAAATCATAAAAAAAGGAAAGAAGGGAGGAAAATGTATATTGATTGAAAATTTCAATTTTTAGATGAACTGAAGAAGCCTACAAACTAGGCGAAACGTTTTCAATAAACTTCTAACTAGAACGTGATATAATTTCTCTATCCTTAAAACAAAAGAACCATAAAGCCCAAGAAATTGAAAATATATATATATATATATATATATATATATATATATATATATATATATATATATATATATATATATATATATATATATATATATATATATATATATATATATATATATATATATATATATATATATATATATATATATATATATATATATATATATATATATATATATATATATATATATATATATATATATATTCATTATTCCAAGGTCCAAAGAATTCAACCCAAATTATAAAATTAGGCGTTAGGGCGTAAAAAAAACACAAAAAACATCCAAAATATACACAAAATCTAAAAAAAGACTATCCAACTAAAGGAAGCATGACTGGTTTCTACGAAAAAAATTTGCAGAATCTATAACCTGGAAACAGAACAAAACATGAAGAATATCTCCAAACTGCACGAAAAACTAGCTAACCAAATTAATCGCAGAATATTCCTAATAAAGTGTAAACACAATAACATTTTCCCTAAATTTCTTAATATAAAACTTAATCATATTATGTTTGATAACACATATTTAAATAGGAAACTAAAATCATTATTAAATAATTTCAAGCTAAATATTATAAAATTAGCCATAACTGATACAGTTAAAAAAATAAAAACCGTTGAAAAATCAATTGAAATTACATACACAAAGATAGCCTTCTTGCCTACTAATCTAGTCAATGAGTTCAAAGACATAGACCGAAATAAGTATTAATTAAAATTAAGAACATAAAAAAATACAATTCTCTTTTAAATACAAATGGGTAACCAAAAAATTCCATAATAAAAGAATGGTGTGAAAATTTATCAGACACATACATTCTCGAAGATATTCCAGAAGTTTTATCCTATGGCCGAAATTTTGTCAAAACAATAACTAATCCATCTGAATACCCAATTACTGATTATATAGCCAGCACAGAATATGTAATTCAAACGATACAAAAAATACAGTTAGATCACAAGTAGTAAACATTCTGACAAATCATAAAAATAAAATCAAAAACAACATTAATGCAAAAAATAACATAACTCAACGCAGTATTAATAATAAAATACACAAAGTAAAAATTTTTTTAAAAAATAATCCTCAAATTATGATCCTAACACTGGACAAAAGCAACAAAACGGTTATTCTTAACACAAACGACTACGAATCAAAAATGTTAGAATTATTAAATGAAGAAAGTACTTATAGGAAAATACAAAACAATTCCACAAATACCTACCAAACCTTAAATAACAATTTAGTTAAAGCCTGGTAGAACAAAGACTACATCAGTAAGGAAATATATAGCGCTCTTATCGTTCACAATGCAGAACCTCCCAAAATATACGGCCTTTCCAAATTGCACAAGCCCAACATCCCACTGTTTCTAGTATACAGTCCCCATTCTACAGTATCTCCAAATTCCTCTCAAACATTCTTTCTAAAGTTACTGGAAAAAATGTTTTTTTTATATAAAAAATTCTTTCGAGTTTAAAAATTTCATAAATAGTATACACATGCCCAATGAAAGTAAACTCATATCCCTCGATGTCGTGTCCTTATATACAAACTTACCTATAAACCTTATAATCACCGCAATAACAAATAAATGGGATCAAATTAATAAAACACACCTGCCTATCACAAGAAGAATTCATAAATGCCATAAATATAATCTTTAAAAACAATTTCTTTCAGTACCAAAACTCATTCTACCTTCAAATAGAAGGTTGTGCAATGAGGGCTCCTGTTTCTACTACCCTTGCCCAACTGGCATTGGAATATTTGGAGGAAAGTGTTATTGATAGCTTAAGCAACAAACCTATTTTCTTCAAAAGATACGTAGATGATTGCATTCTAGCACTACAAGAAGACCAAATAGAAAACACAGTTATAAATTTAATTGACACATGCTTAAAACTAACAAGTCCTAAATATAGAGCAGAAATAATAGAAAAAAGAAAAACTATCCTAACCAACAACAATTTTAAAAACTAGAATTCACAAATTATATAATACTCTAGATAAACAACCAAAACAAAGAACAGCTACAACATACATATCCATGCGATATATTCAAGGATTTTCAGAAAAAATTAAGGCAGTCCTCAAAAAACATAATTTAACTGTTTGTCACAAAACGCATAACTCATTAAAACACCTTTTTACTCCCCTAAAATCCAAAACACCCCTACTGAAACAATCAAACCTGATACATTCCATTCCTTGTCAAAACTGCAACGGCTGTTATATCGGCATGACTAAACAACATCTAGAAACTAGACTGAATGACCATAACTCTTTTGATTTTAAAAATACAAGAATCTTAAAAAAAGAATCAAATTACTTTAAAAGATCAATCCACGAAATTATCTGTATTAATAAAGAGAAAAACAATATAAACGACAAAAGCTACGTCAGGGGTCTGAGTCATATTTATTTCGGACTCTTCTCATAATAACTCAATAGCAGCTAATAAATAAAAACACATAGACAAACCAAAGAATGACTTTCGTTCCCTATACATGTCTAAAATTATTTTAAAAAATGTGACCGTCTTAGTAATACCTTTTAAAGAATGTTAAGTGTGCCTTCGTTTCAACCCACACATGTAAGTTTTTATGTATATTTTTATGTGTATTTTTATTATTTCACATTCTACATTGTATTATAAGTTTAAGAATTTTATATATTCATAATTAAAAAATTTGTGCATCCTATTGAACATCCAAAACAATCCTGTAAAATCAAAATTTAAAATCATAAAAAAAAGTAAAGAAGGGAGGAAAATGCATATTTTTAGATGAACTGCAGAAGCCTACAAATTAGGCGAAACTTCGAACTAGTACGTGAAGTAATTTCTCTATCCTTAAAACAAAAGAACCATAAAGCCCAAGAAATTGAAAAATATATATATATATATATATATATATATATATATATATATATATATATATAATTAGGGTGATCACAAAA